>QCXZ01000064.1:40191042-40685843 GCA_025024175.1 Rhyzopertha dominica
TACATGAAACACCAGATATAACAGACGAAGAGCTTGAGCAGTTAATAAATCAAAATCCCACATACAATCCGACAGACGAAGAAATAGAGAAAATTATAAACGAAATTATAACCCCTGACCCAAATATCGTAATCGATTTAGACGATATTCTTCTACCTTCAAATCCTGAATCAGACGATAATACTGTACACTCTGTCCATAATGAAGATGACGGAAAAATAATTCCAATTACAGATCAACCTGTTAATAACTTTTCGAATAGAATAATTTTGATGTTTGGTAAATACTACGAAATACGTTTTAAGCAACCTTTTAAGAAAAACCACTATACAATACTCATCAGAAACACAAACTTACAAGGTGATATACAACAAATGTTCAAAGAAATATTTAGACCAAACATGACATATGCAATATTCTCAAAAGAACAAGAATTAATTAAAGCTGTCCAAGATTTCAGCAAAACATTTCTCAATAATAATGTAAAAATCTTTATTAGCACTAAATATCATAAAGATATTCTAAAAGAGGAGGAACAGAAGGACATAATAACTAGCTATCATAGTGAAACACATACTGGAATCAATGAAACTTATTCAAAACTACGTTCAGAATACTTTTGGCCTAATATGAAAGATATGATAGTTCACGAAATTAACACTTGCGACCTTTGCTTACAAGCCAAATATGAGAGAAATCCCTATAATGTTAAGCTGGGAGGTCCATTGTTAGCAAAGAAACCATTTGACACTATTCACTTAGATACGTTTACTTTCCAAAACTGTAAATTCCTAACAATAATTGACTCTTTCTCAAAATACGCCCAAGCTTATTATGTAAAAGATGGCACAGGCATAACTATCTTAAATAAGTTAAGGCATTACTTTAGTCACCATAATTACCCAAAACGAATCGTCTGCGATGAAGGCCGTGAATTCTTCAATAGAACACTCAAAGAATATTGCAATATGCACAAAATAGAATTACACTTTACCACCGTAAATAACCCGAATTCAAATAGTCCCATAGAAAGACTTCATTCTACTTAGTCGAAAATTACGTATTTTACGACTTAAAAACCCTAAGGAAACTCCCCAAAATCAAATGATTACGGCAATCTTAATCTACAATCAATCAATTCATTCAGCCACTGGTTTTACTCCGTTTTCACTGCTGTATGGCCCATATGAACATGAAAATGATTTCGATGTAAATTTAACTATTTATGAAGAATATAACAATAGACGTAAACAGGAACTAATACCATTTCTCAAAGAAGTTTATGATAAAACCTTCCAGAAAGAACAAAAGGTCTTAGCACAAAGAAATGCAAATAGAGAACCGGAACCCGAAATTAACACAGATACTTCAGTTTTTGTTAAAAAGAATAAACCAGGAAAAACTGATCCCCTTTACGAGAAAATTAACGTAACTAATAGAAAGAAAACAAAAATTATAGGTAAATCGGCCAAAAACAAAATCACTAACTCGCATGTACGTAAAATAAAAAGATTAAGAAAAGTCCCTTCGTTACAGGCTAATCGTGTGGACGACGCCATCCCGTCAACTTCACGTCAAACCAATTAACACAAATGGATATTTTAAAGAAGTTATAGGCGAAACAAAAATTTTCGATCACTTTCACAAATTTTATTTCTCCATAAATTTAACCCAACTCGAATGCGCTGTTCGGAAATTAGCACAAAACATGGTAATAATAGAACACAAGACAAGAAATGACACTCTTTTACGAAATCAATATCAAACATTAAAAAGAGAAATCGAAAGCTCAGAAAATATCCTGGAAAAGTTAACACATTTTAGAGTTAAAAGAGGCTTAGTAAACGTCTTAGGAAAAACTATAAAATTCATAACTGGAAATTTAGATAATGATGACCTGGCAAATATTAATCAGAACCTAGAAATACTGTCCAAGACACAAAAGCAGGAAATAAGTAGACTAAATGAATTGACATCATTTGCAGCTCACGTTACTCAGCGATACAATGAAGACATTTCAAAATTAAATCACAATATGGATGAGACTGCCAAAGCAATCAATTTAATTCAGTCAAAATTCGAAACCCTTCAAGTAATCAATCATGAAATTTTTAATGCAATAAGAGTCCGCGATTTCATTAATTGTATAGAACGCACAATTAATTTAGCAAAACTAGAGACACCTAATTTAGAACTATTTACCAGATCAGACCTTGCAGATATTAATCAACACTTAATGAGGGAATACGATGAAAATCAGATCTTATACACAAATAATACACACCTGTTTGAAGTATTGGACCACTCAAAAATATTATTGATGATAACAAATAAATCAGTAATAATGGTACTGAAGATACCGATCCTAAAACCCACATCGTTCATTTACTCCAGAATATATCCGATCCCAAATACTAAAAACAAAATTATACTATTACCTGCCAAATATTTCCTACAATCCAATCAGTCCGAATTATGGTCCAACGACTGCAGAAACCTCCACAATCAGTCTCTATGCCATAACACGCTGAAGAATGAAAAATGCTCATTGGAAAATTTAAATACATGCCAGGCAGCTGAAACTACTAACGACTATCGAATAATTCAACAAATGGAAAACACAGCCCTAATGGTTAGCACAAAACAACCATTAGAACTCATAGAAAACTGCGAATACCAAGTGCAAAAACTGACAGTGCAATACAATGTGCTCATATCCTCATCATGCAGCATAATTATAGAAAATACAATATTCAGAAAGCCAGGATTCAACAGAACCATAATCTTGCCAGAAGTAGAAGACATCACACTGACTCATCGGTACGAAGTTCTCCTAAAAGAAGAACATCTCCAGGACCTCCAGAAGCTCCAAGAAGAAGCCAGATTTATAAAATCCAAGTCGATAATTTTCAATCCACTTGTACATTATACTCACTATTCTGCTACAGCTATAATCTTTGTTGTAATTGTAATTTGCATCATAGTGCTTTGTTATTTCAGGAACAATGTTTATAAAAATTTATGTAAGAAGCGAAATGTTGTTAATATTTCAGCAAAAGAATTTGTTCAACTTTATCCAAAATTGAGCGCGGACGCTCAAGACCAAGGGGAGAGGAGTTACGTGTCTGAAAGCCCAGACGCCACCCCTAAGTGCATGGACTAGATAATAGGAACATTTAGATAACACCTACGTATTTAAGCCATAGGGAGTAAACATCCCTAACTCAGTATAATTCATGTGTTAGACTTGTTATGCTGCTGTTCATTTCTCTGTAACTTGTAATAAAAACTTTTTAAAAACACAAGTTCACGGAGAGATTATTAACTTAAGTATATATAAGAGACAAATGCAAAAAGAAGGTTAGCTATCATTTATAACAATCGCGAGCATCTAAGTTACACAAAATATCGCATAACCTGCCTTATTAATGTTCAAAATCAACCTTATATGAGAGAATTCCAAGAGAAAATGATAAATTAATTTTAAACTGTGGTGGAGCTCCTTTGTTGTGTATCAACTAGAAATTGGACCGCAGCGCAGTGGAGAAACGAGAGTCTAAATGAATATCTAGGCGTACGGCTTGCATATGATCCACAAAATATTGTTTTAACGATAAACTTATCAATATCAAAACTGCTCCGGAAATGATGTGTATGTGCGTGTGACCGTGACAAATCTTTTTGGCATGGATTCTGTAGAATAATTTGCTGATGATATTGCCTTACACGTATCACAGAAGCTCCCTCCACCTTGGGGTATGAATAACCCTTCTAGCATACTTCACTGGGTTTTGTAAGTGGGAAAGTCTGGTATGGTGCTTTAAAAAGCTCCTATAAAGATAAAATTATATGTAGGTTTATAGTTCTGGGCCTGAAGAGTCATATTCGTCCATACTACACTTAAAACAAGCAGTCATCTGTTTCAGCGTTCACTTCTCTTTTATCATAGTTAACAAATAGAGTTTCTGATCTCGGTCAAGCAAAGTTTAATTTGCATCACTTTAATATGCATTTATAAAAAATTATATACACACATTAGCCGAATAAATTTATTGCCGCCTAGTGCACATTTCTTAAGATAAGCTGTGGACATAACCAATAGAAAAACTCCCTATTTGGCAATAGTTGGTGACATTTTTAACGAGTACGACAAGAGATAAATCTGTTGTCTAGGTTAACGATGCAGTAGTTGTTGTGGCTGCACATTTAGGATGACTTCACGCTAAAGTAAAGGACGCTGTTGTAATGTAACTGGGATAGATATACTTATATACTTATAAAAAAATAATGTATTAATAATTTTTTATGAAATACTGCTGTTTCGCCACACCTTTTGATACTCTGCATAATATTGGATGTTTGGTTAAAAACAAAAAGGGAAGAGAAATCAAAATTTGACACAAAATGAAAGAAATGGGATTTGAACCAGAAAGAGGACGAAAGGAACCTAACAATGGACATGTATGATATTTTTAATGGGTTTTACAGGCATGAGAAGAAATGAAAAAGTATTGCCGCCTTGACCGAGATTTGAACTCGGGCCTTTTGAACACTAGTCAAACGCTCTACCCACTGAGCTACCAAGGCCCTATTCAGAATCGAGGTCAAAGCGGCATATATTCGTCAATGTTATGTAATGCTGCTGAACGCCATCCAGCGCATTTACAGTTGAATCGCTCGTCGCTCGTTATTTGCGAGCTTCGGAGCGCAATTCACTGCGGTGGCCAGATTGTGGCGACCAGCAGCTAATTACAACCCAATTATATATTATTATACACAGTGAAAGTTATTTACTGCCTGAATTGACTTTTAATGGACATGTATGATATTTTTAATGGGTTTTACAGGCATGAGAAGAAATGAAAAAGTATTGCCGCCTTGACCGAGATTTGAACTCGGGCCTTTTGAACACTAGTCAAACGCTCTACCCACTGAGCTACCAAGGCCCTATTCAGAATCGAGGTCAAAGCGGCATATATTCGTCAATGTTATGTAATGCTGCTGAACGCCATCCAGCGCATTTACAGTTGGATGGCGTTCAGCAGCATTACATAACATTGACGAATATATGCCGCTTTGACCTCGATTCTGAATAGGGCCTTGGTAGCTCAGTGGGTAGAGCGTTTGACTAGTGTTCAAAAGGCCCGAGKTCAAATCTCGGTCAAGGCGGCAATACTTTTTCATTTCTTCTCATGCCTGTAAAACCCATTAAAAATATCATACATGTCCATTAAAAGTCAATTCAGGCAGTAAATAACTTTCACTGTGTATAATAATATATAATTGGGTTGTAATTAGCTGCTGGTCGCCACAATCTGGCCACCGCAGTGAATTGCGCTCCGAAGCTCGCAAATAACGAGCGACGAGCGATTCAACTGTAAATGCGCTGGATGGCGTTCAGCAGCATTACATAACATTGACGAATATATGCCGCTTTGACCTCGATTCTGAATAGGGCCTTGGTAGCTCAGTGGGTAGAGCGTTTGACTAGTGTTCAAAAGGCCCGAGTTCAAATCTCGGTCAAGGCGGCAATACTTTTTCATTTCTTCTCATGCCTGTAAAACCCATTAAAAATATCATACATGTCCATTAAAAGTCAATTCAGGCAGTAAATAACTTTCACTGTGTATAATAGAACCTAACAATGTTCGTACCGCAGGCTTTTACTTCAAATGACAGATTGAATTTATGATCTTTTTAAGAATTTGTAGATGATAAAATTCTGTGAACTGCTCGCAAGTATTCTTACAACTATTACTGCTTATGTTAAACGAAGTTTTTTTCTTTGTACTCTAAACGAAATATAAATTTGGATGCCATTGTTACTAAAGTAAAACAAATAGAACAGTTCATGAGCTTTTTAGCCAAAGTGATGTATAGGGATATACAAACGTTTTAGTGATTTAGGGTAGTATCAATCGTCGCTGGCGCCCTTCAAAAGATACAGTTAATTTTTAACTAAATTTGCCTGCATCGACGTTTAACATTCCCCGGTTACCAAGGCTGGATAACGGCTGTATGTTAGAAACCAAATCGTGCTAGAATCATGCGTTCCAAAACACGCCCATTAGAATCTATGTTTTCTTGTTTACTAATTATGTTTATAAACATTATTTGTCTAATTGACATGCCAACGCCATCGGAAAGGATAGAATTTCTATGCTTTTAAAATGGAATAATTTAAGTTTGGTAGAACCAAATTCACCAATGAGGGCTCATTTTAAAGCAGTTTTCAACATTTTTCAGTTTAACTTTAAATAATTTAAAGGCGAATACTTGATAGTAAAGGACGCAATCTAAGACAACCTCATGTTTGCCATAATATCGTAAAATACCTATGCATCCCTATAGATTTCTCCATTGTTTATGATAGCTCTTTCATTAAGCAAGATATATCTGAAAGCCAGAAGTGGATATCTTTTATGGTTTTGTGYTTATAGCAAGAAAGTGCATCAGTATATAAGGACGAGCGATTATTCAATTTCACATATAAGATTAGCCTGTATGGAGCAAATACGTAGGAAAATTGAATACTCTTACTTATAAATAACCATTTATATCACTATTTTTAGGCACTATTGCAGTTTCATCGGGAGTAAACTTCGGATATATGCTGCTGATCTAATAACTCGCTTTAGTTACAAGCTATTTATAGCACAGTTGTATGAAAATTATTTGATACTTTGCAACCTTAGTATTAAAATCTTTCATGGATAGACTTAATAGCTTAAATGCTTTACGTTCAAAATTTAACAGTAGGCTTTAGGCTATGATTTATTGTAAGTAAACGGAGACAACAGCTGCTAATTACATAGGACGCATAGTTTTTGCTATAGTTTTTTGTTTGCACAGAGTTGCACTAATTGTACTATAAAATGCTTTACTGCAAAAAACACACAAATACAGAAGCACATGACATGCTGGCAGTTTATTTTCGATGTTTTGAAAATGCAGCTATTGCTTCCAGGGGCTATACGCCTGCTCAGCCGTATCCTCTATTAATGTTATGTTAGATTGGTGCACTGCCAACAATGATGGACCTTTTGAGAATCATTGATAATTTTTTAGTATAGTAGTTGTAATATTGTTATGTCACTTTGTACTATTTTAGTTTAATGTTGACTGTTTTCTATAGTTCGATTTTTAATATACTACAAGAAATTTATTATATTTTATATTATTGAAATGATTTAGCAACAGTAAGCAATGCTAAAACTTCCATCCATCTCTATGCAAAACGATATAAGTACTTAATTACAAGATCATATTAGTGACACTCTAAGAGTGCCAAGTTATTAACTTTGTCTGAACTGTCTAGGGAGGTACGATAAGCTAATGTGATATTAGGAGAAACAATAATGCGTTATAATACAGGATGAAAGTTGTTATTCGATAAGGTTACAAATGACAAAACAGTCATGGGCTACTGAGCTATTTACAAATATGTATCTACGAGAGCATAACTGTTTTTAAGATATATGGGTAAATATAACATTTTTTTTAACTTCTCCCGTTGTCAAAGATTTGCGCTAAGATACCTATTACGTTATTTACCATTAAATTTAAAACCATATCATCCACTTTAAAACTAGATATCATTCGTTTACTTCGTTTAAACCATACTTGACTTATGGTATTTTGAAAATTTGAAACTATCTCTCATTTTGTCGTTGTCGTGGCAACTACAAGAAAAATATTCAAACGAAATCTGTTCAAAAGTAAACATAGATTATCATGAGTTTATTTAGGCCAAAACTGTATTGCAACTTTTTAGAGAAAGAACCGATCCTTTGGTATGCTATACCAAATACGCACCTAGCGGCAATACTTGTTTAAAAAAAAATTACCTCAAGATTTTAGCACGATTAGTTTCCAAAATACAGCCACTGTCCAGCATCAACTATTTCCAAATTTTTCAATCTTCCTATTTAATCATGTTTTGATATATAACACAAATAGTTTTATTGTATACGGTTTTTATTCCGTCAACGTTCAGATACTTATAAATTACTAACAATTTTTACGGCTATTTTTTATATGAGGAGGTACGCATCTTTCCGTGTTGCTGAACGAACTAAGATTTTGTGATGTAAACAATTTTTTCTGAAAACGATTCAAGGAAACAGTTACGTGCAACATTGTTAGGTAGCAGATAACGCTATAAAGGACGATTCGACTAAGTGCATCAGTGTTGCTTGTAGTGTCCAGAACTATCATTTACACTGCGTGCGTTCAATAGTGTTGCGCCATCCGCATACTGTTACGTCCCCGAATCTCGCCCTCGAGCTAACAACTCCCACTAGGAAGTGTTTCGGCAATCGGATAAATGGTTTGATAGAGCGATAGGCTTCGAATATCAAATATTTCCACAAGTTCACATTTTAGCGCAGGTGTCCGGTAAGTGTTCGATGATCGATATCCCGTGAATCAAAGCGGTAGCAATTCGTACCGTGTTGACCCAACCGCAAATAGCCAATGTATTGGGTGCCACAATCACCGCTTTGGCAAATGATATGAAAAGAATTGTGCAAAACTGGGTTTATAAATCAACAGGTTGTTAAAATAGTAGAAGACATTAAGCATTCGAGTAGTATTGTTAGAATATCATATGTACTTGACTGCGGTGATAGTGATCAAAAGCACATGAAAGTAACATAAGGCCTAACACCAGCATTCCGCAAGACAAAGCCTTCAAAGTAGAGTTGTTTAGCTCACCCAAAACTTAAAAACGTTATGTACAATCTAAGTAATTGTTTACATGAAACATACGAGAATTGTACTTAAAATGAATCATATGTTTTAAAGTGACCTTTGAAAAAACCTAACTGWTAGTTTACGAATAACAGGCGAATGTATTACTGGTGCGAATATTATACACAAGCTTGCTTAATTTGGAATGTAAATTAATGGAATTTTTAGAGAATTCAGGTTGTACGGACTGTTATTAAAATGATAAGAATGGAATTACATCTTTTTTTTTATTGTGACAATTTTAGCAATGTGTTTTCTATTTTAGAAAACATAGCTGAACAATATACTTCCAAATAAACACGTTGAATATTGCTTTTAGTGTATGTAATGTATTTCTCAGTACCTCGATGACAATTCGAATTAGATTATGGGCCCATGTATGTACTAGTTCTTGTGTATTAGTAATAGTAAAAGAAGCATACTTACAGTAGATCTGCGATAACGCAATATAATTAAAACCAACGCTGTTGACACTACTGGTAGGTATATATAACTAAAATGTCAGTACAAAAACAAGGAAATATAGTGGGCACGCATAAACCGATAAACATGTTCCTTCAACTATACATAAGTTTATTTAAAAAAGTAACTTTTTTTTCAAGTGCAGTTTTATTTTTAGTGCATTTATTTTATCAATTCCAAATCTACTTCTACAGAGTCATTCGCACTGTAACTTTGTTATATTACCCTTGTTTCATTGCTTTTTTGACTGCGATCATCGTTCCATATAGCTGTGTATCATCCTTGGATAGGAACTTTATGGCTGTATAGTTTTTACTAGCTTTACAAGCTTTCTTTCAGACCTGCATGGGTCTTAAAGTAGAAGTCACAGATGGCAAGTAAGTCATCTTGGTCTTCATCCATTGACCATCTGTTTCCAGCATTTCGTAGTAAGTTTTGATTGGGGCAGTTACATTTGGTGGCATGTAATATTTCTATACTATTCATCTATTCTCGGTGGTTAATTAATTTTCTAGTAGATGCTGGAAGGCATTTTTCGATAGTTTATTAAGTACTAAAAAAGTAAAACATTAGTAAGTTCCTGTGAAAAAAAACATTTTATAAAACTAGTGCTGGAAGCTTACTGAAGTCATCTAAAGTTTTGAAAAAACCAATTTAAACTACATTATAGATTTGATTCAGATCTAAGTAAAGTTCATGGATTATKCCATTAGGATTAAAATGGTTGTTAGCCTGCCTCCAAACAAATCATCCTTTTACTACAGCATGGTACAATGTAGAGCCTGATAAACAAACTGTTAAAGGCTTGATGGAAAAGTTTTCCAAAGAGAAGGTTTTTCGTCAGAATGTATTGTTACCACATATTACACAGAGTAACCCTAGTTAACAGACAAAAATGTTAAAATGATAACAAGTCTTTAAAGGAAAAAAGCCTAATCTTTTAGGTAGTTTAAGTGACCAAAAAGCAACAAATACTGCCTTTGTTCACAGAATCATCGACGATCAAGACTAAAACAAACCTCTTTCAGCCATAGTAACTTGTACACCCGGCAAACTTTGTTTATTGCATGTTATTCGGAATTTGAAAACATATAAAAATGCAATCTTAAAGATGCAAGGAACTTGTTTGATGTTAGACTTTTGATGTTTACTTTCAATCTCTTTACGAGTAAATCATTACTACTACGCAATCATCGGTGTGAAATAGAACGTTCTGGAACTATTAAAATAAAGACTAGCATTTAAGATATATTTAAGAAAACGAAGAAATTTAAGAGAAACTAGTAGTTTTAGACCAATCGCTTAGGTATATCAGGAACTTTGTGCTTATACAAAATAACGAACTGAAACGAATAAATTTAGTCAAACCGCGAATCCGTAGTGTGTTATATACCTTCCTTTACCACTAGGAGTTCCCTTCTCAATATATTCTGAATATTTATGACGATTCCTAAAGCGGTAAATAAAAATTCTGCTGGAATGGTCGTTAGTGTTATTGCTTATAGGATATATCCTTGGGTAATTGGCGCATTAATAATAACAACGCATTTTCAATTAGCCTGCTTGTAAAGTTCCTCTTAGTTCATTAACTTTGTTGTAGATCAACATTTGCTCCGTCATGCGTGCTACCCGCACTCATTTAGAATTCACTACGGCAGGCCAATTACAAAAGAATTCATTCATTCAATCTACCAGTTTTACAGGTATGTTTGTAGTGAATGTTATTGCTTCAATTTATTGTAGCATGAGATGTCAATAATTCATTACTAACTTAACAGATTAATAAAAGTTTTAGTAATATATGCTTTTAAAAGAGGGTGCAGTAAGTACCTACATAGTTTTAACTACTTTTCCAAGCTAAACAATTTTTAAAATAAAATTTCGCATTTCAAGATTCTTTTTGACAACTAAATTAACGTTAGACTTGTGACAATTTAACATTAGGCGTAGGTTTCCAAAAATACCTTAATTTAGCATTTTTGCATTCCTTTCAGTATAAAAATTGTTATATGAGCAAACAAGTAAATAGAAAATATTCCCTGGTCTTGTTGTATAGAGCACCTTTCTTTTTCTGGGCTACATAATGAACAATATCAGCACATCAGCTGACGAAAAGAACCGAATCGCACACAGTTTTGCTAAATCGCTACGTCATGCTCTAGTGCGACAAAGTTTTTTGGTAGCTTCATTGAAACACCTGCGAAACTGAATCTCAATAAATTTATGGACACAACCGCACTGGACCCGCAACTTTTTTGCCACCTTGGCATTTTAATCAATCCATTAAAGTATTACAGCCAACAGTTATAGTGGCCAATTAAAATTTTCGTTTTGTTGGCTTTTGTTCCTCTCTCGTGAAATACCACAACGCCAGTTTTCGTATCGGTTGTATCATGAGTACTACATTTCAATTCAATTGAGCAACGAACGTCTGAAATGGCACGAATGGGACCGTTTAGAATTTGTATCTTACCTGTAACAGTCTAACGTTACACAAAACAGATATCGATATTTATGTGTATGTACAAGGTCTAAAATTGGGGCTGAAATTAAATTATTATAAAACGAACAATAGTTAATTAATTAAACTGCACTGATGAGCTGTAATGACAGCGAAATAGAACTATCTGCAGTTGGTTGAGGTGTAGACAGCACAGCATAGACATGCATTTTAACACTTCAACAGTGTTTTGCTACAGCCACTAGAAAACATTAAATGTGATGGAAAAATACGAAACGAATATAGCAAACGATCAAATTTAAAATAATCGTACACTAATAATGTTTTTGTATTTAGTTAGTTAAAGACAACGCAGGCACCTAACTTCAACTTTTGCTTTGCAACGATGCTCTCTATTTTGTTATTTCGACTTCAGGTTCTGTGGCAGTGATAMCACAMTCGGCCAATGGTAGTATTGTCAGGTACAAAAAAATCGTAGCGGTAAATCCACAATGTAGAGTTAGAACAGCCATAAACTATTGGTAATTAGCTGGTGTAAAGCTTTTTGAACATAATGAACTTCATTTATTATGAATGAATCATGCATTTTTAATATTTTTGGAAGACGAATCACCAGAGCAGGTAAGTTTTAAATTTGCCTCGGTCGCTGAAATCTGGTTCAAGTTGAATAATAAAAAGTAACAAATGACACATCATGTGGTCGAACTGTCCTAGTGGTAAGCAAAGTTCTTGATGGTTGCAGCAATTACTGAAGTGTTCTGCCTTCTGCCCATGCTATCTCAAACGTATTTTCTATTGGCCACAAGTCAGAAGATCTAGCAGGGAAATCCAAATCCTCTATACCAGCAACTTGTAAAAGGTTGCATGGGCTGTATGCGGCCTGGCGGTTTCTTGTTGTGAAAGTTGTTTGAGATAGCCTCAACATATGGTCTGTGTCAGTGTCGTTTTGTTCTCTTGAAGTTTCCTTTACAGAATTCCTAATTATAAAGGTTTGTTTGCAATTCATACAAGCACCTCAAACTTCTTTCGTTTCGTGTAGCTTTTACCAGTGAATCAATTTCAGCCAACTTATTTGAAATCCATGGTAAATTATTCGCCGGAACTCTAGTATTTCGAATATATAGGCTTTCTATCAATGATTCATGCATCGAGGGCGCTTATGGAAATTATCGATTAAATCAGTCTGTCGATTTTTCAATTATTTGATATACTTTAATATAAGAAAACTCTTGGGAGTGTTTATTTTCAACATATTCTGTAGTGTTTTGTGGGATAATCAACTTTAAGGTTTCAGAAATATCACATTTCGGAGCTTTGGGGTGACTTTCATCTGCAACCTTCAGTACCATCGCCGTGCATATTGTAGCTTGGCAGCAGTTACAAAAAGACGGCACAAAGAATTCAGAAATCAACGCCGCCTGCCTTGCATGAATCATTTATAGAAGCCCTGTAGAAGCAAACCTTCATTGGAATACGCAGGGGACTACCCAGGAATCTTCTACACTTGCGGGCCAAAACAAGTCAGCCGATGCACCAAGGTTATTTATCTATCCATTTTGTCTTGTAATATTGACCTTGCCAGATTGTTTGGCAAATTTGCAGGAAGATTGTTGATATGTTTACTTCACTCCTGATGTTATAGTGCGTGTCTGTCTGTTTACTTCCGGAACTTCCGTTGTATGTCTATTTACGACTTAATTTATTTAACTTTTTATTAAGTGATAACGTATATCGACATTTACTCGGATTACGTTGATCGTGTAGCATTCGAGGTTGTAGAAGAAATTCGGAGCAGATAACTACCCCCATAAATTAACTTGTAAAGATTATCTGAAATCTAGTATATGTTTCATTATAGTCCGTTTTTTTTCGCTTTTACTTTTGCCCTCGATTTCGTTTTGCTTTAGAATAAAATTACTGTATGGTTGCATTGTTGTTTTATTGGTTAAGTTTCGCGTGAGTTACTGTTAATATCGTCGTCAATTTTTCCTTGCTCTGTATGTTTGCGTATATTTTTATACTCTGCATACCTTTTATGGACTAAGTAAGTTTGTTTTGGATCAAATCTAGTATTCGTCATATCTGTAGGAAAGGTTTGATACCTTAGGTAGTTGTCTAGGTGAAAATCCTAAGTTTACCAATGCCTGTGATCAAGAGATTCTAGCGATGACATAATTTCCTTGGTGGATGCTGAAGAAAAAATTAAGTACAAGTCTTATTCAGTTTCCCACATTGCTTTCCAATAGCCCTCCCCTATGCCACTCATAACCTGCCTTGTGCCTCTATATATGGCTTTCCTCTAAAACCTGCTCAGAAGATTAACATCCTGTCTACCTACATCATACCGCGATTCATCTACTCCTACCAAAATCCAAAAGTGAACAGGAGGTTGCTAACATTGGTTGATACAGGGATACGCCGTTTGGAGGAAATGTCACTACACCTCCCGGCACAAACACTGGAATGTCTTCATATATATATACTCATAAGAGTAGTGGACTTCACTTCTCATTAAGAGTTCCATCCATTCTCCTATCAAGGATGGAAAAATTGTCTCAGCATATCATGATCCCTATATCATAACAGCACTCACATATGTATGGACAAACAGCGTTTGTTGGAGTTTACAGGTGAATTTGGTATAAGTAAGGTAAAGCAGCGCACCTATTAACAAAAAAAAAATTGACTTATTGGTCTGGAAAGAATTATTTCTCTGTAATGCAGCTAAGGCCCAACACGCTACATATACTAAGAGGGCTGCACAGCGTGAAACTAAGGCCCGAAGACAGATAATGCCGTGCCGGTTATCAGCGTATTGAAACGCTTCCGCATGTGCTTTGACGCTGCCCATCCATGCACCCACTATGAAAGGATAAAGAGATATGAGCATGTCGTCAGTAAAGTAAACATCGGGGTTACGCTTCGTATATAGAACCCTGTATAACGAAAGGGTGGCCACTCCATAAACTGGAAAACTCCCAAACCCCATAAAAGGTTAAAACATCAAAAACTCAAAACAGGGTTTGGGTTTGACAGAAAGGGTTCTAAGTTTTGAAAGCAATACCAAAGTAATCGGTAGACCACTTGGAGGTGATGACGTTGGTTACAGGAATTCGTGAATGGTGGTGCCTCCTTAACAATAACTTTGTAAGAACCATTCGCCTTAAAAAAGAACTACCCCAGATATCGTTGCAGGAGTGCTGCTAGGCAGTGTTATGGTGTACGGCTGTTTTCCTGCCTTGTGGGGTGCAAATTGCTATATACAATTTAATTTATTTATTCATTTAATGTGAATTTAATTATGAAAGCACATAATAGTCATAATTAGTATTGTCCACTACGATTGTGTGACGCGTTTTTATTCGAAACTGTCTATGTACATTAGTGTATCATTTACACCGCCACGAGCGAGGATTGATCGGTACTGTACTTTCTTTTGAATAAACGTTTTCTATCTGTTTGTCTGTCCATCGACCCAGGCTAAGTGTTGGTGAGATTATTTGTGTTACAACTATTTAAATCTTAAAATATTAGTGACAGGTTGTCGACTAGAGAGATACTATCAGGCTGTTAAACCACCTCTGATGAACATTGAACATCAGAGGAGACCTACTTCCACTGCCACAAGTAACCTGTCACAGATTTTTGTTTGCTTAGCGTTTCTCTCATCATACAATCTCCTTCTTTCTTGAACCAACAAATGAATGGGAGGGATTTCCGACAGCACGCACAGAGCCGGGTATTTTCCATGAGCATGGTAAGTTGTCTTATAATTTCCATACTTTTAATTTCTATTTGTCTTATGTGTTGCGTCATAGACATGTTCCTGTTTAATGCCACTCCCAGGTATTTAATGTTATCTGACGCACACACTTGATACTAAATTCTTTGAGGTAATGGCTTCCCTTTAATATTACTGACTAGGCCTTATTCTGAACCACCTTCATGTTATTCATACTCACCCAGCGTAAAACGTTGCTTATTAAATCATTAACAAGATATTCAAGTAATTATTCTGTTTTGCAGTAATTACCATTGCCAAATCATCCCCATATCCAATAAGAAATACTCCTTGAAGCACCATAATGCTCAAAACCGAGTCTAAAATAGGTTCCATCGTGTTGATGGGGCCCAGGGAAGCCAGCAAGCCACCTCTAATTCACCTCGATCGCCGACCATAAGTGTTCTATCCGAGAATTATGATCCAAGTGAATCCTTATTCTCCGCCATGTTTATGGATTTGCGATCTTGCCTAGTAATTTTAAGGGCCGCATTGCCTTTGTGTCTATGAACCAGTTACCACCTATCATTGTTTTCAGATTAGCTTCTAAAATTATAGTAATATCTGAATGTCTCTCGCGAATAGTTTGTTGAGCCGTCCTATTTAATTCTATCTATGCTGTCTCCAACATTTTGTACATTATTGCTTATGTTTGCGTTATTACTACTATTTATAGTGACCATAATTACAAACTGATTTACCCACTATACTTTACATCTTTTTTTCAAACACTCTTAAAATGGTGGGACTGCCACGTATTCAATGTTTGCTGTTTTGCCGTCCATCGTGATCTGGTCATTACGTCTTTGAAAACTGGGCATTGTGCAGATCCATACCTATGTTCTGCGCCTTAAGATACTATACATCGAGATGGTCTAATGCAGTTTTTGCTACATGACCCTCTAGCCCGCAGAACGGTCAGGGCCATTGCAATCGTATGATTTATGATCATATGACCATCTACTCGAGTTAATCCGTTTTCAGCTGAGCATCGAGCCAGATCCATCATAAGAGCTTCCCCAAATAGAATTTTATTATCTCTGCCAAACAGACCTAGATCTCTGATTTTGCATTGCGCTTTATCCCAGTCAATTTTGGTTTTTATTGCATTTATTCTTTTTGGCTGCGAGTTTATATGTTACGTATTCTAATGCCTCCTTGTTTTTATCTCAGCTGATTAACAATTTCCTCTCTATAGCACTGGAAAAATTTCTAATAGCCGCACTGCCGGAGGTGTCCCTTATGCCTGATTGAACCTTACATTGGACCTCCGTATAGTTCTGTAGATTGCTCTCTACCAACTAGTCCGTAAGTTTTACTTTCTCTTTCGCTGAGTCAATCATTGTCACGCCTTTTCATTGAGTCTATGTTCTTATTTCTACTCCAAGATCGCAATCCCCCTAAACACATTTTACTAGTTTCACAAGTAACGACAGCTACTTCCCAAAAGATTAATCATATCCTTATTTCTATAGTGGTATCTTGAAAAACCGTGGCAGTAATTTTTTCTGAGCTTATTTGCAGGAATATGGCTGAATGGCTTTTTTATTTTCCTGTTTATATGTTGTTATACTCAACATTTTTTCAATCTAATAGAGATTATCGCTCCATGTCATTCTTTCCACATCTTTGAAATTTTGCCCGGAGTTTATTCCTTGCAAGGTCATCAATGTTTTACCGTATGAAATAATTTGGGTGCAAGCTTCTGTTTCTCCATAAGTGATGTTTGGGTTTCCATATGTGTAACTATTACATGATTTTTTCTGAGGTAAAACCTAAATGACCTAAGTAAAAGTTATAATTAGCTATCTCAGACTCTGACATACCTATCGCTCTGACACGAAATGCCGCCTTGACCGGTACTTAACTTAACTAGACTAACCGACAAATGTTTTGCCCCAGGCAATTATCGCGCGCACTAATGTCACACAGACATACTCACAATTTAAACTAACATTAAAAATGGCTTCCAGAACTTACAGAATCTAAGGCGAAGCAGTCACAAACACCAGTAGGCGTAGAAAAATACTTTCCACGACGAGTACTGCCTTCAGTTCTAAATAAATAGCACTATTTTGCAGTTTTTATTTTGTACTATTTTGATAATCGTTAAGCAGAATCTGGACTCATAACTGAAGCAGATAAAGTTCCATTCTACGCCCCAGTTCAATCTGACTTGAAACTATTCAACGCGTCGAGCTTTGTGCAGCGGAGTCAGTAGTAGCGCCCGAAACGGGCTCTAACATAAAGTGTCATAGCTTGTACCCTCCGATTAACAGTTTGTCGAGAAACCACGCATTCTGTTGCTGTAACAAATGCATCCTCAACTTGCCGTAAATTACAGCGACCTTTATCTACGCAAGCAGTCTGTTCCTTTTTTCTTGACCACCCTGAATGATCCGGTGCTTCCTCTTGTTCCCGTTAAGAATTGGAATGTAGTGAMAGTTTAGTTTTACCTGTCAATCAATTAATTTCCCTTTTTTTCGGACCATTGTATATTTTTCACGAAAAGTTTGTCTTACTTGTGTAATTGTAGAATGAATTACAGTTATCCTAGACAGGCTCAGGGGAATTCTATAGTACCTCAGGACACTGCACCATGCCCGCCCTCGTTATTATATCACTATTCCTTTGAGAAAATCGAAATTGCTTTTGGCAGGAGTAATAGAAAAATATATTTCTACATTGGCCCCGCAAGGTTACAATCTACATATCAACATGCACTTGAAGTGCTAGGCGACTTCGCTTGCCTTTTCCGCAGCTGTCCGAATAACAGGGATCTAGAGGGCCGTAACGTCGCCTTAATCATTAAAGTTTTTGAGTTTACTGCAACGGAACCATTCGCTAGATTTCCTAGTGAATTCCTGCGCAGGGGCAGGAATTTTACGGCTTCCGACTTGCTGTGTCCCGTAAAACGGATATCGGAGCAACGTAAGAATTTCAGATGTACAACGAACGAAATTAAAATTTTATGATGTAAATACTGCCGGGGATTTTTCTCAAGTTTTATGTTTCTGTGTTTGTGCTACCCTTAAAGACTAGGTCTAATTTCATTACGGCATTTACGCTTCATAAAGTCAGAATAAAGTTCTCGGTACGTTCAGCACTGAGGAACATTTCGTTATATCTGCATTGAGCATTACAAACAAATTTGTAGGAAGCACAAAGAACACAAAGTTAATAGTGGTCCTAAATGTTTTAATGACGCTAGGAATCAGAATCAACCTGATATGGGACGCTAAGGTAAAATTTTCCATTCTGGAGTATAACATAAATCCAGCACGGTGGAAAATTTTGAAAGTTTATTTATCAGTTGTTGGAAAAATTGAGTAGCACACATTAGTTTTTATTTAATAAAGCTTTTCTTCTCGATTGGATACATGTCAAAAAATCGTGACTGGTTATATAGGGTACTCTGATATAATTTTATTCGTCAAAACGGTTATGAATAGGGAAGGAATGTTTGGAAGATAACGTGAAAGCAGAAACAATGGTGGATGTATGCTCTCGCTAAGGATCAGTTACTTGGAGGATCGGCACTTGAAGGTAAAGGAAATTTAATCAACCTAGCGTCTATCTACATAAAATTGGTAAAATTCTTACATAAATTGTTTCTCCGGGTAATCATGTGATTCGTTTCAGTGATTCTAATTGGCTGCGAAGCCATAAAATTATTGCTCACAATGTCATCCACAATCTTCATGGGTCTAGTTCAGAAGGTACTGGGTCCTGCACAGGGCACTATCAATAAAACAGTAGATTTTGTTCACCTAATTGCGAAATTTTCTGGTAAGTACATCAGTTATTTTACTACTAGTACACTTGTGCCTATAACTATTGGGTTTCGTTAATAACATTGCAGTTAGCTCTCATTAGCTAACTTATTCTGCCGTTTTAGGCCTACACGTGCAAAGACGTTCGTTAAATATTGTTATCAAAAGTTCGGTAGCATTACAATAAATAAGTGAACTAATTTTGATAATAGAGCTAATAAAGAAATGAATGTTGCATGAGTTTTCTAACATCCACAGAAAATGAAATCAGTACAAAAGTATTTTTGTCTAAAAATGAAAGAGCCATAGCGTAAATAATACGGCAACTGAATTGAGGAAATTTACACAAGTATACGTCTTCCAGTATGTTAGATGTTTGTTTAGTACCTTCTTAATCTTTCTACGACTTTATAAGATTACTGTAATATGTTTTACTTTTTATTATTTACTATTTAAACTTATTCATCTTAGAATCGATACCCATGTATGCTATTTTAATCTAGTTTTTAATTTTACCTACAATGCGAAATACAGAGTGGGGTAGAATGGAAAGGCATTGATATGTAGCAAACTGTCTGCGAATCTCCGGAGCAAAATGTTTGAAAGAATCGGAAGCCAAGGTAATGGAGCTGACTTAATTGTTCCAGTGATTAGTTGCATTGCAGTATTTAGTTGAGTTATTTTTTCCTATGTGATGACTATTTTTTCTAGGTAGGAAAGCAGTATTCAGCAGTGCTATAAAGCAAGGCAGTTGCAGAAGTATGGAGTATACTTGCGTTTGCACCCCAACTTGTACCAGCAAGCTTATGCAGGATGTTATTATTTCTAGTCTGTAATTTTTTACTGATATTTTCTATATGTTTCTTGTACGTTAGAGACGTACCTAGAGTCACTCCAAGGTATTTTGACGACAAGTTATGTTTGAGAATTATGTTATTTGACATAATTGAAGTTATTTGTCTTTTTATGATTGTTGAGATAAAAACAATTAACTTCTGTCTTGAACAGATTAGGGCACAAGCGTCAAGCTTTCAAATAGCAATTCATGGTCTCGTTGTCTCTTGAAAGGTTTTGTTCAAATACAGAAAAGTCTTTACTTTGCAAAGCCAATGCCATGTTGTCTGCATTTACAAAATACATACACTCGATTGCGTTACTGGAAGGTCACTTATGTAAAGGTTGAAAAGAATAGGCGACAGAATCGATCCTTATGGATAAACCATTATTCAAAAGTTTGCTACCTTTCTCTCCCAGAAACACTCTAAATTGACGTTGGGACAGCATTCGTTAGATAAGCTTCACAGTCTTTTCACATTTCGGAGTATTAAAGAGTTTGAGGATCAATCCATTCTTCCACACAGTATCATAAGCCGGCGATAAGTCTATCAACGCTACTCCAGTTTTCAGTTGTTTCTGGAAACTAGTTTCAGCATATGTTGTTAGTGCTAAGACTTGGTCACAGCAACTTTCGTTCTTCCTAAAACCTGGTTGTTCCTTCAATAACAGGTCATATTCTCTGGCAGAGTATTTTCTCTAGTAACTTGTAGCAGACACTCAAGAGGGCAATGGGTTGGTAACTTTCTGCGTCATTTGGAGGTGTCCCAGGCTTTAAGATAGCAAAATCTTATTATGGAACAATAACGACCATTTCAATCATTCGGCCCCAAGTTTTTCAAGAATTCTGGGTAAATACCATCAATACCAGCAGCTTTGCGGGCCTTCAGAGCACAAATAGCTTGCCGAAGTTCTTTCATTGAGATTAATTGTGATAAATCTACTGAAGGTTCGCGCCTTTTTCTTAACTGACGAATCTGACTTAATCTTTTTCAACTCCTCCATAGATATTTGAACAGAATTGGAGATATTAACCAGTCGAGAAGCTAAAACATTAGGCTAAGTTAACAATGTTTGTTTATGTGTTTCATTTCATTTCATATTGGTTCTAGTTTTTTCAGCATCTCGAACTGCTGCGACTGGAGTGGGTGAAGTTCATGCATGCTCTGCATTAGAGTATTCAATTTTTTTTCGAGAATGATTCAGGGATTCTCGAATCCTGTCAGCCAATTCATAAATGGAACGAGCTTGATACTGTTTATACAAGCTATCAGTAACATTTTCGAAAACCTCTTGGAATTGTTCTCTTTGCAGCAGCCTTTATTACACCAATACATCTATCGTAGTTTTGCTGGGACCCATCGAAGATTCATGTCAATTTGAGTACTAAATCCTAACCAGTCCGCTTATTGAAAGTTCTATCGTGGTTTCTCAAGTGATGGCACATTTTTAATCTGTATCCCAACTACTACTAATTGTGGGCAATGTTGGCTTCGTGGAAACTCATTCAACACTTGCCGTATCACACTAAGAGGCATTAAATTAGCATCACATGAGGAGATGTAGAAGTCTGGATTTTAATCACGTCTCCATCTTATTGAACTAAAGTTCTTCTCTTTTTCAGTGTAAGTAGCATAAGCCTATGTTTAAATAGTGAAATCTAAACAACTACAAACATGGTATTTTTAAGTCGAAGCCAATAAGCTTTATTAAAAAGAATAGGATTCTAAATATATTTTTATCGTTGAAGACTAACACATCTCTTTTAGAAGTTTTACGAGCGCAAGGGAACCGACACCAAGGGCCCCCAAATCGCTATAACTTACTTGACCTCCAAGCATTTAACACGAATTGAAAGCAAAGCACTACAGATATATGTTACGAGACGGCAAAACATAATGCCTGTATTATGTTTTATTCTTCAGTTTTACAACCCCGGCGGGGCGAAGTTAAGGTTCCTTTACTGGGGCATTAAAAGCTGTAATTCATATTTTCGACTTGTAATACACGATTCATATGCGACTACTTTTATGACGCATTTTTTTCGCTGTTCCGCGCCCCTTGACGTCATTTTACGGCGCTGGGGTGAATAACGGTCGTAAATGCGAGTACGGCTTCCATCCGCCATCCGGATGAAGAAATAATTAACGCGACGTTAATTTTGATATTTTTTGCGATTGTTAAGATCGAAGCCGGAAGACGTGTTTTGGTTTTTAAACCGACCGGTCTAGGAGGGCAGAAAGTGAGTCTATTTATTTTTATTCGATGGCTTTACTGCTACTCAGCGGGGTGCCATAAAATCTTCGTTTAGCGAATTTCATTTTGAACGCGAGGAGGAATGCACCATTAAGCAAAAAAAAAACTCCATTAGGTTATTGGATTCCAATTCCTCAGACGTCTATAGTAATACCCCTTCTACCAACCTGTTATTACGTTCTGTTAAAAAATGGCGAAATAAAGTGAATTTAATTAACAATAGCACTAATCATAACTGCTTTAGTGTTATTATTAAAACAAAACTTAATCTACATTACAGTAATCCGAATTTACCGATTTACCTAAACGACACTGATGATAAGGAACAAATAAACAAACTTTTTAGCTACCATAAAAAGAGAGAACTATTAAATCTGCTGCATCATTACTGAAATATGTTTCACAAAAAAATAAATCCAACAGTACACCGTTTTATTCAGAACTAAAAGAAGCAGTTAGGCTGTTGTTGAACTATAATAATAAGACAAAACGAATTTTTTGTGCCCATCTTTCGATACATTTCGAATTCAAACGTCTTCGCGCAAAAGAAGGTTCATCTAAATGATGGTACCCAAATTGGTTAGAGATATTAAAAAGAAATAGTAATGCGCAACACTAATATCAAAACGAAGCTGTTTGTTCTCTGTTATACCACAAATCTTATTTTGTCTATGATATAGCAAATTACTCATTCGCGGTAGTAAGTGTTTCTTCATGGAAGATATTATCCCTAAAATTAGAAATACTTGGTATACGCATTCAATGTTTTGGAAATCAGAATCACCTTATATTCATTCGTCATTTATTTGCAGCAACGTTGGCCAATTGCGTCTAAATTATTTACATTTCCCTTATGAACGATAGAACATGGTCGCTAAACTTCACAGTTTAAACGCTTAAACATTTATAATTAATTAAGATCATTTGCAATCAGTTATTTGTCGGAAGCTGAATGAGCTTTGTCATTATAGTTATCTTATATAATGATCTCAAAGAAAATGTTGCTTCTCCATACTGATGGGTGGTGGTAATTAAAATATTTCAAATTCTAATTGGGAGGTATACATCCACAAAGAACTACTAAGTAGTATTTGATTATATATACAGAAATAAATTACATTATAGCGCTCGTACGATAGCTATTTCAGTAAACACTAAACAGTGGCATTATCAGGTGTAATGGGTAAACTAAATTCAATTTAACAATACATGTTCCTTAGTGCTAAGTTTTGGAGTGGCGTGATACACAGGAATTTCTTAATAGGGGAGAAAAACTCAATTCTAATTGATAGAATAGAGACATCGACGTTTGCATGACGATTTGTTTCAAATATATCTAATAAATTCAGTATTTCACCTTTCCTTCCTAAGCGGAACATAATATGTTTTTTTCCAACAAGTGGCTAGTGTAATAGAAATCTGTGCTTTTATTATCGAATGCCCTGAAGTTTGGCCTCCTATATAAACAGCACTACAGTTCAAACAGCTTGGAGTACATGCTAAAATTCGTTTGCTTTTATCCGGTTTTTCTTTGTGGTGGCTGATCAACTTGAAAATGTTCATTATTAGACGATTTCAGTTTTTAAATTCCAAAAGAGCACTAAAATGCGTAAATTTAGCTCTGTTTTGTACCTTGTGCTTTCAGTTTTGCCATGATAGCCAAGTCGTTGAGTGTAATTAAATTCTATGTGAAACAAGTCACTTATGAGGGTAACTATCGATATTGTATATTAACCATTATCTTTAATTTATGCTACTACACATTAAGTTTACCCAAAACACTCACTGCAGTATTCATAGCACAAAAAGATAATTTCACTAAAATATTGTGCTTCGGTAAAAACGGCGGTTGAAATATTCACATTTAGCTTTTCAAAAAAAAATTATAAAATACAAGTATTCTATTATTGTGTTAAGTTACTTCAAAAGACACTCTAATCCGCATCCGATATAAATGCCATTACTGTTTATTTGGGTTCAGTATATTAACATAATAAAATAAAGTTTGCAGAAAAAACCAGCGAATTAATACTTAGAGGCGTTAATTTTCTTTGTCCATCAACTATGGATACGAATCACGCTGATTTATTGTCAAAGCAATAAAACTCTCCACCAAAACATTTCTGGCACTGCGGTCTATAAAACACCCCGTATTAACACCTCATTGATCTTTAACGACCCATAATGTTTAAGAACAGCTCGTAATAATTTTATATAGCATGCACGCACAAAAAAGTGCCGACCATCTTGTATTGTTATACATGGGTTACATGTCCGGAGACAGTTTTTTCTTGTGGGTAAGGTTACTAACATTAGTGAACTTAAACTAATGGTACATCGTAGGGTGGGAGAGCGCTTTGCCTGTCGTAAAAAATACATAAAAGTCGATGTTGTAGAATGCATCTAGAAGGCTTACGTACATCACAGAGATTGGGAGGGTCGATTTAGCACAAGTCTTCAAGAACTTCACTACGAATCAAAACAATTTCTTAATTTTTTATTATTTATAAAGGGCAACTTTTACTAGCAGAGCTTCTGATCACTTTGCTTATATTTAGGTTTTAAAATAATCGTGTTGGATGTTATAATCGAACACTAATAGGTAATTTTTCAAAATTGAAAAATTCCAAGTTTGGCTTAGGTTGCTATGTTAACATTATTGCAAATTTTAGTCATATATTGTTATGTGTATATACATTATTTTATACTTTATGGATAATCTGTTTACTTAGTCTTTAAACTATAGCTGGATAGTGTACAAATTACAAAAATATATATTCAATTTCGTTGGTTTGTATACTATAAATTATATTTACGAGTACTATACTGTGTAAGTGAAGAATAACTAAAGTAACTAGCCTTCTCAATGGCTAGTTTATAAGCTGCCCAAAACTTTGGGAAGAAATGTAAACTTAATTAATAATTAGTAACTAGTAAAACAAAATACCTGACATGCAGTTTAATGTTATATACGAGATAATATTATTCCGTTTAGAAGGGAAGTAATAATCGTTAGTGTAGCCACGAGTTCCAAAGACCATCATGGGCAACATAGCCTACACGAGTAGGCGCCGATAAGCGGGTGGTTGGAAAGAAAAACCAACAGGCTGAGAGGGCATCAAAGGAAGCATGCTGAAATCGAGGACTTCGTTTCGAGCATTCATTGAATATACACAAAAATAATTGCTGTAACATACTCTTACAGTAAAAATCGTTAATGTTTGCTGGGAATTTCAATCATTTTAACTTTATTTCTTACATGGTAGAGTTAGATTATGTAACTAGAGGTGTATTAAAACTCTGTTGTGAATTTAGAATAGTATATATACTCAAAATAAATAAGCAGCGACAGTTTGAAAACCTGTTCCAGGAGGTATGCCAACTAAAGGCACATAAATTCTAAATTAACATCTAACTTAAATACATTCGGGTTGTGCAAAAATTAAGGAAGATACGTGTAACTGAACTTGATCTTAGCAATAAAAATGACTACTATTTGGCAAATATTTTATAATTTATTTACGGGAAATTGAGCCATCATATATAATTTTATACAAATCTGAGAAGGTTGTTATATACATTTACACAAATGTTATATCCGATACGTTTAAAGCTGTTCATCGCCTACTAAGTTATTGAATAGTACTATATAACGTAAGAGGTGGTATAAATATTTATAAAAACTTGCGTAAAACTGTCAACTTATAGTAAATAAAACAAGATAGAGATTGTTGTTAAGGTTAAACCCATTGGGCCGGTTTCTCTTCCCTTTGCTAAAGTTGATGTTAGCTAAAATCAACCCTGTAACCATGACAATACCTTAAACCTCAAACTGATGCATGCGATTAGTTTAGATTTTAAATGAATAGTTGATTTTAGGTTAACATAGAGAAGAGAAACAGGCACATTGTTTCCAGTAGTTAAAATTCAGTTGTCAATTTGACTTTCATACGAGACACTGAAGATGAAATAGCTATGAGAGAACGTAAAAAATATACTTCCAGACTAACAAATTTGCATAAAGCTTTTTTTTTCAAAAACAGGCCGAAAAATTTTGCTTACTTACAGAAAATTTAAGCCTGAAACTGTCATTATGTCTGTTAAGGTACATTATTCCTGATATTGACCTATCCGATCCGATAAACATATTGGGAGTAACAATGAATACGGAAAGTAAGTTTAATAAATTGGAACTAAATGATGTAAAGCAGGTATACTGTCAAAATGAATTTAAAATATGCAAGCAACAATTTATAAAGTTAGAGAATATTAAGAAAGACACCAAAATAACATTACACAGCACTAGGGAAACTTTTCAGTTTGTGGTTCTGCACAAGGTTGTGCGCGCCAGTGCAAATAATTTCACTAGGAATAAATGCAAATGCCTTGCTTCCAGGTATACATGCAACAAGCGCCACAATAATAGAGGTTAATTTAATAAATAATAATTTAGATGGTTTTATATTCTTTGAAGCTGCATTATTATTTTACCACCTAATCGCCTATTTTTCTCAAATCAACACTAGCTAGTTTATAATACTAGCTAGCTTGCTGACGACTCTACTGTACTATCAACATTAAGTTTACGTTTCATCCAAACATACCTGATAATTTACAAATTATGCAATAATGCTGATTATTTTATGTAGGTACTTTTGCGAATATCTTAGTAGAAACAAGAGTTTCCATCAAAATAACTAGACATATTGTTAATTTAAATAGTAACCAGCTAGTTTGTAACCTAGACAGGTAAACCGATTAGCCGTAACATATATATGTTACTGATGAAGAGTCACATTACTGCTTAGGTATTAGTAAGGTTAATGTTAATTCTATAGGTAGAGTTTTGTTTACAATATTATGGTGTTTTCGTATTGACGTAGCGTGTCATTTAATGAAGTTTAAATTAATCATGAAAGCAGAAGCTGCCGATTTCACCTTTACTGTAATGAGAAACCAAACTAAGTTCTTGTGTGAGCAGCACGCAGCACTGATGAAAAAATATAGGATTGATTTGAAAGAATGCGGACTAAACAGTAAAACTTTTGTAGCCTTTATTTCACCAACGTTTCGTCACCTAAATTGCTGCCTTCTTCAGGGCTAATGAAGGATATTACAAAATAAAGGTACGTTTGAATTTCCAAAGAAAGAACCGTAGTTAATCAACCAATATGGGTTAACGACATAAGATAAAATTTCGTAGCGTTAGTAAATAGTACATTACCAATTTTGAAATTCCTGTGAAAGAAACACTGCTCAGCAAACTAGTAGGGTTTTACGACATGAGATAAAGCTTTGTAGATCAGTAAATAATGCATCAATAATTCAACAAATAATAAGGAACAAAAAGGTTGGGCACCACAACACTTTAAAATAGGAGGCCTAAAGAGGCAATAACTTCAATTCTCTGTTAAATAAAAATGTATTAGGCACTTAGACGTCGATAAATATCAACTAACTTTACTACACAAATCGGCAGTGGATCAGTTTGTTAACAATAAATTGAAAACAAATTCAGTAGACCCACCATATGGCCTCATAGCTACTACTAAGCATTATCTCGTGTACGAGTAGTAAACGCATACTGGTTTTCTGAGCTGTGTTTCTTTCATGGAAATTTTATACATTTATTTTCTAATTTTGGTGCTGAACGTAAAATAGAAACGAGGCTTCCTGATCATGGGAAAGAAAAGATCAAGGCTGTAATCTATATTAACAGCTCAATAAAGGCAATGACACTAAGTTTAAAGTTTTGCTAGTAATAAAAACAGTTCGATAATGTGCATCAAACACTTGAAACGTCTAATATGGACTACTGGGCCATAATTTTCGTGCAATTTAGAAAAGCTATAGCATCCACTAAGTGCACCTATTATCCAAAATCATGATGAACAAATTAAAATGCATAAATAGCAAACATTTGATCAGATCTATAAGGTGGTTCACAAATGCGATGTCAAACTTACTAGGGTTTTTTTTTACAAATAAACCCCTAGTTGACGACCTTCACTCGTTACATAATTTTAATCCTCTTATCATGAAACAGCACACCAGTTGTAACAAGTGCGGATCTTTCTGCACCAAAAGACAGGCTGCTGTCCCTAACAGTTCATCTTGTGTAGCATCAGGGTTTTCATAAACCAAAGACTTGATGCAACCCCACGTGTCGCACAGGTTTATAGGAAATTGCTTGGAAATGATGACTGTGTCCCGTTGTGCATTGCAAAAATTGTAAGATTCCGATCTGTTGCAAAAATTGTAGATTCCGTGCTTGCACTCTTTTAAGACGATTGCCGTGCAATACGTGCCGCACTGATGAATGGACAGCACTTATTTTTGCGCCATTGCACGCGGCTGGTCCGGTTCCTTCATCTAATTTATACTTGCATACTTCTTTTTATCTGGCGTTGCAACTTTCTTCGCCAAAAAATTAATGTCTGCATACTCTTCAAACGTAGATGTGACCATTTCAATTATTTAGAAGTACAGTCGCACACAAAATGCATGTGAAACACAAGATTAGGCAAGACAAGACTAAACTTAATTTTCAGAATAAAATTTCGCTTTTAGACGGAATCCAGTTTTCAGCGATCTTACCCTGATTTTATTGGAACCTCCTAGTTTAGCTGTTCAAGGATTAGGTTACGATCAAAAGGAGATTCGAAGCGCAGAAATGTTTCCGGATAACTCTAGAACGGATTACTTACCCTATTTGAATTTTTAGGTATTAAAGACGGCTTTTAAGCGATTTGCAATGTGACTTGCTTTACTACTCAGACTCAATATTTTGGAGTTGGCAGCGACTGTGACGTGTTTATTGTACAATTAACCTTTGATGGTAAATCAGTTATTACATATACTAAATTAATTTTACCTGCAAATGAGCACGTGACATCATACAGCGTAACATCCTCGAAGAATGCGAATATATGCACGTGAAAATAAAAAAGTAACTAAAATAAAAGCTTTAACTTAAACAAAGGTATATTATTTACACTAATTACACAGCGACTTATGCGTATAATAACTAACAAATAATACTAAGAACTAGCAAAAGTACTGCTGGTACAGAACAGATAATTACAAAAACTCTCCAATCTTTCGAACGGCAATATTTTAGAAACAAAATTGGTCTTATAACGTTAAAAAATGGTAATATTTGCAAATAGCAGCACCATTTATTCCATTTCTACTTAGCAATTCGACCTAACAGTGGTAAGAAAATTGTGCATTGTGACATCACAGTTGCGTTGACCACTCGTTAAAAAATTAATCTCTCCTTATAAATAACTTTATATCTATCTTATTGCTTAATTTATCAAAAAAATAGGCGGATTGCAAACTTCCTTAAAGTTGCTCTAGTTTGCTGTTTGTCTAGCCTTTCTGTTCTGTTTTTTGTTGCTAGTAAGCATATAGGTGGAATCCCATTTATCAGGATAAAATGGTAATAATCAAGTCATCTACTTCACCGATTTGAATGAGCAAGTTTGAAGAAGTAGCTTTTTCCAAGATGTAAATACTACAAATTATTAGGATATACAGGAAGACATAGGTTGGTATGTACGATGAAATCAATATAATTTTTTATACATAATAACAGATGTTTCAGTTTTAAGGAAATATTCGTATAACACTAAAACCAGTTTGAATTTTAAAAATCAATATTGATAATCAAACTAGATTTCAAGTGTGGTTCCCGAGATATCGCAATATCAAGCACATATTTCTTAATTGCCATTGACTGCCATAAGCAAATTAATTTAATTTCGCCCCGCATGAAAAGCATAAGCCCGTTATCGCACCCGCATTCAAGTTTATAGTTTTCAAAAAAATTATAGACGCTTCTGGCGGCTTACCATCTTACGATCTTCTTGGTAAAACACAACGTTAACAACGCTATTAACGTCGCTCACCGTGATTCCTCTTAGATTGCGTTAAGAAAGGTGTTCGCGATGTTATGAGTTTCCGTTCTAGAAATGTGTCCGCTCTACGCCTACTTGGGAAACGAACGCTCGATGTTCGTTGAACTTAAGCCCTAAAGTTAGGCTACCCGTTATGTCACATCTGTATTAGTGTAATCTAGTATCAACAAACCGTCGTATACGTGTGCAATAAATCTGTACAAAGAAAACTACAATGTACTAAAAAGCATAATGTAGTAAGTGGGTTTACGCAGAAGGTTTACAAAACGCCTAACCCGTAATATTTTTAAATTTTTGCAGCACTTGACAGTAATATACTATAAGTTTAAATAATTTTTACACACACCAGCAAGCTCGATGCCAAATAAAAACACAATATATCCAACACGAAAGCCAATTGTCCTTGATTGTGCCATAACATCGCAGTCAAAAGTCATTCCACTGATTACCTGACTTCTGTAAATTTTAAAGACGAGACTGTTGCTAAGTAAGCCAACGCGGAAGAGAAAATGATACTGTGACTAATAGACCAATATCTTACGTAATAGTCAACAGCCTGTATAATAGTTAAAAAAAGTTATTATTACATCTGTACGATTGTGGTTATCTCTGATGCCTGTCGATACAGCCCAACGAAGAAAATGCTGTTGCTACTTCAGATCATCACCAAATTATCTACAAATAGCCCCGAGACCGTTCAAATTAAATTTACAATACCAAATTCTGCAGCTTCACAAGCAACGAAACGTTAAACAAGAAACACTTATGCTAAAGAGAGTGATAATAAAGCAATGCAAGCAGTACGTCATTTTTCCAAGTAGTCTCAATTACGTTCTATGCACTTGATTCAACATTTTGGACGTGTGCAGACCCTCTAATGTACCGCCTGGATTATTTCATCATTACTTCGAAATTTGTTCTCTGCCTTTTTAATTACATTTAATTACACCAATATATGATAATCTATTGGGGCGAAATCAGACGATTAAGGAAGATTTTGTAGACACCCAAACTTTTAATCTTGGATGGTCATCGTAGTTGCACGCGCAATACGTGGCGGCGCGTTGTAGTGCTGCAAAAGAATACCTTTACTTTTTGTTCTCACGGCTGGCTTGAAACGACTCTTCAGAAGTTTTAAGTATGTGGCATCATGACTGCCTTGTACAGAAAGATAATATCAAAATTCTCGCGTCGCTTGCTCAAGCTTATCATATTGTACTTTTTTAAGTTATATTCGTAAGTCAAGGTGTGGAGATCTCTGTTAAACTTATAATGAAGCTTACCAATGACGTACGCGTTCAATTCGGTTAATGTATTTGTAATACATCGGATTCCAGACGACACTGGCATACTCTAGATGGCTGCCCACCAAGGTATCATAGAGAATTTTCAATGATTTTATATTGGTAAATGAAACCTAAGTTCCTAAGCGAGCGCTGTATTATTTCTTCAACGTGCAATTCAAACCTTAGTTTGATGTGCACAATGACGCCCAGGTCCTCCATTTTATTAACAGAGATAAGAGTGTGGTTGTTTATTACATATTTAATGGGGACCGACAGCCTATTTCTCGTGAAAGTGATGCCATAGCACTTGTCTAGGTTTAAATATAAATAATTTCTGGTACAGTATAAATATAAGTTATGTAAATCAATTTGCAAAAGCAGTGCATCATGTAAGTTAGTTATTTTTCTGTAAATTTTCATATCGTCTGCGTACAGTAGATAATTTGAGTGTTGAATAAAATTACCAATATCATTAATAAAAATAAGAAATAGCAGAGGACCTAGATGAGAGCCCTGCGGTACACCAGGTGTTACGGGTATTGAAGACGATATTAAGTTTTTTATTGTTACAACTTGGCTCCTATTAGATAAGTACGAATTTAGCCACCTTAGCAGATTACCATGCACACCGAAATTCTCCAATTTAATAAGAAGGGAGGCATGGTGAACTTTATCGAACGCTTTGGAAAAGTCGGTATACACGGCATCCACTTGAGCTCTTTTATCCATGCTTTCTGACAGATGTTGAACAAAAGTAACGAGATAAGTTACTGTCGACCTTCCACGGAAGAAAACATCCTGACCTTCATCTATGTGTTGTTTAATATTGAAAAATAATTCATCAGTAACACAGCTTTCAAAAATTTTACCAAAAATTGACAATAGCTATATGGGACGATAGTTGGTTACTTTAGTCTGATCTCCTGATTTGTAAATGGGGACAATGTTTGCTTGTTTCCATTTGCTTGGGAACACCCCTTCATTCAAAGACTTATTGAATATATTACTAATAATAATTTTTAATCGCAACATAATCCGCCCTCTAAAAGTTCCTTGCTCGGCACCTATGTTGGTCATTAGATTTATTAGAATATACGCAAGGTACAGTTATTTCGGCTTCAATGGCCTTATGATGCCTCATCTACTAATGCTAAATTACACTGTCTGACAATTACATTTTCCGCATTACTAAGAAACAGATCCAACATTCTACCATTATTGTTCAGTACCCCATTATATTGATTCAAGGTTAAAAATGAGCAGGTGTCCACCAAAACTTCACAAGACGCATTACCGGTAAAAGTTGGGCTAAAACAAAGAGTTTCGTCGGAATATGACCAAGAAATCAAAGATAAGTTAAAATCGCCTACTATTACAATATAATTATTTTTATGTCGGTCACAAACATTAGAGATACTGTTCATTAATTTTACTATGTCGTCCTTGCTACCGTAAGGGGGAAAGTATACCGAAGAGACCAACAACACATGTTTTTGTTCATCAAGGAGTATGGACACCCATATAAAGTCGAAAACGTCTGAAACAATATATTCACCTATGATTGTTGATTTGTATTTGGTTGAAACCGAAATTAGTTGAAATTTAATTGTTCTGATGGTTTGAGCCTGATTACAGTGCTCCCAGTCTCCACTCTTGTCAGGTAAGCTTTTTCTGCTTCTGTCAAAACGTCTTACTGACACATGGAAATTGAGGATATCGTGCACAATATTTTGCATAGAACCATGACTCGTTTTCAAAACTGTAGCAGTTTTATCCAGGATAATACGATTATTTTCTTTCACTAAGGCTTCAACTGCCGAATAAGACTCGGGCTTGACCAGATTGGTGATAAACTGCTACGGAATTGAGCCGGTTTTTAATTTTTTTTTATTCCATATTGAAGCTTCAGTCTATGTGCAAAAAAAACTAATAAAAGAACGCTGTCACTTAAAGTCATTAACAGAGCCTTCTGATCTTAAATAACATTTCTGTCAACTATTAAGACATCTATTTGGAGCATTTCAACGCACTTGTAAGGTTTTCATTGCACTCGGCTGTGTTTGTTCAATTCTCATTATTTAAAACAGTCTGTCCCAATATGAGGGAAGCTGAGAGAGGGATGTAGAACAAAATCGTACAGAATACAACTGACTCTATGAATAAATAGGTATGAGAAATTAAAAATATCACTTTTACTTCTAGAACTAAAATTTTTCCCAGAATATATTTTATGAAACTTTAATGGCAAGATTTTTCTTCCCAATCAAGGTACGTTATGCTGTTGTTATGAGGGGTAACCTTAGTTGATAGGCCTTCGCTATCCACGCCTACCATTAATATTTCATTCTAATCATTCTATAAACAAAGAAGTTGTAATCCACAATCCAAAATAGCCGACTTGTAAAAAACTATGGTTATAATTCGACTAACTGCGGATTCCACAAACATAGCAAAGAACCTCCGCCCCTGATCGGCCTTATAAAAACATACACCGGCCTAACGAAATCCACCTCCTAGAGCCTACCCTGGAACCTGCACTGAGTTTCACGTTAACGGCTATAGTTTTGTTATTAACACGTTGCGAAACAAAATTAAACAAAAAAACTATTTTAACATAAAAAGGTGTATTCATTAATCTAATTATTAGGTGCAACTGTATCTGCAGTAACAATTATTTTGTTACCAGTTCGGGGGAAACTTATGTTTTTTGTCACTACTTACTTATTTGTTTATAAATTGTAGGTGACTGGGCTCATCTGAAAGACATTTGCGCGTTATGTATTACTCAAGCAAACTGAATCATAGTAAAAAGATTTACTTACAATGTTTGTAATCTTTTTGACTCCTTTACTTTATATCTAAAATCTGAATTGCTCGAAAGCTTTGAAATTGCTTACAGAAGACAAATACGTACAACTATACTGCCATTATGCTTTTAAGTCTGTGCTCAACTTCACATAAATATTTTCCCGCACATTCATAAGTTTGCTATTGGAAGTGCAGGTATCCCTTTTGTGCAGGCGATGACAAAAATTTTTCATATGGGCCTGCATCTTCAATTTAAAGTAAGTTTTACTTAATATTTAAACACGACGTGAACGATGATCTTGGCCACAACTTACACCAAAAGGCTTTGTATAGCCCATAGTTCAAATTCAGCCTTAGTGTCAGGGGGAATTTGTTAGATACAGGAAGTGTTCGTTGCCTGAACTTTGACTGAAATAACTATCGATTATAATTATTATCAGGTTGCGCTATGTTCGCTTTATTTAAGACTGGTTAGGCTTTATGGGTAAATATTCATCCCGGGCGGGTATGTGTACTTACGAGTATCTAAGGCGTATAGATCCTTTTTATATCACTTTTTAGTCTTCGAAGAGTGAACTGCAAAGGAATTTTGGTGTACAAATGCAAGGAAKTGTAGGGAAATAGGCATTTCTAGAAATTTTAGTGGTTTACAAGGAAATGTAAGAAAATTTGGACAATTTCAGGAAAWTWTGCGGAATTGTAAAAAATGTCAGGAAATTATTGAGAATACGGGATTATGGTGCATGTGCATAGTACTCTGTGGGTGCGCGCGGTGCGGCTACAAGCAGCCACGCGTTTTTACTTGTCACATGAGTGAAGTGCTAGAAAGAAGCAGATCAATTTCCCTTCAAACAATTGTTACTTGCGTGCACACAATTTAATCAAACTCAGACATTAACTGCGAAGAAATCCAGGTATACTTCGGGCAGATATGTACAAACATCTGCGTTCGGAAAAAAAGAAAAGAAAGCGAAAGTACTAAATCAATGACAAGCAGATATTCAACTATAATTTTCTTCATGAAATTCATAATAATAACGACACTACCAAAGCCCAAAGAGATCTTGATACTTTATTTAAATGATGTGTTTGCAATAATATGTCATTAAATTTATCAAAGTGTAACATTATTAAATTCGCTTTAAAGAAAACCCCAGTCTGGAGATTATACAATTGAGCACCATCTACTGACTATCGTGACTTGGGAATTGTTATCGGTTGTAAAATGAAATTTGAATCTCATATAAACATAATAAAAAATAAAAAATATTAAACGACAATCTATAGGGATTTCACCAAAGTAATACCTATAATAAATTATATAAAATTTGGTTAGTTCAATCCTTGACTGTTTGTGCATTATTTGGAGTCCTTATTACGTACTTGACATTAATCCTATTGAGCGATTTAAAAGAAACTTTGTAATTTAGAATCAAATTTGTATAAGAAAAGATAACATAAAGATACAGTCTTTAGAAATACGTCGTCAAAATCATATGATTATCTTAGATAAGAAGATTCTTAACAGTATGATTGAATGTCTTAACCTGCTTCAGTTGTTTAATTTGAGGATTCTGAGTTATCCAACACGTATTCAGGACTTGCCTGTGACTGATAAGTCATCGTTCAAATTATGGATACCATATATCTTTGGGTAGAGTTGTACGTCATTTCAACGAGCTATCTTCTGAGATTGACATATTCAGTTGTAGTCTTTACGTCATAAAGATCACCATCACCTAAAAACCTAGATGAATGTGTCGTTCTCTCTTTGCGAGTAAGCATGTATTGATAGATAGACGTTAAATTTTGATTTTCTTATAACGTATTATATTATTCTGTTGCTGTTTCACCATTTTTGGTAATAAAATTTTTATTATTATAATTCATTTTAGCATAAAGGAATTATGCAGAGGACTGAAATAATTCAGTGTTAACTCTATAATAACAGACGATACAAAAACATTTGTTTTCGCCGACAAAAAGCGAAACAGCTGTTAGAATGCAAAACCCAACTTACTAAAGTTGAAAAACCAATATTAAATTAAAGTTTTCACAGATGAGCTCAAATTGTCTGAAGATTTGGGAAGAAAGTAAGAAAGAAGACTAGAAGACCACCTTAGATAAAAACCAACCTGAGGAAGACATTTGTATTGCATTTGGTGATAATGCAACTAATGGCGACGCAATTAGCCATAATTTTAATAAAATTTCTGGTGACCTTACGGTCTATTCATACGATAGTGAACAAGATTCAAGAGCCAGTTACATCTGAAAGACTTCTCTACCAAAGTGTTCCAAATACTCATTATGAAAGCTCCTAATTTTTACACGCAAAGGTCGACGAAAAGGACATGGTGATAAAGAAATCATCTTACTGTTGGCTTTTAGAATAGTCAAGTGGAAGAATTGGTAAAGATAGATTAGGATGATTTATATGAAATACGCGATGAAACACAAAGCCAAAAAGAGTGCAGAGAAATTGAGAAGAGAAGAGAACGAAGTGCAGGTATATAGAAATGTTAAATCCGCACAATTTAATACACCAACTGGTGTGACACAAGGCTCAATTCTTGGTCCTTTACTTTTCAATATTTACATTAATAGTGTGAAGGAGCAGTTGTCATGTCCGTTTTTGCTATACGCAGATGATTTAAAAATATTCAATGTAATTAATTCGGAATCTGATTGTGTTGCATTGCAGAAGTCTATTGATTCCTTTGTTCAGTGGTGTAGCCACAATAGACTGACAGTCAATATCTCTACATGTTGTGTACTAACGTGTTCTCGCAAAATCAGTAATTTTACTTTTGATTATAATATAAATGGCATTATTTTGGAGAAACGTTCTCGAGTTCGGGATCTTGGCGTTGTCATTGATAGTCAGCTGTCCTTCTCTCCGCACATTGAGAAAATTTGTGAGGATGCTTTGAAGATGCTCGGTTTTGTAAAGAGAAATACCAGAGGTTTTGTAAATATTGATACGCTCTTGTCTTTATATTATTGTTATATTAGAAACAAATTGGAATATTGTTCGTTGGTCTGGAGCCCCCATTATGACAATCATGTAAATGCCCTGGAAAGAGTTCAACGAAGGTTTTTGAAATATTTGTATTTTGTTAAATATCACGCTTATCCTGTACAAAACTACCCACAATGTGTTTTACTTGCAACCTTTTCTCAATCTGCGTTAGTCGATAGAAGATGCTACTCTTCTGTTTTGTTTTTGTATAAGTTAGTTGATGGCACTTTTGTATCTCAACCATTGTTACAGATGCTAAAATTTCAGATCCCGCGACCAGCTAGTAGATACACTACTCTGTTTAGCTATGAAGTCACTAGTACCATGCACCACTTTAATTCTCCACTATATACTGCTGTGAGAAACTATAATAAGTACAACCAAACCCTTGACCTGTTTTGTGGTAGTAGCTTAACATTTAAGAAAATTTCTAAAAATGTAATAACTGGTATTCCATAGTGTTTATTCCTCTAATTCCACTCTGACTTTATGTACCTTTTTTTTTCATTATTGTCTTTGTTATACATAAATTCATTCATTTTTTGTATTCTTTGAATTATAGAATCTAGTTCAATTTKTGCATACATGAACATTTTTGCTGATTGTTTCTGTTTTTGTATTTATCCTGTAATTGGACTTAATTGTCTGCTGGATAATAAAGTATTATTATTATTATTATTATTATTATTATTTCGGATATATCCTACGAAGAAGAAACAGAGATTTTGTCTTTCGATGATTCCACTGATACAGAATTATTTTCTTCCGGAGATTCAGATAACAATAAAACGTTGGAGAATGTGGAAAAGGAAAAACTTATCAAATAAATTTTATGCTGTTTATTATGATCAGCAGTGATGAAAATCAATGAAGAGGAACCAGCTGCCATTAGAATGAAAATAAAGATAGTGATATTTTCTACTGGCCGAAACACGATTACCAGGTCTGTTAGAAACAAGGAATTTATTTTTATGAACCTACTGATGTGAAATAAAAATGATTGTAGTTTTATTTTATTTGGTCAACTTTCACTTATTTCTAATTTCAATTAGATGAATGAAGCTATCTTTCTGTAGGTACCTACTTACAAGCTTTTGAAGCTAGCATATAACATGTCTATTACGGCATTAGTAAATTACTTATTACAGGGATGATTAAAAAAGAGGACATTATAACTACAATAGAAATAGCAAAAGTGTATACAAAACACTTGCATTAAAAAAATAATATGAGAAACACGATAAATTGATGTGTTGCAAGTTTTCATCATAGTATATAAAACATAACACGCTTTGAATCGCATAGTAGTTAGCGCATGGTAAGCAGGTATTAAGCGAAAAGTGTGGGTAGTATGAATGGCTACATTTTAGGTAATCCGGTATAAAGCGTTGCAGTCACTACGTAAAAAAAACAATTTTACTCAAACGCTGACTGTCACAAAGTCGCCAACATACTGTTCTGTAACCTTCAGGAGTATTTGACAAACTGCTTTGGCTTGACAATCATTTGTTCTTGAATTAAATATATAATTATAACGGCCCTTGTACGCTAACGCTGGTGTATTTATCGTTCGCCAATGTATGATTTACTTATTGTTATTATTTATGTTAAGCATTTATTTAAAACTAACCAATAATGGCTAACATCTCTATTTTGTAAAGGCACACTAGTTATTATTAGAAAACCTTTAATAAAAGACCAATAAATATGTTTGCCGCTATGGTATACCTTATTAGATTGTATTGGTATGATATGTAAGCAATTTTAAATTAAGCAGATTCAATATTCCATAATGCTCCGATATATGAAGAATATTTACCACAAATAGAATGTTTTATTTCTAATAAATTAGCTACTTACTGCAGGTAGTTTGTAAGCTATTTTAATAGTCAACAGTATTGTTTAGATAATGCACAGTCCAAACCAATAATCCTGAAGCATAATTCGCAGCGTATATACTAATCGGAAAAATTACAGTTCTGATAGCCGCATACAAAGCGCAGATTGTTAAGGCTGCAGTTCGTGTCATAATAAACAGCAATAAAATTATTGGCCGTACAAAGTATCAGAGAAATAATTAATTAGCAGTTGTATGACCCTATGCGTAAATGAATTACAAGTTCGCCTTCAATAAGCCATAAAATTGAAACAAACAGATTGAATCAGACATTTTAGTTCAATAAAACGATTCTCTGTACTCTGACTTCAAGGAGATATAATTAAATTCGCCCTGAATAGAAATAAATCAGCGTTCTAACGGCAAAATTATAAAAACACACATACTCAGTCACTTAATAAGATTTATGACACATAATACTAATTGAGATAAATTCAATGGAAGCCGTTTTTTGCTGAAAATTAATAAGCAACTAGCGGTCTATTTTATTAAGCTGTAAGAAAACACTCTTACGACGTGGTAGGAAAAGAACACGCAAGATACCTACCCGTAAATGTTATCGAATTCCTAGCGTATACGATAAAACAACAAAACAGCGTAAATAGTAGAATGGTAGAAAAAAAAGATCTAATGTTAATAATTAAAAAAAAATAACGGTCGCGAATGCCATGAAATGAACCAGTGTAATGCTTATTCAAACTTTCCAATGAGACATTCAACAAATTTAATTTGTTAGCATAAAGCTTCGAATGCATAATTTGGTAATGTTTACTTTTATAAACTACTCAATTATAGTATTTAATTTGCTTTTCGGGATATAGTTGGTTTGGTTCACAAAATTACATATGTTTACAATCATTTAACACTGGCACAAATTAACCGTCCGTGAATACGTAGAATTGATGTAGTTTCAGTTCTTAAATAGTTAAACATCTCAAGCTGCTAAGTCGCATCAATTTAGTTGAGATGTTCTGGTTAATTACTAATAATAATTAATTAATAATAATAATAATAATAACTAATTATAGTTGCCTTAATAGCATCAATAACGGAACTACAAGATGTGCGAGTGCGAAACAAAACCGAAAAATTAAAAATTATTTGTCGGAGCGAAACCCAAACTCGAACCTATATATATTCTTTATCCTGAATCGACACAAAACCGAAACTAAAGAAATAACAATTCAGAGCCCTGCCTTGGTGAAAACATTATAATTTATTATGACGTAATTCCAAACAAAAATGTACTAGCTGTAACCATATAATAATGTCCATCTTGTATTTAGTAATCCAAAACTAAACTTGTTAGGAACAAGTAAATATGTCATTTAAAGTGGCCATTATTCCGAACGAAATGCGTTTCTTACTCAAATGTAAAAGGAAACAGCAGGCGAGCTCGGGCTAGGGCAACAGCCAAGAACTGTAAAAGAAACAGGACGGTCCGAACAGAAGGGATTCTAAAAAACGTGTGTGGTGTAATGGTGTGTCCACGTTCAATTACCGGTGTGAGAGCTATTTATTTATAGAGTTACTATATGCTTACCAAAAAGAATACTAAGTGTACTGGCCATTATTGCACTTGTAAGGGCGGCAGTGTGCGCGCGGCTAATTAGTAGTCTGGTGGTAGTGGCTACAAGACGAGGGTCTGTTCAACATAATATGTATATATCAGGGATGCGTGTGGGACCCTGGACGCCAATGGTGGAATGGTGAGCCCAACCTGTTGGTCCAGTTATCGTGCTCACCCAATTGACGGCTGTATTTGAAGTTTTAGCAAAAATGTTTAAAATAAAAGTTGTATCAACTCGATAATGCAATATAACACATTTATGCAGCGTTGCCAGATTTCGAGTAATGAACCAACCTTGATTTTTTTCAAATAGAACCACCTACTTCTATACCGGATTCTGATAAAACGTCAAATTCAAATATTAAGATACATGTGCCCTAAAATTAACAGTTTCGGAGATGAGCATTTGTGGTCCAGTTATCGTGCTCACTCAGTAGACGGTTCTACTAAAAAAAATGCAAGTTTGGTTCAGTACTCGAAATCTAAAAACACCGTAAATGTGCTATATCGCGTTATCGAGTACTCCTTGATTGCTACAATTTTCTTCTAAAATTTCAAATAAAGCCGTCAATTGGGTGAGCACGATAACTGGACCACCCATGCGTATCTCCGAAACCGTTAATTTTAGAGCACATGTATGTGAATATTTTGTTGCTCAGAATTTGATGTATAATCAGATTACGGCATAAAAAGTAGGTAGTTCTATTTTAAAAGTTTGGGTCATTACTGGAAATCTGGCAACTCTGCATAAATGTGTTACATTGCATTATCGAGTACTCCTTGGTAGAGTTGGGGATAATCGGATGATTGAAAGAATTGGAATGTTCAGATTCCGAAGACGTTAATAATCGGAATAATATTCGGAATCGGAATAAAGTGGGCGAAGCGTCGCCGTCGGTCAGAATAGAATCGACAGGCGAGTCGCCTTAGTTCGGGGTCTTTCGCTTCCCCATGCGATCGAGTTGCAGTTGGTGTTTAATATATTCAAATTTAGATCAGATTTCGTGGTTATACCCTTCAATCTAAAGGATTCTTTAGCGTTGCCCTATGCAGAAAGATTACCATGCACAATATTGCAATACCTATTATGGCTTAGTTATAGGTACATGAATGTTACGTAAAACTATACTTAGAATTTGTTTACTTACCAAAAATTGCATACGGTGTGATTATGTCATTTCTGTATTCTGCATAAATTTTCAATGAGATCTTGTTATCGGTGTTCAATTTTATTCTCATATTATTTTCTGTACTTAAACATTATTGAAATTAAAAGCTAGTCATGGTTAATAACGACAATGATTATAATAAATAAGAAACTCACTGCTTCTGTCAGACAGAATCGTATTGAAGTTTACACAATTCCGTTTTTGCATTTGGAAATAATATTACGGAAAGTAGCGTGTGAAAAACGGCATCAATACCGAGCAAGCGTAAGCGATCATGTATTTCGACAGGTTTCCAAGTTTTGATATTATAACTTGCCTATGTTTTGTATTGTATTCTACTTGTTTTTGTATTTGAACGAATATTCCAACAAACAGCCAGCGGAATGAGCTTATTGTCGGTATCGAACAAGCGCGAGCGATCGCGTAATTCGGTAAGTCTCTAAGTTTCGATACATAACCCACCTTCCTTGCGCGAGTTGTTTCCTATTCCGATTCTAGTTTATATTCCGATTCCAGTATAAAAAGTTTCCATCGCATCCTGTGGTGGTTATCATCGGTATGACAGTAAGCGCGAACCGTGTGCGCGGTGAAAATAATCGTATTCCGAATATTCTGAAATAATCGGAATCATCCGAATATTAGAATAATCGAAAACATTCCGAATATTAATTCGGATAGTCCCAACTCTACTCCTTGGTTCCTACAACTTGTATTTAAAAGATTTTTTCCAAAACTTCAAATAAAGTCGTCAATTGGGTGAGCAGGATAACTGGACCAGCCTGTACATGACCTATTGCTAGTAGAAGTAACCTGAACGAGACCATTGCGAGAAGCGGCGGCCGAGGGCATCGCGCGTCAATGGTTTATACAACTTTTTGACTCATGAAAATTATTTAGAGAGGACCATTAATATTAACAGTTGTACCAGGGTGAATCCCTCCGGTTCTCGACCATCAGGGATTTCGGTTTTCTTATTGCACTGGATTTAGGTTTTCGCAATCTCACCTACATTCACGCTTCTCAGCAGCTACAGAGCAAATCAGGTTGCCGCATGCAGTCATTCAAATCTGCGCTTGCGCCTGAGGTTTCTTGTTTGCAGATTATAATGGTTAATCTATAATTAGGTAGAGATTGTTGATTGGTGCGGTATATTGAACTAAAGTGTAGTGAAAAACCATTCTTTGTTTGTGAATAAAAACAACCTGTATATGTATAAGCACCTGCGCACCTGATAACCTGTGATTATTTATTACGAATAAGGTAAAAAAATAATTGCTTACAAAAATACGCAGCCAAGCACMCCCTCACTACTTCATATTCGTACCTATATGTATATACTATGATGTAATGTACGGGGTGATTCTATTCAAGATCAACCTGATCGTTTCAATAGTTCGGAAAACAACTTTTAGTCGCAAACCAAAATGCGCGTGAAACACTAAATTTAATGTACTTAGTTCAGTGATATGTACTACATAAAAAACTTTTATCAACATTGTACCTACCTAAGTATGTAGAAAATACAGTTGCTATGGATACTATCAGATGAGATAGAGATCTTTATTTCGTTTTAGATCATTTTTTGCGGTATCTTTAATAAAAATTAACTAAATATTGCAGTTTAAATCGCTCCAAGAACAAAACGGTTCATTTTTGGGATTAGGGATGCATATGCAAAATTTTCAACCGCAGTATGATCTATCGTCCTCTTAAGTTTGGCATCAACTTTCTGAATCACACTGTATTATAAATAATTATTTATTGTGGACATGTGTAGAAAGTTTTATAATGTGTTAGTACTTATGCAAAGAAGTAAAAATGTTATTATTGGTTTGAGGTTCCAGATACAACGACATTCTTAATATGTCAGTCCCAGGCTTCAGGAGAGATAGAGATATTGGGAGAAAATGGAAATCCGCTTCAGTGAAACAGTTACTCCATAACCCAAAATAATTTAAAAGAAATTTACGCAAAGTAATGAAAATTTTGTTAATGGCACCGTTAACAAAATTTTCATTTATCGAGAATTTTTGATTTTACGTTATGCAAGTGTCATGCAAACAATAAGCCTTAAATAGTTAATTTAGGATTGCACAAAAAAAACAATTTTATAATACCTCAGGTATCGAGAATTAATTACTGCAAATACAAAACGGCAAAAACGCCCAAAAACATGTCAATGATTCCAAGTCAAAACGGTAAACTTACGGTTACCCGAAGACGAAAAATTGTTGTTGAATGTATTTAAGAAGTTATTATCAAGTCTGAAGAAGACTTCAGGCGTAGTTGAAAGGCAACTAAACAAACAAGCCGTATTTATTTGTATTGACTGCCCAACACTCGCTAAAGAGCAAAATTGTTAGTTATTACATACTAATATTAGCTAATGCGAGCATATAATCATTTTCGTTAAAAAAATCTATATAAAATGCTCACTAAAATCCGTCCTCTTGCGGTATCAGAGGGCCTCGCAAATTTACCACATCAAATTTATTTTTGCCACGCCGCTGAACATTGCCTAGAGTTCCTCGCAGATGGAATAGAAACCTCTGCATTGCATACCGTTATTCCACCAGATGTTTTAGGTGGTCCAATATCTCCATACATTCAGCCAATGTATGGAATGCTTGGTCGAAAGACTGGGTTCTGCTAGTCATAATAAGTCACTGGTTGCCAGCTTACGTACAGAGAGCCAGGGCCAGGGTGCAGGCTATGTTCGTCATAGTTTAGCTATCCATCTATGATCTGTGATCTCGATTGGGWTAGTGCGATAGTGGTAAGAAATGGTGTGAATGTCGTATAAGAAGTTAATAACAACATGGGACTTTATTCCGGAATGTCGAGGGCGCCAGCGGCCTAACTTATGGTTGCAAATGCAGCTAGGAGGTTGACAGAGACCTCGAAGAGCTAACGCGGGAATCGGGAACTCAATGGGGACATTCTATTCAGTTAATACTATTCACGTGTTATTTGTCTGCATTCTTCATATTTCTTGTAATAAACCTGTTTATCTAACGTTTCTTTTATCATTTCTCTAACAAGAATAATAACAGAAATATTTAACGCTAACCAATAATAACTAACATACACCTATCTGTATTTCGGATGCTACAATCTACTTTACATTTTACACTGCACCCTATCGTTATCATTACCTATTAGTTACATTATTACTATTTTTATTATTAAATTCTTTGATTCCCACGATGTTAACAGCTCTTTATGAGCCACTCCAAAAATAAAAATCAGTAAGCAAGTTTATTTGTCGACTATGTTCTGTTTATATAACACACTAATCTGTTTTGCGATACGATTGTGACTGGCGTTCGTAAGCCATAACGTCTACACAATGGTCCACAGTCTGGCCGCAAGCTTCCATGCTCCTGAAGTGGAATAAAGTATACAATCTTGTTGCAAAACGTAAATATAAATAGTCCCGCTCATATACGATTCGCATAAACACAGACGAACGTGACTTTGTAAAAGAAAATAAACTGTGCTAAGTGACTCCGTCAAAACAAATTGCTGTAAGAAATTTAATACTTACACCGCCGCACCTCGCGGATACAGGTATTTGCTCGGCGATATACTGGCAAAGTTCCCAGCTGTTCAAATGGTTATCGATTTCTGTATAAAAGAAAATTATAAGAATGAGGTTGTGACGTAAAAAAAACCTTCAGAATGTTGAATTTGCTATGCCTATTTCATATGAAGGGAAGGCGACACTCATCAAGTACCAGAAGAAGATATGGCTTAGATGGTGGTAGTCCAATGGATAGAAAAGAAACGTTTGAGTGATACTTGATACGCTACTCTTCGCGTCGCGGAAGGAGCTAAGAAACTTGCAGGTAGGTAAGAACGACTACCTAATCACTGATTAAAAAAACACTGAAAATATTTGAATTAATTGAATGTTGAACCGATAAGGTATATGATTATGAAATGTAAGTGTGAAATTAAATATATTTAAAATACATGATAAGTAAAGTAATAAATACGAGTACAAAAAAATTAACAACTCGGTTAAATAAAATCATGAAAATAAAATCAGTCTAACAACTAACAACAAGTACACGTATGGTTTAAAGGTGTCACTTTTATTGGGATAAAAATACATGAAATGATCTGATAAAATCACCTAAAGGTAGAGGAGAGCAAGATCGCTTAAATTTCAATATAAATATTATAAGCTTTTGTTTGTGAGTATAATTTAAGAATATCGTTTGCAGAGGAAGAAATATCTAATTTACAAACGGTTTAACAAAAGAATATGTTTGGTCAAAATTACCAAAAGTAGAAGATATTGCATAAATATTTTTCAAAATATATATAGGCTAATGAAAATTGTACTGTCGTAGTCGTAGTCGTAGTAGAGGCACTGCTCTTAGACATTCTGGTAACACTGGCAATAAGTATCCATGCATATGCAAATTAACAAAACAAGGAGGAGGTTTTTATTAATTGATATTTATTATTCGGGACAATCATGATTTTTCTAATATTGACAAACATGTTGACGAATACAGGTCTGAATAGTACCTATGTGTTGTGAAAAAAAGAGCTACAGGCAAACTTTAGATAATTACCTTAACTGTAATACTGTCGAGGGCAGCAGCTTACAAGACTGAAATTCAAAAGTGGCGTTTGCGAATTCATAGGTACACTTATTTAATAATACCAAATCAGGCTGGAAATTTTTACTGGGAAGCTCTCCAAAAAACTGATTATACTTACCAAGTGAATTCAAGTTTTGGCATGATTTGACCCTTCTTAGATTTACTACAATTTGCAATTGCAATTCCGTAAATAATTGCAACTTACCAAGAACTATCAAGAGGTATTGAGCAAGGCACGCTTTTTAAGTTTTTGCATTTGTGCACTAACGATTTAAGTGATTTACAGTGATCAGGAGTTTTCTTTTTCACGAAGGGATACTTATTGCAAAGGCAAGTCGGAAATTACATCGTTGGTCAGTAAAATATTTCACAAGGTACTGTCAACAAAGTGGCTTCCTTGGAGCAGGAGTGTATTTCTTAACTTGCAGGGCTACGCCGAAATAGATAAAGTATTGAGCCTCCAGTCTAATTTGATTTATTACGATTTTATTTAAAGAGTGCGTATATCTCCTCTAGCTACGCCACTGGATTATAGGTAAGTCACGGTGCCAGAGGGCAGGCGAATTTACATGTAACTCTTTAGGTGATTGAGCATCGTAAGCCTACAAAAACCATTTATCACATTTTCACATTACATTACAATCAATGTTCTGCACGTCAGATTAGAAATACTGTACATGAAAATTCTTGAGCAGCTGAAATTGCACAAAGTTCTGCAAATTGGTAAACGTTATGTTCTTTATATAATAGTGTCGGGTATAATAACATGGTCAATTAAAGTTTAGCTGTTTGTTAATGTATATATTTTCGACATAATCTCGACACATAACAACAGGATAAAAGAAAAAAGCTTTAAAATAAAGACTGTTCAATAAATATAAGACAGATTTGTAATATGACTGAGGAGCTAACGGCAAGTACCTATTCAAAGATTATTAAAGTCTAATACGACCCTTTTAAATGTTAATTGCTTGCTGATATAAGAGGATGCAATACTACCTTGTCCGGTGGCCAGATCATTACGCATGCAACTGTAATTAGATGACAATTACTAGGTAACATCTTTTTCCTTGTTTTTTAGGGTTTTTTCAACTCATCATACTGAATATGCAACACAAGTAATATTCAATATTGCAGTGGTCTGTATGATCGTACTAATGTGCTTTTCCGTCACTTTGATATAGTCTACGGTTTCTTATTTAGTGAGAACTAGCGATTCTTTTGTGCTTTCGAAATAAGAGATAATAATATAATTATACTATTTAATACAACCATTGGATATGGGCTGAAACTGCAATGACACGATCGCGTGCTAGATTACAGAGCCATCTATAAACTTGTCGCCACTGATCTCTAAATAACTGGATGTCGCTTACATACCAACATGCATGTAAATTATTTGTGATAGATTTAAGCCACTTTAGCGCCTAGCCGCTAGTCCTTGTACTAGAATTTTGACAAGGGTTCGCTTCTGCGGTAAATATAACGTTAATGATTGACGGTTAAAATCGTGAACTCATCATCTGTCTGCAGATTTCCAAAAGATGATCGTTGTAGTGTTTGAGTCAGAAACATACCATACAAACTGGTTGTTACGTTTACTCGTAACCATATTATATGGTTAAGGATCTAACCTAAAATTTGAACGAGCCGTTAAATTGATAGTACGGGTGCCAGCGGCATGGTGGCTACTTATCACAGTTTTGAATGACTTATGCGACATCCAGTTATTTAGAGATCAGGGCTTGTCGCTGGTTAATTTGAAACTACCAAAACGAAAACGCAGCGCTTGTAGCTCGACCTATCCTGCATTCAAAATCGTCGCTGCTCGTAGGGACGTGTTTACAGTTGATTTGCTGGCGTTGGAGCAATATTTGTGTCGCCACCACCCATATTATTTTACCCACGGTAGCTATACGAACACAAACGTAAGCAAAGTTCAAGTAGTTACTCTTACCGGTGATGATAACTTGAAAATTTACCCAAACTTAGGTAGGATTTAAGAAAAAAATATTGTGAGGCAGGGAAATTTAAAAATTGATTTATGTAGATAATTCTTAAATTTCACAAGATTATCGACGGGTGATACACACTTATTTGGTATTTTTAGTGTTTATAATTATTTAATGTAAGTCTGATTTTGTTCTAACACAGCAGATGTGTTCTGATATTAGTCMTGTGTGATCTGTATCGGTCATTTACTCGCTACTTTCGTTCAATTAAATGAAAGAAAAAGCCGACTGAATAACCAAACTCGTGGGCTTACTTCACAATGGTGTCCAGATAGCATTTCCCTTACTGTAATTAGGGTACCAAACACGCTAGAGTAAAAATCATGGAAGTAATCGGCAAGAGCATCACTGGAATAAACTCGACAAATAAATCATTTTAAAAGCAACTTTAGTAATTTATTCTATAGACCACAGTTTATTTAKTTATTTATTTATTTATATACAGAAGCACAMACAGGACGWACCTAAAACAGTGCTTACAACTTTTTCAAAAATGAAATTAACATATTATAGAATAAACCACACCGCAAAACAGAAATTATTAAAATGTAAAATTAATTCCTAATTAACACCTAATTTACGATTATAACATTATATAAGAAGTAAACTATCAAAATACTAAAGGAAACGGAAGAATTTATTGGTGGAGCACTTTAAAAATTTTTCTCCGAAATGAGTATATAGAATCACTAAATATATCAACTTCAAGTGGTGGATTAGTTAGCCTGCTTAATTAATTGTAGGATTTCATACATCTAAGAAGTGGGGAGTTTGCATATGCATTAGTGAAATGTACTGGTACATAAAACAAATTATGAGACCTAGTGTTATACACAGAAGGCACCGAAATATTCAACATACTCAAAATAACTGTCGAGTCCACTGCACCACTGCAAACGCTGTGCAGATAACGAAGATCTGCAAAACTTCGTCGCTGCTCCTGAGGCAGCATGCGAAAGTGTTCACGTATAAGATCAGTACTCTGCAGATCTATACGAAGTTTATAAGCAACATATCTAAGGAATTTGTTCTGAATCCTTTCAAGGCTATTAATGTACACAATATATTGGGGATTCCAGAGTAAACCACCGCAGTAAGCAGACGTGTGTTTCTTCGCTCTGGTGTTTTGCTCCTGTGAATGAATATTATTATAAGAAAGTGAAAGTCCTCGCAAGAAGAAAAATATTTCTATAATTTAATTTTTATCTATCTATATCAAAACTAAAAAAGCAGCTTAAGTTCTATAAAAAATACCAAAACATGGTTACCAATGACTGAATGATCTTCCTTTTCCAAATAGATCAAACCTTAACGGCCAAATATGGACCCAATTGCAAATAGCATGAAGGAAAAAGCTACACTTTGCGTATGGTAGAACTGCGAACATACCTTGAGCTTGCTTCTGAGGGTATGGTGGTTACGGCAGAGCTTTAGTGTTTGTAGCTTGAAATAGTTACAAATACTCTATTGAAGCAACGCTTTGCAGGTATACTCAACGGAAGATGGACGGTTTTACAGACGAACACTGTTAGACAACACACGCCCCAAATAAATATTTAAAAATTGGAGAACCCATGTGCAGCCCAAGTGCTACCCGATCTCGTTTATATACCCGATTTGATACCACCTTCTAATGTCATCAACGGCTATTTCTTGGTCTGACGCCAGTTTGTCAACCTTCGGGAAGTAGAATAAGTAATCAGTTCTTTGCTTCCAAGCCACAAAATAGTAGCAACGAATATACAAGCGAGCAGGCAAAGCACATATTTAGCACCCCGAATATTACTTTGCACACAATGAATCAGTCACCTGCATTATGTAAATCGAAATAAGTGGTTAATTGGCAATCCTAATTCAAAGAATTATACTACTGGATAAGATAATGCTGCCAAGATGCGGGTAAAATAGAAACATAATCGATCTAACCGCAAATTATTGCACTTCTGCGAGTAGACGTCTACGCACCTTAAGATCACTGACCTTCAGTGTCGGGATGAATTTGTTTCGCTTTTTAGGACTGGCCGTCCAGGTTGTTACTTGGGCACAACTTGTAATACATTTTTGCAGTTAATTGACCGTGGATCAGTTTGTCAAACCGAGCGGGCTTATATTTAGATTTGCAAATGCGCGAGGTACTCTATAAAAACGTTTATTTATAGGACCTTCCTGCAGAGACGGCAGTGGCGGGTTTTTTCCTGTACCAACGCTGCGGAAGCACATCTGCTACTAGATTCCGTGATTAAAACCTTAATGAGATAATATTAAATCATTTTTATTCCGACATCCACCTTGAGGCGCTATTTTGAGCTGTGATCGTTTGCCAAAACACTTCAAATTTTAAACTAACTGATTTCACAATAGCAAAACAATATAGGAAAGTTCATTTCAAAAGAAAATACTATTCCTGCGAAAAAATATCATACAAACAAATGCGATTAAATTATTAACTAAGAGACGCTGTCTAATACAAGGAAGTAAGCCCCTGCTATCTGTATTATCAGGTTGATCCACAACACTGTAAATCTAAATATTATCCTTCATTTTGCCTCCAATAACAAAATTGTGATTTCAGGAGACGCTAGTATCTGCTTTCTATAGACATAGTTCCACATCCGCGATGGAATTTAGTGCTTTATTATTGTTAGGTACAAATAACTTTGCCACAACCGTAAAAAAAGCAGGAAGTGTCATCTGTTCGAATTCAGTAGTAAATTGCTGGAGGCTTGCCGATTTGTAGTACCAAAGTAAACTACACGTGGACAACGATTGATGAGTTAACTCGACGCAATCATTTATTTTATAACTTTGTGCTACAGCTGTCCAAGAATTTGAGCTAGAATACAACATTCTCTCATCGCTTGACAGTGTTTACATGTGCACGAGGACATTTGACAAAATTGCGCCAATCTAAAGCCAAACTATGTTTCGTCTGAACTGTCATGGTCACAGAACGTTGCTCTCAGGACCTTAGATTATTTTAAGAAGAATTGTAATAAACAAATTTTTGTAATATTAAAACCAAGTTTAATATAGTAACAACTGCAACGAATCTTTCCATAACCATCAGGTATTATTCTTAATGGTGTTTATAATTTTAAGTGAAATTAAGTGCAATATTATTGTTACTGCACTTTATTGTCAATTAAGCTCTAAATTCTTCAAAAGTTCTTAGTGCCGGATATGTTACTTGAGTTTTATTAAAACTAAATCTTTGTGAATACAATAAAATGAAATTAATGGTTTTTGCATAATTTGTGGAAACCAGAGTATTCCTTATATAGCCTATCCTTGAATAACAGCATGATTGTGCAATTTTGATTAAGGGTCTTTAAAATTAATATAACTATTTACTATTTATCATGATTTAAAAAAAAACGATATAAAGACATACTCTGTAGTTCCCTAACACCGAACAATAAATGCAATTATATCATCTAATGGTAATCTATAAATATACATATATGATAATACGTGGTGAATACCAAGATTAAAGAAAAAATGTACTTCTTTAATTATAAAACCAATCTATCCATCCCTGGTAACTGCATCTTCTACACCCGTACATCTACCGCGAGCTCGTCTGTCTTAAATACGTTGTAGAAGATGTAGTTAACTTTCAGATAAGAATATGACAAAGATTAATCATTCAAAGTAATTTTATTTCACTGGGATCCTTCTTCCAATCTGCTCAAATGTTCGTTGGGCAATCGGCAATTTAGATCTCCCAACTTACCGACCGTGGCAACCTAGATCGTACTTCGTAAAGCCACTGGTAGATGACTCATTGCCGATTTTTACAAAATGACCCCGCCAGCGACAGTGAGGCTAAAGTCGTGTTCATGTCAATAATTCTATTTTGTTATTTTAACTGCGTTGTAGTCAGTACATAGTCAATCACTTAACCTTATTCGTTACGTTTTCGTTCCCAAAATATCGGGCTACGCCACTGGCAATCCGTAATAGGGCGGTCGGCCTCAAACTTGCCGACTGCACGAAGTTCTAGAATTGAAGGCTTGGTACTCAGACTACAGTAATTTGATTTTAATAAAGTTGTTACAGCACCCCATACAACAACGAAGATCATTTGCTATATAGCAGAATATGCAAGACCAAAGACAAAGATTGCAAGACTTGGCTATCCTGAATAACTGTAGATAATGAAATGCAATTCACGTCAGAAGAATTGAAAGGATTTTGCGAAGAGCCAGGAATCACCATCTTCCATTCAATTCCGTACCGGCCCCAACAGAACGGAGAAGTAGAAATGTAGAATAATGAAAACACTTTGAACAAGCAAGGCAGCTAAAACAAATTGAAGAAAGAAAAACGCCATCAGAGCTATTTGGGGAATCAGTTTAGGTACAAATGTTGAGAATAAACGAACGCATGAAAATGTGTTATTGAACTTTCCCTGAGCAACGCAAAACTGTCGAAAACTACACACCTAATAATGCTAACCCGAAACTTTTAACGAATAAATTAATATGTAATGTTTTTATTTATATGTTGTCTGAATGAAGTTATGGATCTTAATCTGTCTGCACACATCCTTTACAACTTGTGGTAAAGTGAGCTGTGCAGTCATCGAGTTCAACTCGCTTAGTAGGTACTTACGAACATGTATAATATAATTTGGATATAATTTATAATTTGCCACGTTGTTAAAATGGAGCAAACAGTATAAAATGTCTTTTAGTTGCATACAATTTTTAGTAGCTCTGAAGATTCGATTTAAAACGAAAAATGTGGGACGCGTATTCATACATAGCAAAATGTAACATTTTTGTCATTTAAGCAATTACGAGGATAATTACTTATATATTCATGTTCTACGGAAACACAACGGCGTACACTGCGACAATGGCCACTATGTGCCTGTTAGATGTTTGTATTTTTTGTTATACATTCATTTTGAAACTCCTACAGTTAATTTGTTGACTTCATGGTTATACTTATGTGCGTTAATTATACCGGAACAGCAACAACAAACCTGTGCAAGAAAAGTAAGAAATACTTAATCTGTGTTTTTAGCGCATTCTCCAAAGGCGATATTGTCTACAATATGTTGGTCTGTAGCGATGTCTGTCTGACGTCTGTCACATTTCTAGCTCGATAAAAGCTCAACAGATATAGGTTTGTTCATAGCTCGTTAGATAGATCGCCTGATGATCAACATGTAGGTACTTATATACTTTCTATAAGAAATGTGTCCTCTACGCGTAAAATGAAATTAACCACATCTCGACGATACAAGAAAAAAAGTAAGCTAATTCGCCAAAAAAAATTTGTATGTATGTGTATATCTAATCTATTTACCCGCTTCTGCCATGAAGCCATCAACTACATCACCAAACCCGTGCTGAGGCTTGCCTTTAATTGGTGCTTACTAGTGTTGTCAATATTGTAATGATTCGTTACTCAGTAATCGTTACTTCACAGTAATCGAAGTAATCGATTACCAATTGTGAACAGTAGTCGTTACACGATTACTACGATTACTGCTCGTATACGGATATTCTGCAGTGCCGCAGCACAGCACAGTCATGCGGTAGCGAGTAACGACTACGACGAATAACGAGTAAGGAAAGATTCGGTTCGGATTCGATATGTAACGACTGAAGTGAGATACGTGGATCGATTGTAGATAGAGTAGAAGGTAGTTAAATGCGGGGAAAAGTAGGTTTTAGTATTTTAGCTTTTCTAAAGGTCGCGTTGAGAAATAAGTTTAAAAATATTATGGTCCAGGTGAATGTTGTTAATTTTGTTTTTCCATCAGCATTTAATAATTATTTGCTCTGCTTCTGTTACAGTAAAAGTGAAACCGTCTGACAAAATCTTACTACCTACACCAAAAATAATTATTAATGTAATAAATATTGTTAGTGCCTTACTAAACGCATATAATAATTTAGTTTGTGGTATCCTTAATGTTTGTTTTTTCTTTTAAATACAAGAATACCATTAACGAAAAATACTCCAGTTATTACTGACGCATTTGCTTAATGTGTATATATTTGATAGAATTTTTTTATCTCCTTAACACCAAAATTAATCTTGTTGACGACAAAATAATAGTTATAATAAGAATAATGTAGGAAATCCCATGTCAATTACTGATGTAATAACGCTGTTTCTATAATTACATCGAAAGAAAAAAATGAGAACCATTTTATGTGCATATTTTTGCATATATACCTACCTTTCATTTTTACTCTAACAATATTATTTACATTTGCCGTTGTACTTCTTTGGTTATTTTTTGCACAAAAAGGTGTACCTACTAATTCTCATTGCTTTTATTTTCAATTATATATAATTACATAAAAACTTCATAATTTTTATGCGCCTCCGTTTTAAAGTAGGTATCTACTTATTAAATTTCAAACGCAGGTGCAATAATTGTACGTGTTCGCGTGGAATACAGTACCTTCCGTAACCGCGGTTGCTTTACGAATAACGATTATTAGTGCAAGACTGTAACGTACTCCTCCCGTATTCTGGATTGGCAAGACGAATGTGTTACCGCTGAGTAATCGTTAACGAGTACGAAGTAACGATTACTAGTTATACCAGTAACGAGTAATCGCGATTACATAAAAGTAATCGGATTTGACATCACTAGTGCTTACCACATTGCAGGTTGAAACGTATTAAGGGTCGAAACGAATTAAAATCTTCATTGTTAATTATCTCATTACCATCACCACCATGTAAATTTTTGTTTAGCGCACTGTTCGATGTTTACGGCGACATCAACATTTTTTACAAAAAGTTCATCAAGGAAGGAGAACTTTATGTCGTTAGAAAAAAAAAGCTAATTAAAGAAATGTCGTAATATCCTAGCTTTTAAAAAGAGGTGAAATTGATTTTATCGAATCTCTTTGTTCAATAAATTTATGAACGACTATGAAGAGAATTCAGTGTTGGAGGCTTTCCTGCACTCACAACTGTTGCAGCCACATTATGCATGCACACACAAGATAAACAAGGTGGTAAAAAACTAGGATAACATGTAACATAACCGGTGTTAAGCCATTCCGGCATTAACATTCCTTTAATTGCTTTTTCCACGGTGTAAACGCATTCAGTTTCTTGAATCCAAGTTCACTGCTAAATATAAGGAAAGGAATTCAGTTTCAGAATTTCACATTTATAAAAAACACGTGAAGGTGCGACATGTTTAATTTATCACACTTGATCGCAAATTTTATTTAACTGATGCTCGTGTTCAATAATACATTTTTAAACGCATGAAAATCGTATGACGTGTGCAGATAGTCTCCTTCACCGTGTTGTAGAGTAACTACGTATTCCGTTACAATTTTTTTTATATTGCTACTAAATACTATATTTGTATTGCGAAGGAGAGGCATTTAGAATATGAGATAGAATGGGTTTTTACGAGGTGTGAACCGGATACTCTTCAGTTTCGGTATATATTCTAAAATGGTAACAAGTTAGCAAAATGCCTTTAAATTATGTTTGTACTGGATTGATAAAGTGCGTCATTCTCACACAATAGAGCACTAGAAACCGTTTAATAGGCAATATTTTCGTTGATTATTTAATCGTAATGTTGAATGTCTTCGCATTATCCTTGCAGCAACACGGCGTGTGTTAAGATTCTTGAGAGTGATATCAAACACATACCTCGAACGCGCATATGTTGTTGTACAATTATTATTTCATTTCTTTACAAATTAGGTGTCCTAAAGTCGTTTTGTGCCTCGTTTTGTGGTATCTCTAAACATAAAAACTATCCATGTAACGAATATCTCAAATTAGTTATAATCGACTAAAAATTACACAATATAGCTAAGAACTAATCTATACAGCAACGTATATTTAATATTTGTATATGTAAGTTGTTATTTCTTTAAAGTTATTTCTATAAAATGTAATCTTCAGTAATATCTTTTGACATCTGTTTTATTTACAACTCTACCCAATTGTCTTTTTTATCTTTCAATTATTATTATTCTTTATCAAAGTATCAATGAACACACAAAACGTAACATTTCTCCCACGCAAAAGCATAACTAACTGTTTATTGCCCAGCCATCTCTAGACAATCTAACTTGCATAATTTTGTTACAGGTCGCTTAAATATACCGCATTTCGTTTTAACGTCCACCACTCTTGTTTGTCCATCTTTACCAGGATAGTCCCTACTATCACTCCTCTGATCCAGTTATTCCTTGGCATAGTATTATCCATTAAAACAACCAGCTCTCCGTTTTTTAAGGACTGCCCTTTGTCGAACCATTCACTCCTTTTGATTAAACTAGGCAAATATTCCCGCACCCAGCGTTTCCAAAACTGATCTGCAAGAAATTGACTATATCTGCGTCTTTGCAAACTCACTTTCCCATATTCTGAATTATAACACCAAATCCTCTTAAGGTACTCGATCCTATTAGAAAGCTGTTTGGCGGTAGACTAGCAGGATCTTCGGGATTGTTTGATACATAAGTTATAGGCCGGTTGTTGACAATATTTTTTACTTCCATCAACACGATATTTAGCACTTCTAATCTTGGAACAGCTTCCTTTAAAACCACTTTCAATGAATCTTTAACTGAACGTAATATCCTCTCCCAAGCGCCACCCATATGTGGACCTGCAGGTGGAATAAACTTCCACTTTATATTTCGCCCTACCATCTCTCTTTCAACTTTATCGAAATCAATTCGATGGAAGCATTCTTTCAGTTCCCTAGCTGCTCCTCTCATATTCGTGCCGTTGTCGCTTCATATGTGTCAGGTTCTCCCCTTCTTGCCGCAAATCTTCTGAGAGCAAGTATTGTAGAATCTGTGGTTAAATATTCTGCTATTCCTATGTGATTCGCACGTACAGATAGACATGTAAGCAGCACACCGTAACGCTTCTCTCTCCTCCTGCCAACAGGCAACATTCATTGGTCCAAAGTAGTCTATTCCAGTAAATGTGAATGGTCTCGGTGATCTTTCTACTCTAAATTTTGGTATTCGTCCCATTTCGTAAGCAACATACCTTGCAATAAGAGCATTCTTTATTCCCTGAACTATCCAAAAATTTTGCCTCAGTTAATTGAGGACCAAGTCCCGTCCTTTGTGTCCAAACCTGCAGTGGATGTATTTGATAAGAAGCCTAGTAATTGGATGCCTTCCATCTAATATTATGAGGTTTTTGGTATTTTCTATCAATTCTGGTGCTTCATTTGTGCGACAATCAATAATTAAGAGACCCCCTTTGGTAATTACCGAAAGACGGTAGAGTCTGCTTGTTCCTGGCAACGGTTGGTTTCGTTTCAGTATATTGCTTCTTCCAAAAAACTGTCGTGTTGTGATTTCCTTCCACCATACCATACAGTTAATTCCCCTTTTGGCTTATCTTTCAACCTTCCAATTTTGTACTTACAGCAATCTATAAATCTTGAAATATAAACATGTGCGCGCACTGCATACGTTAGTTTTGAGAACCTTCCAATGTCTGGGAGATGTGAAAATTCTGTAGTTGTTACAAGCGTATGTTCTGTACATATTTCCTCGTTTCCTGTGATACTGGGTGTAGACATTTCTTTAAACCACTTATCTTCATCTTGATACAGAAATTCTAGTCCAACTAGTCATGAACAGTCACTCTTGAAAAGCAGAGGACCAGTGTCCCGTGTTGCAAGGTCCGCTGTCTTTAATTTCGACGGAATCCAGAACCACTGATCTGCATTAGAATTTTTCTTAATTTCCACAACCTTGTTGTAAACAAAACCTTTCAAATTTTTTGCTTCATTTCGAATCCATCCTAATACTACCATCAAGTCGGTCCAAAAGTATCTAGTTTTTATCTTAAAAGTTATACTTTCACCAACCAAAGATGCCAAACGTGTTGCTTGCAATTCTAGCTTTAGTATCGTAATGCTTCGCATCGGAGCAACCTTTGTTTTGGAAATGACGAGCGCTACTTTAATTCCATAATCTCCTTTGAAACGTAAGTAAGCAGCAGCTGCCATCGCCTGGAAGCTTGCATCGCAGAACATATGCAATTGTACATCATCTAATTGCCTATAATGAACATTGTAGCAGCGTGGAATTTCCAAGTCTTTAATCTTCTTCATGTCTTAAATCCAAATCTTCCACTTCAAATATATTTCATGGGGTATTTCAGTATCCCATGCAGTCTTGACTTTCCAAATTTCTTGTAGAATAATTTTGCCTGTTATAATGTAGTATGCTATGAGACCCAAGGGATCGCATACGGACATCAGGACTCTCAAAACTTGTCTCTTCGTTGGCTTTATGTTTTCATCTAATAATTCTTTTCCTATCTTCCTAAATAGGGTAGAAACACTCAAGTTCTCTTTATGCGGAAGCCATTTAATTCCCAGTATCCTTTCTTCGTCATTTTCTAGGTATCTTTCAGTTTTCCTTCCTTCTTCACCAATGTCTTCTAATAATTCTCGAGAATTGCTGACCCAACTGCATAAATCAAACCCCCATTTTCTATGGATCTCTTTTACTTCTTTAGCTAGCAGTATAGCTTCTTCTTCGGTATCAGCACAATCCAAGTAGTCGTCCATATAATGTGCAATATAGCATTCACAGCTTGCGGGTAGATATCGATAAATTCATTTGCATTTTTATTCTTTATATATTGAGCAGTAAATGGCGATGATAATGCCCAAATATCATCACCTGCATCTTAAAAGGAACCTGAGGGCATCTTGGTCTTCTTACCTAATGTGTATCTGATGAAACATTTCTCTTATATCTGCACAGAATGCTACGCGTTTTTTTTTTAATTGTATTAAAATTCTTATCAATGAATTAAATAGGTCTGGTTCATTTAGTAAAAAATCATTCAAGCTCTTATTCTTTTACCTTCAGTTCTGGAATTTCTTTTGCTGCTTGAGCTTCTGCTAACTGTCTATTTCTGGACGCAGTTTTATTGGTATTGTTAGTAACTGACCTCCCATCTTTGCTATATGAATGAATTTCTTTACCGGAAACCGAAACTCTTGAAGTAAGGCTATTTTTCGGTTCAACTTCTTTTTCTGCCATAGCTTTCAATTTGCTTCTTATAATCATCATCTGCTGTTCCATAAAGGCTCGAAGGACCAAATGTTATTTCTTTAAAGTTATTTCTATAAAAAGTAATCTTCAATAATATCCTTTGTCATCTGTTTTATTTACAACTCTATCCAATTGTCTTTTTTATATTTCAATTATTATTTTTCTTTATCAAAGTATCAATGAACACACAAAACGTAACATAAGTATCTGTTCGAATTTAAAGCATAAATGCAAATGACCGAAGATCTACAATGTAATGAAGCAGAGTCTCATTAAAATATATGGTAGTGTGGGCCTTTTTAGGTAAGTATACCTTTCTAAATTTCTTACCGCAACCGTTTAATTCATATGGATACGTGTTTGATCAGGACTAAACAGTCATATACTATATAGATACGTATCAACGAAGTTGCAAACATTTCATAAAGATAATACTAATCTAGCAACCGTAACTGAATATGTTTTCTGAACGGTTGGTACAACGTAGCTTTTAAAGTACCACAATGCGATTTTTTTCAAGCGAGCACTGCTCATGTTATCGCAATAATTATGATATAATGCGCGAGAAAAATGCATTCAATGTCAAGGCAGTCGACAGCTATACACCAGATAATCCAAAGTGCATAGCGAATGATGCTCTAAATGTGTAAATCGAAATGCAACTGTAGATAAGAAAAGTCTGATACGGTATACGGTTTTAGATAGTAACGAACGCGATTCTAAATTGCCTACATAGTAACAAGGTTTTTAGCCTCTTATCTACATGACTACAAACTACCTAGTTTCAAGTTTTATAATTGACTTTTTTTACGGAGCACGTTCGTCGCGATGAAAGCTAAGTATGACTCTTTTCGATTATAGTTAGTAGTAACACGGAATTAAGAGTTACACAGCGGATTGCATAATTCTAGTTAGAGTACAGTGCATTGCATGCTATTGATAAAATTTGCCATTGACATTGAAAGCACTCATATGACAAGAACCTCTAGAAGAAAAAATCCTAAGTCACTAAATCTAACAGGAGTGCAATCGCTGATGATGATTACCCATTCTTTCATATGAATCTGGCCTACAGCATTTCCTTACAACGAACTTGGTGTACTATGTAGGTAAAAGTCTACATTTCAAAAAGGTGTGAAATATTTTATGTAAAACTTACGAGAAAAACAATAACAATCAGAAGCATTATTATAACAAATTACAAACTTGCCTTGGTAGCGAAGTTTGATGTCGTTTTATTACGTTACATCCGTTTTTAGTTGCACTATCCTGGCATTATACCAATCTGAAGGGCTAGATACTAGGAAAGGATTCTTGAATATATTTGAAACGAAAATACACAGAGGGAACGAGGGAAGCAGATTTTACAGAAGCGGACTTAGATTGTCTTAGTGTCTATAGATAAAAGGGCTCTCACGTATTGATTACATCTTTTCTTGCACATAAATACTATTTTAAAGAGTAAAGTTCTGAGTATTCTATTCTATTCTATCTTCTGCGGGGCGCTGCACTTAGACCTTTCGATCCATTGTGCCCGCACCGTAGCTTAGAAGAGTCCTGCCTTCTCAAAGAAGTGCAGTATCTCTTTCCAAGGTAAAGTTCTGAGTAAGTAACTGAAACTACTTATATAAAAAAATCTAGTTCAATTTTGCAGATAGCACAAAGCTTCATGCTCTGGTTTATTGTCGAAATTTCCATGCTAGATAGGAAAGTGGCTTTGGAAATATTGTAGAAGTTTCATTGGTCGGTATAAAAAGCAGCAGTGCGCCAGCGAGAAGTGTGTAGGCCCCATCATTGTACTCTGCATATAACCTTTAATTCTTTATAGCTTCATCTCATACTCCAACATATAAAAGTCAAAGTCTGCGCGTTCTACGTATGCCTTTAACTTGCATGACGTTAGCAAAAGACGCGTGCTTGAAGAAAAAGAAACGCGTTATGAATTAGCTTGTATGCAATAGAACGTAGCAAAATGCAAATTCCAACTAACAATGAAGAAGTTCGAAATTACAAGTTTTAAGAATTTATTCCGAAAGTTTCATAAACCTCAATTTCCTTAGCGACCGTTTTTATTTGTAAAATAGTAAAGTGTTAATGGGAAAGCTTTCCGGTTATAAATTTTAATGCATTTTTCTCTTTTACAGTCGGTGAGCCCTTTATCCAAATGTTAAAGTAAAAGTGCATACAAAAATACATACAAAACTTTAAAAAGAAAAAATTGAACTGCGTATTACAGTTTGTTAGTAAAAAAAACCGCTGCAAGTAGAATCAATACTTCCACATCCAATTGTCAAAATGACATTTACGCTTTTATTTCTTATACTAGGTATACTATCAGTAATCAGGTTTTGAGCCTTTTTTTCTCCCTACACATTTTTTTCTAAGACAAACGGTTATCCTGATAGCAAAAATACATAAATTTGTAAAATCTGTTTTTTCATAATAACTTGAAAATTATTAACCTGAAGAAATTGCAAGGGTGCTTTAAATTTAAAAAAAATCGTATGAACACAATCAAAATATTTTTTTTAGAAATATTTCGAAAATGTACACTTTATTTATTTCCTATCTGACATATTCTAAACAGTTTGCTGCACCGAAAATTTATAGGAACGAATAATACTCTCAATTATACTACTAATTACACACTAAAACGAAAAAAAATAAAAATTTGCAAAAAAAAGGGTAGTTACTCCCCAATTTCACCTCCTTCAGGTTACCCTACCTACCCCAAAAACAATAGGTCGTTTTGGGGAGTTGAGGTTTAAATGTATGCCAAATTTCAAGTTTTTTCGAAAGTTATCGCGCCTACACACAAAACCAGACACACAGACAAGAATTTTTTTGCTTAAAATTAGTTTTTTACGTTTTCGGCCATTTTAAAGCGATTGAGCAAATAAAAATTTTTGAAATTTTTTTTCGCGATACTGTACTTAAGCGAAGGAAATGCTTTTTTAGGAATAATAGTATTCGCCACTGAGCTTCCGCGGTTGTTTCACAAAAATTGCAAGATTAGAATAACATAACTGCTCACAAATACTCAAAACTTTGCTTTTATAAGTTCCGTTTTGTCTTATTTTCTCTAATTACAACCGTTATATAAGCCCAGTTCCTATTCCCGATATTAAAATTAGCTAATATCAAACCGGTAAACGTATCGCAACGCCTTAAAGTAAGGTAGATTATTACCAAATTTTAGGCGTCACCATAACAACCCGATATTATTAATTAACATCGACCTAAAATTGAAAACTTGCACCCATAAGCTTTTATGTAACAAGAGACCTATAAATTAACGTTTTTCACCATGTATACTTTTATATTATTTGTAATTGCAAAAACATATACCTACAATTTCCATCAAATTAAATTTACTTATTTATTATAAGGTAATTTGTTACTTTTTATGAAGTTTAATTTCGAAAAATAAGAATCAGTATTGTAAAGCGATGAAATATATTATCAGTACTGAAAACTATGACGCGTAAATTGCACTTTATTTCTGCATACGCTTCTTAGGATGGTAACATCTTGGGTAGAAAGACATATGACGCATAGATCTTTATAATACACAAAAAAAATCAAGAAGGGTTATTTAAAAACAAACAGTGAAGCACAAAGCATGCAAGGTATGAGCATCAGTCACACAAGTAAAAGCAAGGTAAGGTACAGCCTGCAGAGACATAATTTACTTTTTTCAAGTACGTCATAGTTATTTTGAACTAAATAATGATGTTTATATCTTCGAAAGAAAAAAAATTTCGCGTTTAGAGGTTTCATAAACAGTTATGATTTGCATTTACAACACCACAAGTTTAGATACGTCACAAACTTAGGAAAACTGGGTAGGTATGCCAATACTATGTTATGTTATGTTAAATAGTACCCACAAAAGGTCTATGAAGTTTCACAACATTTCTGATTAGAAATAAAAAAACAAATCTGCGGATGCATCGTTAAAACAACAAAAGAGAAGTTTGGTAGTACAGAGTTTTCAACGTGGTTTCTCGGAAATTTATTGTTGTAATGCAAACTAGTACTTAACTTGTACTGGATAAGAGTGATAATAAAAAAGCAATCACCAGATAAACCTTGTGCCTTAATTACTTTTGTGCTAGTCTACAAGCCAATACTTAAGTAATAAGTATAAGGCAGTCAATCTACAACTTATAATTGCCGAACGAAAAACGAGTGCTCCCCTAAATGACATACTACCTACTTAAAAATAATTAGATGCATTAAAGCAGTACTACCAGTTAGTACTATCGGCAATCTGCAATTAAAATTGTGCACTTCAACAAAAGATTGAATAAGTGCTCTGATGATAGGTGCTCCTATATATGCAAACATTTTATACACATAGCAACAGTCCGGCAGTCTTCTATAAATATCGGACCATTATTAATATTCGCCAGAGCTTCAAGTTCGCCAAGAATACAGAAATTACGAGCCAAGGTTGCCACATATTCTATTAAAACAGATTTAGGCTGAACCGCTGGCTTCAATCAAACCAAATTTAATCTTTGTGATTTTTGCGACAAGGCCGCGGCTGTTAAATGTTTTAGCAATTACTTTGACTAAATACTGAAGAAGCTAGCATGTAGTAGTAGATATCAACATCACGTTTTAGCAACAAACTTGAAAGTTACGATGACTAGAACAATTAAAAATAAAATATAGGATGCTGGCTAATGGTCACGGAATTAATTAGGTCAGAATAAAAAAATACCCTATTATGGCCAAATATTTACTAAACAGTTTTTCTTGATTCAACGCAGAAATCAAACTATTTTCCTTCTACAACAACTTTTCACAAAAACTTTTAATAAATGACATGTCATATTATCACAGGATGTGCGGGTGTAAATGTCAGCAAAACAGTTACAAACCAGTTTATAATATTGATGCAGATAGTTAAGAAGAACATGATTACCATTACCACACACGTATCCATAGTAACTGCTGAATTGAAAAACGGGTCCCGTCGTCAGTATTCCAGCGCAGATTTATATTTAGATAACGTCACTTTTAAATACCCGGTGGTCAATTATAAGTCTCACGAACCCTACGAACGAATATCGACGAACAGTATTTAATATAGTACCGATCTAGGGAAGTATAGGCTGATAAAGCAAAACCTTGTAGGTCTGATATTACCTTCTTCGAGAAATGAAGTCACTAAGAGACAACACTGTCGGTTTGTCGAGTGCCAAAGACCAATTGACGTCAGATGATTGATAGGTGTAATGCTCTTAAACGTGCAACATTATAACGTAATCATTATGCACGTGTAACCCGTTGCAAGTAGACTAATGTTTCCTGAACACCAAAGGACGCTCGTAATTATTGTGATTCGATGATAGTATAAAAACTGGACTGCGCCTGACAGAGTAGCCAGGTAGAGGCTGCTACAGATTGATGCCATTCTGGCCAGTGGCGTAGGTAGTAGTGAGCTACCCGAAAAGCTAAAACCACAATTTCTTATCCGAGGTGACTGCAGGTATATCGAAATCTTTGTGATACCGCCAAGTATGTGACGTCACAATTTTCTAATCGTAAAGTTACGTCTGAAACACCTAAAAACAGTGCATAAATAAAGCAAAATCATTCAACGTGACATTTTTTTGAATTGGTACAGTGATTCCCTCTGATTCGGCTTGTTTATGTCTGCTGAAGAAAAATTTTTGTCATTATGTTAAATCAAATTTAAGCAAATTTTATTGATGTCATTATCATCAAGCTTATCCCAAAGCACGTTCTTGAGAGAAACAAGTAAGGAGAAATACAGTGGGTAAAGTAGCATATTATTGGTAATACAAGTTTTCCATGCGTGTCGAGGGTTTTTTCCACGATGCCATCAACCAAGTAGCTTATTTACAATATCCAAATATTCAACAAAGTCCAGAGTGCTTCTCAGTGACTAAATTTTGACCATCTTAAAATATTTATTCACATTTGCAAAAACCTCCGCGGCTCATACAATTTTGTTAGTAATCTTTAGTCATGAGATAAATATTGTCTTCAAAAGAAAAAAAAGATCACTGTAGGCTATTCATTTAATTCACAAACGATAAGAGAACACACATTTTTTTAAACAATTGTCCTCCAAGTTTACGCAGATTAGGTTAATGCACTTTTTTTCCGAATATCTTTTAGCCTGGTTTCTCTTCTCTATTGGGATCTCAAGCTTAGTAAGACGCCACCTCATGGTGAAACGGTGAACTAAAGATTTCGGGTCGGTTCATTTTTGTGGTGAGTTCGACGAGATAACCTCGTTGGGTTAATAATTATAATTATCGGAAATTCGGCTTACGGCTGGAGTGTTTACTTGCTTGGGGGTTGTTTTTGTGTTTTGTGCATTTAAACTTCCCCTTTCAGTAATTGATAAAGCACAGCTAAGTTGCAGTAAGTCAAAGGTGTTTTGCTGTGCATATGGATACAGTTCCAAAGCATCGCGAACGGCGGGCTTGTCTTTTCACCGCTTTCCACCTGAAGGTGTCCGAATGGGCCTGTTTCACATTTCGGAAATTACGGAAATCTTTATATTGAGCTAATCTACAGTGGCCAAAAATGAATGTGACGTGACGTAATTGCGTTCATCGTAATAACACGCATGCGCCGCCGTTTACGCGTCATTGTGAGCGTGAGGTGTTGCCGGCAGGCTGTTTTTGTTTTGTTTACGATTTGGTCGAAGTGTGTGGTTGTGAACTAAGTGATTCTGCGATGCCTAGAAAAAAAGTTTGTATTGTGCCAAGTTGCGGCAATAATAGCGTAAACTGCCCTGATAAATTATTTATCAGATTCCCGAAGGATTTACACTCGCGGCAGCGATGGTGGTTAGCCACTAAAGCTAAGGGCTACTTTAAACAAACAATGCGTGACAGCGTCGCAAATTGACGCACGTGTTGCAGTTTGGTTCGATTGCTAAGCGCGATTGCCAATCTACGCCGCTTTGTACGACCCATATTTACCCGAAAAGTTCACACAAAAAGACAGTTTACGACAGTTATAATAGGACAAAAACATATACTGGGAACGCAGTTATATGTATATTTCGTTTATCTTGCTCAAAGTAATTCAAATTGGAGGTATATGTAACGCCGTAACGCGTTATAACGTATTATGCCGTACGTGTTTGCCGACAAATCAGGAGAATTGGCAATGTTGATTTTGGAATTTCGCGCAGGCGCCTTTAGGTTTTGCGCGAAATGACGTAATATTTTCCCGCCTTTAAAAATATAATATTATTTTTTATGTGTTAATTGACTTATTCTAAAAATAAAAATAGTCATTTCTGGTACAATTCAACATATAATTTCATTTTTTTAAATAAAAAAAAATATGAAACAGGCCCATTGTGCCAATACAAAATAAATTCGGATTTGACAAGCAAATTGAATTTAGAAAAGCATGAGAGAGAAAACCAAAAATGGGTATACATGATTCCTTTTTTATTAAAGTGTGCTCCAAACATTTTAAAGAGAGCGACTGTTTTCCTGGAGCAGGTGAGTTGTTGATAATGGCTTAAAAAACATTACATTGAAAATCTTCCAGATAAGTGAAAAAGGATGCCGTTCCTTATGTGAACCTACCTACCTATAAAACGTCTCACACATCTCCTGCTAAATATGATGAAAGAAGATGGAGATTAACCGCTCGGACAGAAAGGCGTTGTAAGCAAGAAGTAGGTGTTTTTAATTAGTTTTCGCATACGTGACACAGCTAGAGTATTTTGCAGGAACGCGAAACTTGCGAGTACAAAATCGTCACTACAATGGAACCTTCGGATATGGATGTCGAGTGTGCAGAAACTTTATGTATGTTAGCCAGCAGCAAAAGTTTGAGTGACTTTCAAGTTTAGGTGAATGTGGCAAATATCAGAACAATTTGTGACATCAATTTTTGTTCTATTTTATATTTATTTTCTGTGATTGTGTTGCTGTTAATATTGATAACTTCACATTGTATGTAACCATTTCCACAAAATTGAAGGTAAGCCGTTTATAAAAATACAATATTAAATTAGCTGATGACAGAAATAAGTACAGAAAACTTAGTTTAGTAGTTAGTATTTATATAAAAATCCTAAATAGCTCAAAAAGCAACTCTATAGTTTTTTCGTGACAGTGAAAGCTAGTTTAGTAAAATTACATTTTCCGAATTTTCTGTATTGTCAAGGTGGGTATACAGTATAATAAACCTTATATTTAAATTTGTTTTATTTTCATAAATAAGTGCCCAGTATTCAACAAAGCTTCTCCTAAAAATGGTATTAAATTTTGGTCTGTTTATGGCTATGAAGATAAAGGTAGCCTCGCCTTCCAAAAAATTTGTAGAATTCTGAGACGTTTCCAGAAATTTAAACAGCTCACAAATGTTGAGATGTATTGTTACCTACCGCCTACAGTAAAACTTTCGTTTTTATACGCAAATTATACCGATTTAGCGCTACCGATTATAACCTCTAACCGAAGTACAGACACCGACCCTCACTCGATCAGCTGTTTGACAGTTCAACTTAACCTTGAGATCCCAATCTTAAGCTAAAATTAACTTATTCAACCTATCATATACTTCGATTTAGGATGTTGTCATGGTTACTGGCTTAACTTTAACGAAGAAAAAAGAAACCGGTCTTTTATTCCTAAAGTACAAGTATGTATATTCATAACTGGCGGGTCAAAAGCGTAGTTTCCAATACTTAGGTAGATGAAATTGTCAGCTAATAGCTTCTTTATATGGTAGTGGTTATTTTAGGAACAAAGAATTGAATGCACTATGGATAAAATCTAGATGCACAAGGACTGTTAAGATTCAAATTGCAATTTGTATCTTCCGTCTAAAAAAGACACATGGGGAGAAGTGGTTGCCATCATATATTGCGGCACCACATCCTCGACGTGCGAAAACTGCGACGACTGACGAAAATGCTGACCAAACTCATAAACTTATTTGTGATAATCGTTGCATCACTATACGAGATTTTGCTTTAATATTAGATATTATACATAAGTAGTTGCAGTTTGGATTCTACCATCTTCGTCAGCTCGCTATGAACAACAAGGTGAAGAACTTCTTCTTCCGTTGTAATCACAATTAACACCAACTTGCACTATTTCACTCCAGGAACAACATCAGCTTCTCTGCAGTGGTGTCACAGCTCATCGCCAAAACCGAACAAAAGCAAATTCGACGCTTCCTGCTGTCAAGATTATGGCAACTTTTTTGGGGATAAGCAACGTACTCTGCACTTAGATTTTCTTGTGGAACGACAAACTGCTAACGCAGTCTCAAGACCCTTTTGACATAGCTATTAGGAATAAGCGGAAGAAACCTCAGAAATCCGCTTGCTTTCTACAAGACAACGCTCGACCTCATGCTGCGGCTTGCACCATGCGAACAATCCAAAAGTTAAAATGGAATGTCCTTCTCCATCCTCCCTACAGTCCCGACCTAGCCCCTTCAGATTTTCATTTGCTTGAGCGTTTAAAAGAGCTATTGGGAAGAGGGAGTTTACATGCAACGAACAAGTAATAGAAAGAGTTTGAGAATGGGTGTGCATCCAGCCAAAAGATTTTTTAAAGGTATTAAATAACTACCGAACCGATGGCGCATTACGCAGGAGGGGCACTTGGTCGAAAAACTAATATAAATGAAATTGTGAGATTTGCTGTATTTTGTTTGTAATAAATAAATTATAATTTGTATTTTAACAGCCAAATGATATGTTTTTCTAGTGTTGGCTACCTTATCTTAAAGCATATTAACTGACACTGTTCTGCATAAAAATAAGCGCAATTTTAATTTTAAAAATAATTTTGCTTCATAACATTAAAAATACAGCCACACAGCATATACATTATATCCCGAAAAGGTCCTTGGAATTAACGCTCAATTTGGAAAACAGGACTTGGTTGCGGTAAGCACAGTATTGCGTCGCCTGTCGCCTACGTCTCGTTACGCCAATGGATTTGGCCAAATCACGCCGCTGATTGTAAAACCTGTTCTTGAATGGGATGCACGTTATTAACTTCGGCAAAGTGACGGGTGCGTTTTTGGACCAAAATAGAATTTCATATGGCACTCCTCACGACGCGACGTTGGGATACCAGCAACTGGAGATCCATCTGGATGACTATCGAGAATGTAGAAACTGTGTGGACATAACATCTATCAGTTAATATGTAGACACATGAATATAGTAAGCGCAGTAGATATAGCAGCAAACTAATTAAAACGAATTGTGAGCATAAAGGTGTGTCCGGACGTATGATGATCTTTTATCCCTTATGATCGTTAAAGCTACAAATAATATGCACTAAGTATCGGGCATCCTGTACTGTGTAAATGTGTGTTTTATTGGTGAAGCAAGAAAAATTAAAACAGAAAAGATTTGGCTTTGGCCGAGAATCGAACTCGGGCTTTTGGAATGATGCTGCAACGTGCATACCATTACGTTACCAAAACAGAAGTGACAATCGACCAAAGCTTGTATTTCAATGATCTAAACTAACAGTAAGCCTACTTTCGCACTATCGAGCGCATTTGTAGTAAAGTTTTCGTTGCCCGGGCTTTCAGGCTTCGGGAGGAACCCTCCACGTCATATTCTGGCTCGTCAGCAGGCTATCGTACACCACATGGTTAAAGTTTAATCTAACTAAACGCAGACAAATCGTTGAAGTCGAAATAGTAAAAAAATAATCCTAACCACAATATTAGAAATTACAATATTCTATATACGTATTTCAGCAGCTTAGCTGCCATCTTCAGTAGAATAGTAAGGTGATTTCTTGAAGTCTGACCGGATTAACCGGAGGATATTCTCCTCACCGAAATTTCAGTGGAAGTTCAGTCGCAGCTCAGAGTTCTACAGTTATGTCTACAACTGGAATGCCACAGGCATCCTAGCTAGGACATGTGCTGTACCTGTACTTCATAGTTGACGTTTATAATTACCTATTTCAACTTTAGGTTTTTAGAAATTCATGTAGACTTACATTCTATGTAGATAAATTCAGGGTTTCTATAAATGATTTATGCAACGCGGGCGGCGTTGATTTCTGAATTCTTTGTACCGCCTTTTTATAACTGCTACCAAGCTACAATATGGACGGCACTGAACATCAATGAGCACGATAGTACCGAATGTTGCAAATCAAGTTAGTCACGAAATTGATGGCTTTATAAAGATCTTTTAACAATTTACGGTTCTACTTTTCTTTCAAAGGTAAGAAATAACAATAATTATTGGTATAATAGGCTTGTGGTAACCTCTACAGTCTACACCCTTGCAGTGTGGAACCTTTGTCTAGTGCAGCTAACGTTACTACCACTTAGTTTGTGAATTGTACCATTGCTGCAGGCCAAAAACATCTTTCGGTTTATCTTAGTACAATTATTTAACTACTGTAGCCACAACCTCATAAATACGATATATAACCTAAAAGTTATATCTACGAAACTATGTCAGTCCACAGCTCGGACATGTGAGCTTTCTGCAACCTTAAAGTTGATCATTGCACAGAACACTGCAGAATATGTTGAAAATACAAAATCCCACGCGTTTTCTCGTATTAAAATGTATCAAATAATTCAACAATCGACAGATGGCAAGTATCCGTCAAAGCAATTCTTGTATTCATCTTCCTGAGAAACGACAGACTGATTTAATCGATAATTTCCATAAGCGCCCTAGATTCATGAATCATTTATAGACACCCTGTATAATGTAAGTATAAGCTTTATTAGAAAAATTTATACAATATACAAAATATATACCTACCTAAAATAAATAACTTCCAGTAACCATCACTTTTCCCAGTGAGAATATAGTTACAATTATTGTTATCACATTTACTTTAAAACCTCCAAATAACTTTTGCAGTTCTGTTACAGGCACATTAGGTGGAGAATATAAATAATTAATGGAACAGCAGTGTTTGAATTTTCGCAATTTATTTTGTACAATAGCAATGGTTACCTATAAAAATATAATCTCCATAATTAATTGCGAACACCAAGTTGGATCCTAATCACTTTACCAGTTTTTAATCTCAAAATGCTGGGTGCTCCAGTTAATAAATTGCTGATATCAGTTAAATCAAAAAATAATACAAAATTTTATAAACTTTCGTTTTATATTCATTAACATACTCACGTCGGTTTCTACAAAAAAAGTTTTAATATTTTTCTTGAAATATTTAGAAACTATAACCTTCATTATGTAACAGTGTTCATTTTCACCAAGACTCGTATTTCGCCAATTGCAATATTTTGGTTTTTCATTTAATCAAATGATTCGTTAGATCGATAGTGCAAGATACAAGTAATAATAAGTGAGAACAGTGCCATTAACATAAAGGGGAAGCCAACGACTAAGTGAGGTCGTCGAAGTGCGCATGCACACAAATAGTTCTGTAATTCTACATAGATCATGTAATATTACATTTTATGTTGTAACTGATTACCTAGCAGTATGTAATTTTACAATATAGAACCTGTTTGTTAAATTGAACACAATGTCTCCTATGCATTCTATCTTCCAACATAAAAATCACTGTAGAACTCCTAAAGATGATATACAGGGTTTGCATAAATGATTCATGCATCCAAGGCGCTACGAAAATTATCGATTAAATCAATGTGCCACTTCTCAGGAAAGTGACGTATACTTGTCATCTGCCAATTTTTGAATTATTTGATATTTTAATATGAGAAAACGCCTGGAGTGTGTATTTTCAACATGTTCTGTAGTATTTTGTGGGATAATTAACTTTAAGGTTGCAGCAAGCTCACATTTCGGAGCTGTGGTGTGTAATTGATCTGCAACCTTCAGTACTATCGCCGTGCATTTGTAAATTGGCAGCAGTTACAAAAAGACGGCACAAAAAATCAGAAATCAACGCCGCCCGCGTTGTATGAATTTATAGAAGCCCTATATAAAAGTTATGTACTCTTACATGTATTTTTTTTTTCAGTGTAATCGTTTGGAATTTGTTCGCTACTAAATCGCGCTGACAACATCTTGATGATTCTCTGATTTACCACAGGCCGGAACATCTTTGAACACGAGCGTGTCGCCTATTTAAATAGTAAGAACTAAAACGAACGATTTTCGTTATTTCGCTTTGATAGAAATGCTAAGATAATAAAACCAGAAATATAAGCTTTTTTATTTTAAATATATTYTTCTACAGATTTATTCAACCACATCTTTTGTGTTAAAAAAGACTCAGTAGATAAAAAATAAAATGTTTGCGTTAAAAACAGTTTGGAAATGCATTAATCTGCAATGGTACGCCTATGAGTTAATCGCGTACTTACTGTTGTCAGTTTATAAAATTATGACGAACTTATCAGATAAAAGCAGCACATATAAAGCATCCATGTAGTAGCTGTACAACACTAAACTTTTTAATAACATAAACACAATATGACATTGAAATGCATAAATTGGAACTTATGCACACAGGTGCCGAATCTATAATATCGCATTGAGCAGCTTGAAATTCTAGTGCCTGAACTGAACACTGATATTTACAGAATGTCTGAGACAATCAAGCACAATTGCCTGCTTTGAACATACTGAAGGTTTGCGTAAAATATATTTAAGAATGTAAAAAACGGCTGCTAACTAACTTACGGGAAGCTAAATTGGCACTTAAGCAAATATAATTCGGAAAGAATAAAAGTGGGCCGTATATCTAAGCGAGTACTAAATTATTTGTCGATTTAAGAAATGGTAAATTTTATTAATATCCAAAATATCATTTTTCAGTTAAATAATCCGAAATGCAATCCGTAACCTGACACCAAGTCCTTTCTCAAAGGTGATTATTTATTAGAAAGCGAAACGCGAATTTAAAAATACCTATGAATCCAAGAATAACAATAAAAACAAAAATTCTGAGCGGCTGCATCTTTCATGTATGCAAAAATTTGACGTGGATTCGTCTATCTGAAATACGTGGTGGAGAAGGTAGTTGACTTTGAGCTAAAACGAATATGAAATAAATTAATCGTCAAGTTAATCGTTCAAAGTAATTTTATTTAACTGGGGCCTTTTTTAGCCAAGCTTGTTCAACGCTCTCTAGGCAATTAGCAATCTACATCTCTGTACTTGCCGAACGTACTAACCTATGTCATACTTCGTAAAGCTGCCCCTAGATGGCGCATTACCGATTTCCACCAAATAGCCCAGTAATCTGCAATGTAAGTCTCTGTACTTACAGACCCTACCAGTTACGTTGTAGTTCGTAAAGCCACCCCTAGATGACTCATTACCGATTTTCACTAGATTGCTCCCAATATGCGGCGTAAGAAGTGTCAAAGTAAATAAATTCAAGTTGTGTGTATAAGTAACATAAGGAGGTGGTTTATCAAGTGTAATTAGCAGATATAAAATGGCGGATGCGATGAGAAGAAATCAGTAAAATCATATTGACTAATTAATTGCATACTACTGTAAAAAATTTAGTCAAAAAGAAGGTTAAATCAAGAATCCACAGAGAGACCTGAATTTTTGCATCGTTTACTGAAGATCTAGACTATACAGTAGTACAGGAGTGATCGCGCAGGTCTTACGGTACTAACTTCATGGTTTTCGTTTTGATAATATTAGAAAAAAAAAACGAAATTTTTCCAAACAGTTGTGTAATAGTTGTGAATATAACACTGAAAACGAATCGCACCGCCAGATTTCCTGCTATTATTCACATAAAAACCAACTACACTTAGTTCTAAATTTTAAGTAGTTTAAAGGCTTGAGATAACTATTTGAAACATATTTATCCATTACTTCTTTCCGCTACTTTATTAATCCGATCGCCATTGTTAAAAAGTACATTTAGGGCCTACAAAATACTAGCTCGCAGGAATATTTCTCCTATACAAACTAACCGTTAGGTATGAGGTAGTATTAAAACTTTTCTAACCGACTGCATATTTTTTGAAGTGTGGTTTGTTAAACTTCCTAATGCTGCCGTCTGTCGCAGATCGTTGCAAAAATGGCTCGATGTATTTGCATATTCGCTGCATTTCAGTTCAAGAAAAAAAAACACCACAAAGCAATACGATAGCCTTCCCAAATCTAAAGATTGCAGCTTTTCACGAAGTAGTAACTTCCGTATCTTTACAGTAAAAACAAGGAAGTGTATTATACAATATAAAACCTTAAACATTAACACTGTTTCACCGGCTCATATCATACTAAGAAAAACCTAATTAAAATGCAAGAGACTGTATTTAGGGTGCCTTTAGCGTTAGCTGTCTGCCTGAAAATTCAGAATGTTGCGGTCGTAACAAAATTTGATACGCAGGTGCGCTCACTCAGTACAAATCTCGGAATATATGAGCAACTTTCAACATTCAGTTAATTTAAATTTACCGATTATGAGATATACATTTTTATCCATTAGGAGGTGCTGGCACCAAGCCTCACTACAAAGCATCCGTAGCCGTCCGTCGCTAGCTTGACGCTGAATCACAGGCATCGGAAGAATATTTTTAAGGTTTCCAAACGAATTTTTGTTTTTTATTACTACCTACTTTGAACATTAGGCTGATAATTACTCGTACGTTTCGTGTAGTGTAAATTTCTCTGAATACGATGGTTGCGGCCTCCATTAGCCAACAACAGAAATTTGGATAAGGTTATTTACTTGGTGTTTTCCGTGGATTTCTAGACTGCCGCAATTCGTAGCGCCACTATTTAGTACTGAAAAAGAAGATCGGGTTATATATTTACGTCCATCAGTGATTTCATGCAGGAAGTATTTGTTTTGTTACGTGATTGGCAAATAATTTTAATTGCCAAACCCTTATATTTACTATATTGCGGGATCAGATGATAGTATACATGAGCATAGCACAACATATATATAGATATACAATTTCATATTAATTTCTATATTCCCATTTACCGCTGCTAAGCCTCCCCATTGTTTCTTTCGATGGCTTCAGCTCTAAAAACTCCGAATACTGATAGTAAGATTATACACAGTAATAGTTTTTACTAGTAACAGGCTGCTAATGTTGCTACTATTAAAACCTCCACTATGGATGCCGAAGCGTCCCTGCTTTTGCAGGCGAATTCAAGTTTTAACGGATTGCCGATAGGTGGCGCCCCATGTTGAGTGTACAATTTATGAATAACTTAAGCGCAATGTGACACAATTTCCTATTTCCTGGCTAAATGCTAGGTTTTATTTTGATTTCAAGTTATAAAAACACTAACCATTCAGTTTATCGCCATGGCAACGCGACAACAAACAACAGGACCTGCCACAATTTCGGCCATTCACTCAAGTCACATTTGCCATTATCGAGCAGACTCGTTGCCCTACAAACGAGCAGCGTGGCGACGTACTGGTTGTCACAAAATTTTCTCTCGCATGCCATAAAATTTAGTTGTTTAGGTATTAGATACGATGTCTGTGGGTTTTCTATAAATTTAGGGACTTTATTTTTCACCAAATATGAGCGCCATCTATCACACCTGAAATAAAATACTGAAATCTAAAGACTCACGTTAAAGACTATCAAACGAGTTTTATTAGGTATATACAGAATAAGTTTTATTAATACCTATCACTTAACCTGAGAAGGTAGCGCGCGTTAAGAATTTAGGAATGCATTTCTATCTGTAGTGAAATAAATAAATTTTGGTATATTCATGTTGTACTGTACAGTGATTACGAACAGATTTCGCACAGTTTACACATTTTTCTTTAGTAAGAGGATACATTCCCAATTGTGTGTGAATATACTGTCAATATCAGTAAAGATGTGTGAACATATTAACCTCATAAGCTCAAAATAGTATCGAAAACACGTAAGTAACTAAGGCGCTTTGGTTCCAGTCCTCCATCTCAAAGGCTACCTTATTTAGGATTTATTTAGAGGTAGGTAATAAATTTTCATTTGTTGGTCTGTGCTTGATATAACCAGAACATCTTAGTTCCTAATGTAAGCCACTGATCCATTATTCAATAAATAAGCTTTTTTACTCCAAAATCAAAAGCAGCAAAACAATTTACACAAATTAAAGATACTACATACAGTAAACAATGGCACAGAAGATCCTGCCATCTGTTGTACAGCCCAGCACAACATTTTGCAGGACGATAACAAACCCGTCATCGCTCTTCAGTGCCACTAGAGCCAAATCAGAATATTTATCAACTGATGATAAAGAGACAACAGTTTTTCTAAACTGATATGGTACTCTCGTTTACAGTGCAACGCACACTAAAACCTGGGTCTCGATCACATAATAAAAGCCGTTTAAAAAGATAATCCGTGTATTGTGCTGCAAAGTTAAGAAACTCTTTATTAGTGTCTATTGCTGACAGTTTAGTTGGATTTAAAAAAATCATTCGATCTTGCACATTTTGGATCAGTGACTACTGAAAATAATATTAATAATAAAGGCAGGTTATGTTGCCATATTTGGATTAGTTAAATAGAGAAACTAATAACTTTTTAGCACTGCATAAGGCAACAGCAGCAAATCTGTAGAAATGTAGAAAAAACTGATTCAAATTGATATAATTGTTTTACTCAATTGGATCTGCATCAGAAAGAAATATATAAAAAAGTCGACAAAAAAGGTAGGCACAATCTTTCTTGAACTCTTAAAGCTTAGAAGTATAATCCCATTTTTTACATAACTTCTCCCCCGAGAAGGTGTTCACCCCCAACGTTACAAACGACTTTACTGCAATGAAGTTTTGAATTTTTAACAATTTCACGTTTTCTTTTTGCAGTCTTTAAGGAGATACAATGTGCTATTTTTATAACTTACTAATGTACGAGTGGTTACATGTGTTTCAACCTCGGTTTCAAATTTCATGATAGTCATATATGAAAAGTGCTGGAATAGGTATACAGCAAAGATTACCGAGCTCGCAAATTAAATCGAGCAGTTAAATGCTCAAAAAGTTTTGAGCAAGTCTATTTATAAAGGGTACCGTATTTTTGTTTCGACATTGATTAGATAGCATTTACTTAACACCGGCTCAATTTTATTGTATATGAAGAGAAGTACTTTATATTTAGAAAAAAGTTAGTGTTGTAAGTTAAGGAATGATTTAAGGGCTCACTCCCAACTACTTCAGTATGTAATCAAAACGAGCAACAGAATGCCACTGACACAACTCTACCAAATGAGATAAATTGTTCTCAAAAATGAATTATTAAAAATGTTTATATTTAAAAGTTTAACATTTACTATGAAATGTGAATTTATTTATAGAACATTAATTTATTAAGGACACTAGAAGCTTTCACGTTTCAGGCCGCTTCGAGAAATAACATGTAACGCAAAAGTAAGCACGTAAAAGGAAGTATCCACAAGTCATAAGTAATATTATTCAACACCTTCCATAGACTGATTGATAAGCAAGTAATACATATAAACAAGCGTAAGCCGTAAGTGTTTAATATAATAATTTAAATCTACTAATATCCCACGACTGTTTGCTTATTTCCAAGCTAATGGTGTTAGCACGTGTGAGTATTATACCTAAAACAACAACTAGGGTTCGACTCGTAATAGTCCTGAAAGCATGCACTTAACCACGTGTTATTTGGTGTGAAAATCTTCAAATGGGTAACTCTTTCGGAGCCATCTTGGAAACTAAAAATTGAAGGTTTTATGATTTGGTTCTTTGAACGTGAATCTATTCTTTGCTCAAGACAAATGTTATACAGCAATAAATAAAAGTTATAGGATTGTAACTGCCTCGTGAAGGGCCACTGAAAATTTCAGTAGGAAGATATACCCTCAACTTTTGTTGCAATGCAATTTACTAGCGTCCTGTATTGTAGCCAGGACATAATTATATCTATTTACTAACAAATGAAGTCATGGAAAACATCCTACAATGTCAATTCTTATTTGTCAGTCAAAATCGTCTGTTGAACATAAGTATGTTGATTAACAAAGTTGCAAATGCAATTTTTATAAAAAATTACTTAGGTAACAAGTGGTATAGGCAAAAAGAACACTGTGTTATCATTGGTAATGTAATAGTTTACGATTGTTCAATCTGGTTAGTTTGTTTAACTTCGTAGATTTCGACCTTACTTTTTAAAGCATAAGAGACATCCATCATTAAAAGAAATAAAAGTTTTAAAATGCAGAAGAGCTTATATGCGATATAATAATGGCGTGACAATCGTATTTCGGATCTTTAACAACTATTAAATCAAGAATAAAAGGGCTTCGTAATACATGAAAATGCTTGTTGCATAGAAGAGATGGTTAGCTACAACCCATTTAAATTATACTCAATCGAACGGGTAGAAGCCAACAACTAAAGGAATATCAATGGATAGAGTAATTTTTTGGTATAGTATGGTCGACCTAAAGCTGACGGCTTTACTTTTGTACGAAACTTATTGGCGTACCTTTATCTCGCCTTTTTTGCTTGTGATCACTGCTTTCATAGATGCTGCACAAAACAAGCTAAAGCCAAAGCAAAATCTTCTATGCAATTTAAAAGAGTAAAATTCCAAGTTATTCGAAATTGGAAATAAATTTTCGGACCGTGGCAGTGTTAAGAAAAATGAGGTTCTTCTTCACGAGAATTAAACTTCGTCGGATGCGGAATTTACAAACTAAACTTGTATGCGATGTCAGTGTATATTGTTTACTCATCTATTTATTATGAGATAGGAAAAAATCATGCGACTCTTTTTGTGAAGAATACTTAACCACCGGATGCCGGATGAAGTGTATCACAGAAATTGCTTCGAAAGGAAGATACAATTTCCAGCTTCTGTAATGGTGGTATGTATGAGTTGAACGATATCTTTTATTAAGGATACCGCCCATGCCGAAAGTATTATCAAGTAGAACAATTTGTTTTCACCAATGAAATAAATCTTAATTCACATATTAATCATCACGTTTCATTTTCAGAAAAAATCGTATGTAGCAAGAGCTGCTTCCAGTTACCGCGGAATCGCGACATGAAGAAAATAAAGAAACTACTCACGTGCAGAGACACTGGCTACGGGCGAAGGTGCTGGAGCAAGTGGAATCACCTTTCTGGGTATCGGGATTGAATTGGAAGCAGACGAGTCACAGTCCTGGATGCTGATCGGGGACGACGTCTTCACCAACGACTGCACCTCTCCGATGTGAAGGATCTCCGTTCCTCCGGACCTCATCAACGCCTCGTCCTGCTGCTGGGCCCTCCTGAGGGCCGTCTGCTTGGCCATCACGCGCTGCCTCTCGGAGGTCAGCTTGCACTTCTCGCATATACACATGCGGTACTTGCAGTACCTCTTGTGGCCCTTGAGGGCTACCTTCAGGCGGTGGTTGCGGCACCTGGCACAGTTCGGCGGCGTACGCGGCGGATTGGACGTGCTGGAAGCGCTGGCGTTGAGTGCCATTTTCGTCTCGTACTCTTCGGTGGACATCACGCGGCCATGGACGCACGTGGCCGAGCAACAGGTAAACGACGTCGCGACGGTGCGTTCTGCAGATCGAACTGTCACGGATGCAAAGACGAAGTGAGTTGCACCGTGCTGCACTTGGGGGGCAGAGTGTGTATCATTTACGACTGGAAGTCTGGTGGGGGGAAATGCATGTACCGGAGTGCAGTTTAGAGCCGTGTTTTATGCGGTAATAACTTTGGGAAGTGAGTTTTGATGGCGGGCGGTTTCGCAGTAGTTTTGTTGCAATTTGGCGAATGCTACGGGTCCGGGTTATATTAGCCGTTTATGGTACTGTGTTCTATTTGTTATATGCGAATATGCAGGAAGGATTGTTGTTATGGCCGGCGTTAAAGAACGACGTTTATGGATTTCAATTTTGACACTAAAGTTTAGTATTGTCTAGTTTAATACCTGGATGACGTAGGTAGTAACCTAAATATATTTTCTGCATCTCTGGTACCAAGTGTAAATTTTCTACATTTTTGACATAGACACATCTTATACTGCACTTTGGAGCTCATTCTATGAAAATTGTTTATGTCATCTACCGGGGACTGCGAATTACGTCGTATGTTGCTACGATCTGTAAGTACAGAGATCTACATTACAGACTGATCGGTCGTTTGATCATCCAGCAGTGGCTTTGTGAAATAAGATGCTGTGCGTTGTGAAGTAAAAAGTAACAGAGAGCTATATTGCTGATTGCCCAGTAAGTCCAGCTCGGAGAAATAAAATTACTTTGAATGTGTAATATTTGTCATACTCATTTTAGTTCCTCTACCACGTATTTAAGATATACGTGTCCATGTCAAAATTACGGGTGTAAAGCCACCAGAGATTTTTGTTGTTAATTAGAAACAAATTTTGTGTAACATTAAAACTAACTAAAAAGCGGTACAATTTTAATAATAAACATGAAACCCCGACAAAAACTATTGATATCATTAAAACCAAAGAGTTGTACAGCTCAAGTTTAATATAATTCCTGCTATCTCTTGCCAATGGCAATTCACAATTTGAGTCAGCTGTCTTTTTATTAACAGATTCAATTTCAAACACGTTTTCAACGAGACAAACTTTTTATTAATAAAGTAGCAAAAGAGTGAGGAATCATCATCCAATAAGCATTAAAATCACCTTATGGTATATTTGTGACATCACATCTATGAGCAAATAACTTACAATGAAAAATCTAATGGATGTCGTAAGATTAACTATTTAGGAGAAAATATATTACAGTTCAAAGTTAAACGGAATATGCGCGATAGCTTTTTTTTACTTTAAACCCACCGTACCTATCCTGTTTGCTCCTGCCAAAAAGCTGAAAGATTTTCTTAATTACAAACAAATTTTGCTGATATCGTCAACGTAATTTTTATTGACTTATTGTCTTGTGTGCTATGGACTTAACACAACTAATTTTTGCATCAATGATGGTGGCGAATGGGCTCTGCAGAAAAAACGATATCAAGAGTCCCGTTTTAAATAGCATTAATTATTTCATTGATCATTGTAGGAAATACAGTAAAAAGTTCACCAGCATTATTTGTCCTCTGTTAGAAATTAGTAAAATAGTTAATTAGGTAAATACTTTTGAGATACTATACGAGAGTGTCAGTCAGGAGGCTACAATGACCATCGCCGTGAAAGCAGCAGCCAAAACGTAGCTGCCGATTTTCCGATAATACCCGAGCCGAACAGTGAAGTAACTTAAACAGAGTGCGGTTTGGCTGCTGACTGCCCATAAAATGGCTTCTAAGTTCTACTAAAAAAAATTATATCAAACAAATGCTTATTATCGTCCTCAGCAGGTAAACGGGAAATAAATTAAATTAAACAAACATATGTAAATGTAAAAAAATATATCTTGAGAACGACACACGGTAGCACTTTCATATTCAATGTCTTTTAAGATAACATTAAAATATGAAAATGCTACTATGCGTCGTTGCCAAGATGTGATTTTTTTCGACCTTTAAGGGCAAATTTAACCCTCAAAAACCCAAATAGATATGATGTTTCTGTCAGACGTGACTACAGACCTAACTTAAAAGACACCGTTTGAAAATGTGTTAATGAGAAACTCTGCAAAACAAAACAAGTTTTTTAAACTTTTAATTGTAAATAATAGTCAAAAGGATCATCTTATTATCTATACATGTATCGCTCCGTATCAAAACAGAGAGTGAATCTTTTCTAATGACGTTTCGTCTTGATGAAGCTGGTGAAGCATTGCGTGAGTTTCTGTATTCAATTTACCCAACATATATCTTGAAATCTGTTTAGGAACTAACAGATAACGTATACTACACCCATCCAAATATAGGGACAAGGAACTGTTGACCCTATGATGTCAACCAATATATTAAACCAGAATTTCAATTGGGGCCTCTCTGTTGATCAACTTGATGAGCATATTCTTCCATCCAGGGATGTTCGTTATGCCTACTGAACACACCGCAGTAACAACCTTACAACGGTGTGCTGCGATGTTCCTGCATCTGCCGCAGCTTGCTTTGTTCAAACCGATGGATGTGGAAATACGCAAGCTAACACATTTGTTTCTGCCAGTCCATTTATTTGATGTGAAGTGTTCTTTAGTTTACTAGGATATCTATCATACAATTTCTTAAAGGTAGGCAAGGAAGGCCAACAGTGATTGAAAGTACGTTGAAAGTATTCTTGTGTAGTTTGAACAGCTCCAGCGTTTAAAAGTCAAAATTATACCGCATATAACGCTCGACTATATCGCGCTTTTCAGGTTTAAATAATTCGTTAAAAGAAAAGAAACTAATTTTCTAACTAAATGTCAAAGGTAATAATAATAGTAATAATAGTAGTAATAATAATAATAATAATAATAATAGTAATAATAATAATAATAATAATAATAATAAAAATAATAATAATAGTAATAATAATAATAATAATAATAATCTTTATTAGCACAGTTACCTTTACAGATTAGGTTTTGTACAATTCAAGAATAAAAAGCAAATAAGAATTACACAAGAAGAAGAATTTACATTAACAAATGGCGATCATTACATGTTAACCTTTAAAAACCCCTCAACATAATAATAAGCTTTCTCAATTAAGAACTCTCCTATTCTCTTTTTAAAAATATTTATTTAAAAAAACTAAGTGAGGTTATGGCAACCAAAACAAGTGAAAATATTGAAGAGAGTAAAAAGTCGATAAAATACTGTAGGCACTGCAAAAAGAAAGTGGTTCTTTCGCTAGACTGTGAAATCTGTGCAACCAGCTATCATCCAAGCTGTGCACAACAGGCAAACATATTAAGTATCAATAACAAATTGGTCTGTTGCAAAAATAGTGAGGTTAAGCCTATTCAAAGTAAAAGCATGGATGAATCAAAGATAAAAACCATTATTAAAGAAGTTCTCGCAGAATTCCTGGAACCCTTCAAAAAAGCAATTGAAAACCAGATAAGCGATATGAAGGCATCAATACAATATATGTCGGATTCATTTGTTGAAAACAAGCTCGCAACTGAAGAAATCATAAATGAGGTAAAGCGACTGAGACAAGAAAATATAAAGCTTCAAAAAAAAGTGCAAATTCTGGAAACTAAGATAAATAACCAAGAGCAGAAGGAAAAACAAAAATATATAATTATAGTTGGAGTACCAAAACAACAACCAGATGACAACGTAAAAAATACTATAAGCAAGGTAACCACAGCCTTAAAAATAACAAACGCAGAAGAAGAAGTATACAGAATTGGAAAGAATGGAGATGGTCCAATTTTGGCCAAATTTAAAAATCTTGAAACTAAAAATGAAATACTAAGAAATATAAGGAAAACAAAAGGACTGAAAGTAAAAGAATGCGGACTCCAGGGCAAGAACAACAGTATATTTCTAAATGAGGATTTAACTCACAATAACCAAATACTATTTAGAAAAGCAAGGGAGATGCAGAAACAAAAAAAATTAAAAGCGCATACTGTCTGAATGGAAAAATATATATGCGCAAGAATGAGCATGATCCTCCTTGTAGGGTATACAGTGAGGAAGAACTTGAAAATTAAGGGTGAAAAATTTATGTAAATTAAAATAAAACATCATAAAATTCAAACACAATAAACTAAACATATTATATATAAACATAAGAAGTCTAAGAAATAAATTGGAAGATCTAAAGGACATTATACAAAGTAATTTACAAAATACTGTACATATCATTGTATTAGTAGAGACCTGGCTATATAATAATGAAACAGATTTCTTTCGTATACCATCGTACACTGCAGTGCATGACTGTAGAGATTCTAGGGGGGGAGGGACATCCATATATATTAGGGATAATATACAATACAACTGCTGTGATATTCCTTCTTAAGACATAAATGATTACAATCTATTATCAATACATCTCATAGAGGAAAATCTTACCATCTTGAGTATATATAGACCACCTAGCAATAACATGTCAATTTTTTTAAAACACTTTGATAAAATATTGGAAATGCAAAAAAAGGATTGTGTAGTAATAGGTGACATAAATTTGGATATAATTAAAGATTCACCTGTAGTAAGGGAGTACAAAAATATTATTGAAATAAACGCATTTGAAATTCAGAATATTATAGATAAAGAAAATGCAACCAGAGTTACCAAACCAACAGCAACAATAATAGATCATGTCATAACAAATAAATCATTATGGTGTATCATACAGCTTCAAGAACATATGATATCAGATCATAAAATAATAAATATTACATTAAATAAATATACCAAAAAAATCAAACGGGAAAAAGTTATAAGACAAGTATTGCGTCAACAGGAATGGGTTCAATGTGTTCAAAACAAATTGCAACAAAATAATATTACAACATTCAATGAGTTAACAAACATTATAAATGCTGCAAAAATGGAATGTACTAAAACTTATACGACAAAGATGGGACAGGGCAATAACTGGATTACGTTCGACTATTTAAAGCTGATCAAAGAACGAAACAAACTATACATCAGATGGAAAACAATCCAAAATGAGTACAGTGAAAAAGAATTTAAAAAAGTTAAAAATAAAATAAACAACCTCAGACGCCAATTAAAAAGACAGTATGTAGAAAAAAATGTACAGCAGCATCCGGGGACACTAGGAAGATGTGGACATTACTGAACTATTTATGTGGGAAACAGAATAAAAAAATAAAACAAAAATAAATAGAATTATAAACGAAGATGGACAGGCAATAGAAGATGAAGAACAAATAGTAAATGAATTTAACAACCATTTTTCAAACGTAGGCCAAAAGTTAGCTTCAGCTCTGCAAAAGTGCAATGATACTACATTCATTGAAGAGAAAACAGACAAAACAATTTTTTTGGAGCCAACTGATCTAGAGGAAATTAAGGAAGTTATAGCCGAAATAAAAAATAACTCTTCGCCTGGAATTGATCGAATATCCAAACAAGATATAAACAAATTATTCAATGTTATAGGAGAAATGCTTGTAAGTCTGACAAATGGTATATTGGAAAGTGGCATATTTCCTGATGAACTGAAGATCGCAAAAATTGTTCCAGTGTACGAAAAAGGAAAAAAAGATGATATGAATAACTACAGACCGATTWCGGTACTCACAACTTTCTCAAAAATAGTGGAAAAGATTATAAAAAGACGACTAACCAGATTTATCAACCAAACTTATGGATATGATACACATCAATATGGATTCCAAAAAGACAGCAATACAATGGGTGCAACAATGGATCCCCTGGAATACATTTATATAGTGAGATCGACAAAAATCGGTATGTTGTGGCAGTGTTCATTGATTTACAAAAAGCATTCGACACGGTGGACATAAAATTATTGTTAAATAAGCTGTATWATATGGGCTTTAGAGGTGTGTGCTACAGTCTATCGAGGACATACTCGGAGAACAGAAAACATGACACAGAGTTGAACGGAAAAAATAGTGAAATAGTACAACTGCGAGTGGGAGTTGCGCAGGGCTGCGTAATGTGACCCCTACAATACTTAATGTATGTACACTATCTAAAATATGTAAAGTTAAAGGCAAGGTACTTTATGTTTGCAGACGATACTGTGTTGGTGTATTATCAGGAGCAGATATGAAGCAATTAGAGAGAGAAATTAACTGTGATCTTGATGTATATTTTAAGTGGCTATGCTATAATAAGTTAACAATTAATATATCCAAGACTGTATACATGATCATAAAACAAAAAAATAAGAAGAGCTGTGATACTAATATATATTTAAATAATATAAAATTATCAAACGACCTAACATGGAAATTACACATAGAAAACATAATGCTAAATATTGCACCAATGCTGGGTGCAATAAAAAGATGTACTAATATATTAAATAAAGCAGCAAGACTGATATTGTACAATTGCTTTGTTATGCCTCATATAAGGTATCTCATAACATGTTGGGGAAATGCACCTGATTATGTGATACAGAAACTTCAGCGCTTTCAAAATAAAGCTGTAAAAACTGTTTTTAATATTGAATATTACACACCTTCAACACAATTATACAGTCAAACAGCGAATATTTAATATACACAAATTAAAAATATTTGAACAAGTAAAACTCATATATGCAATAAAAACCAATACAATAAAAACAAACATAAATTTGAAATATACTACGGAAGTCCACAATTATGACGTTAGATCACAAGATACTCTTAGAAATGAAATATATAGAACCAACAAAGCTCAAAAATCTCCTCTATATAAAGTATTAACATATACAATCAAATTCCTGAAAATATAATAAATGTAAATAGATATGAAAAATTCTGCCGTAGCCTTAAGTTATATTTAGATGAAATGTAAAGTATAGTTTATGTTATAATTATATATTTTGTAATACTTAGAATTACACTGTTACTTTTCAATGTAAATTACTGTTTAGGCCTTAGCACCAGTGCCACTTAGCACTGTTTAGAGGTCAGCAATAAAAATAATAATAAAAAAAATCATCCCTCAAAGAACAGCATTAGAGAAATACCTCCGAAAGGGATTTGTAACCTCTATTYTTTGGAGTAGTAATGGTAAGGGATCGTTAATTTTTCAGAAAMTAAAATGAACCTTATCAAAATTTCCAGAGATTTAAGTGGGACTTTGTTGTAAAACTTTATGCAGTAATAATCTACTGCATTTTGAGACCGTTTAAGTTGTAATTGTTTTGAACATAAACTAAATTTTTGTCTGGTTGAGTAGTCATGATTATTACAGTGGTGTGCATAATCGTTAATGTTACTGTGAACATGGACAAGACTAGATATAATATAGAGAGGCGGGAGGGTGAGAATCCGCAGGGCTTTAAAGGCACTCCTGCAGTCCTGCCTGTAAGCGAGCCCAGCCACTATTCTGACAGCATTGCGTTGCAATCTAAAGAGCCGGCCGAGTAGGCCGCCCCAGAAATTTTGCCTCTCAAACATTTTAAAAGGAAATTGCCGGAGCCCAGCTTTCCAGCCACCCCATCACCGTGCACAGATCATGACGGTTTCGTGTCCAATGCAAGCCCCAAGAATTTTACAGATTCTGCAAAATCCTGAGTTAACGTTATTTTTTTAGAGTAAAGACCATATTAACAGTTTTTGCATATTTAAACTGAGTTCATTGTCTCTAAACCAGACCGAAGCAATGGACTGAGCAGGTATTCACGGATTCACATGTATTTTTTCATGGCTATCTAGTATCTAGATTAAATACACAATAAGACAATAAAATAGCCGTAATTTTTACATATTTTTTTAATAATCATATTAAGTTTTACATCATTACGAAGACTAAAAAATTAACAGCAGCCTGTTAATAAGTGAACTGAAGTTACAAGGCTTTCTTCAATGAACTACCAGTTTAGTGCATCAATAATTTTGTGGCAAGCTTTTTGCTCAAGCTCTACGTATGGAAGAGATAGGGTTAACAGCACCTTTTTATTCATTTCGCTGTTTAGATAGCCCTTAATATAATTAATAGCTTTTTGATTAATGATTGATAGCTCTTGAACTGACAGAATTGTCGTCCACGACTATAAGGCAGTGTGTTCAAAAATATGTATTTTTTTCGGCATCATCTTTAGGTATCTATATAGCTAATGTACGTTCTGAGAGTTTTTTAGTAACGAAGAAAATTGTCTTGTCTAGTATATGCTGAAGAGAGTATCACTTGCAGTTGGTTGATATGATGTAATATAGTGCGGTAACACGAGCGTCTTCATTAGTAAGGTCATATAATTTATCATATTCTATTAAACCAATAACCTGAAAATTGGTTTTTAAGTCAAGCTTCTGAATGTCAAAATGACTGTGAGAACATGTGTGCATTTTAGGTACCTTATAAATTCACAATTATCAAAATGCATGTCTATGCTGTGCTGTCTACACCTCAACCAACTGCATATAGATCTATTTCGCTGTCATTACAGGTCATCAGTGCAGTTTAGGTCTAGTGTAGACAGCACGGCATAGAACTGGTTTTGCTTACATACCAAAGCAATGGCATGATGTAAGTAAGAAATTAGGATGGCAATGCCATCTGTCAGCATTAGACTGATATGATGACAAAGCCACCTAGCTGCCTTAACGGGTACTACTTCCTAAAGGAAGTGACCTGTAGCCTGACAAATTGGCATGCAACTGCATACTTCAATTTGACAGCAGGTCTCCAAGGCACTTTTTGCTAGCGGGCAAGAACCGACATACATTGAAATGAATGTCTATGCTGTGCTGTCTACACTTCAACCAACTGCATATAGATGTATTTGGCTGTCATTACAGCTCATCAATTATAGTTGATATTTGCTTCTATTTAGCCATGTCTATGGTACTTTTCAAACGAAATTAAAGTACTGGTAAAAAATTTGTTGATATTGTTCATAAATTTCTGTTTTTTTTTAATTCAGATTATGTCGACAAATGAGGTTGGGAGAAATATAACAGAAAGTTCCGAAAGGAGGAGACACACGGTGCTTATATACTTTAAAAAATAAAAGTGGTTTATTTTTACCATTAATTTAATTGTAACCATTTTTTCTTAGTAGCAGTAATCATTATATGATGCTGGTAGCACCTATATATGCGATACGTAGACCTCTTACTAGTAAAATGTCAGTTTACTTTGCTGCAATTAATGACCATATTTTTAGCCTTAGTTTAGTTAACTGGAACAAATATTTCCCACTGGAGTGGAATGTATTAGTCGTGAATAGAAGCTTATCTAAAATTATTATATTAGTGCACATATATCTCACCTGTTAAGACCATGTTAAGCCTACAACGTATAACTTCCGAGTATAGGCTAAGCACCGTAGTGTTCTGCGTTCATTACATTTTTGGAGTTTAATATGGAAATAACTCCGGTTAGTGTTGGTTTACGGCCACATTTATTGCACCTTTCTTAATGACTGAATATTCTTTGCAGCTGAGCCTTTAATTACACGGTTTTGATGTGGGCATCACAATGCCGTAACTTCGCATAGCAGCGCGTACAGACATTTTTCAACGCTTCGCCGGACGAGGCAGGTATTTAATGTCTCATCAATAATATCAGCACTTAAATAATAAACCCTTAGCTGTAAAAAATAAGGTAGTCATTTCGGAAGTAACCCTTTTGGTAAGTGATGGATGCAAGACATAGGTTAGTCATACATACAGTTTAATTAAAGAGGCAAAGAAAAAACTTTTTTTATTTTGCGTCTTAATGAAGCCATTGGATTATATTAATGGAGCCCTTTCGAAACGGAATTTTTTGTTTTCCATTTTGGTATCACTGAAAGACTCCGGAGAACATCAAACAAAACTTCACCGTGTAACGTCGTAACTACGGATAAATGTACTTAAAAGGATCTTAGCCATGTGTCATACTACAAAAATGGTCTTGTTAGAAGAGCTTAGAAGTCGCACCGGTAGATGGCGGTAACTTACAAGTTTAAGATTTGTATATTTTTTCCTCTTTTTTAGCATCTTATTCAGAGTGAAACACATTTTCAAGATCATGCAATAGAAGGACGCGACATGCGAGTATCTAATATAAACTATCAATATGCTCTGAACAGTTACAACACAGTTAAGCTTATGTTTTCAATTTTTAGAGTAAACTTGTTTCATAAGTTTCATTTGCCTTTTAAATGTTTTTGAGCCTATCATAGTGCGAGTTTTGCTAAATTCGTTGTTTAACATTCTATTTGGCGTAATTTCAGGTCACTTAGACCAGACAAACAAATAAATGCGCGTTAGTACATAGATCTTTAATTATTATATTACGATAAGCATTGTTATTATACGATAATTTTATACCCATTACGATAAACTGAATAGTTAGTGTTTGTAGTTTTATAACTTGAGATGAAAATACAACCTAACGTTTACTGAGTAAAAAATATGTAACATATTGTGCTTAACTTATTCAAAAATTATACACTTGACATGTGGCGCCAGCTATCGGCAATCCATAAAAGCTTGAATTTGCCAGCAAAGACAGGGACGCTAGCGAATCCTTTGTTCGGCATCCTTAGTGGAGTTATTCGTAGTCGTAACTATCATGGGTCTCGTTAAAGTTGACATTTAACCAATTTAAGCATAGCAGGTTATTTTATCCCTAAATTTTTTATTTTTATTAAAATTCTCTCATTTTCTTCTGTAGAAGATAAAAATCACGCAAAACAGAAAAAATCTATAAAAAGCCCGTTTCATAAGGTTCTTTGCCGCACGCATCCAACGTTTACAAAACGAGCTGAAGGCGCCTTATGAAACTAATCTAATCTACTATTATTTACATGTCAAACGAGAAAAACAGAATAAAATGCGGTTACCACCACAAAAGCGTTCTTGTTAACAAAAGGGTTTATCGCAAACTTACTGTTTAAATACGTCATGACGTCACTGTTCATTTCTTAAGCAGCGTGGCCCTGCAGATATGAACAAAAACATTGTTTATATTTCAAATAAGTAAAAATAATCAGTGATAAACTAAACTACATTGGGGTTGTCTAATTTCATATTCCAAATATTTAATAATACGTCCTCGCAGGGAACGTTTTATGAGAATCTTACTGCCTGGAACTGCATCGCGTGACGTCAGAGCAGTGGCCGATATGGTTGTATAGCAGTATATACAAAAAAAATATATACATATATCTGTATGCGTGACGCAGCGTTCAGACTGACGCCTTTTTTGGGCATGATACGGGTTCAGCAACCATTTTACCGAAATATTTGCCTTTGTGTTATGATATACTTGTATTTAGCCCTTCACCGAAGTATCAGTAATACATAACTGTAATACAAGAAGGTAATAAACAATTAGTTAAATACTGTATATTCCTTGGAATCTTGGTGGAATTGCAGTTCCAAACTTTTACCGGTTTTTATCGGCCTGTAGAGCTGTTTATAACATTCTTCAAAGAAAACGGCTATTGCAAATGTACAACGAATTTGACAGAAATAGTTATAGTCCTAATAAAAAAAAATGAGGAACAGAAATTGGTATATGCTTCTGAAATTATGCGGCGAATTTTGGCGCATAAGGTGCGAACAACAATGATGGTTAAGGAGTAGCGTCATTTACACGCTGCTGTTATTATGTTGTACTTGAAAAAAAAGGTTGATCCAAGAGAAAAGACGAATGAGAATCAAACTACAGTCGAAATTTTAAATTGGCTGAAGCAGAAACTTGCGGTTGCAAGAAAATCAAGCCGAAACAAAAAAAAACGCGAGAAGTACACAAAACATAACATAAAGGCCATACCGTAAAGAACACATAACAACTTTGAGAAGGTATCCTGGACAGCCCTCAACAACATCGAACAGCTAACTGGTTACAAAAGGAAAGAAAAACCGTCTACAATTTAAAGAACATGACATCCTGGAAAGCAACACGCGGGGAAACCAGAAACGAAATAAGAGATTAGACAATCGAGAATTGGGAGTACGAAAAATAAATCCACGCACTCCTGCAACAAGATGCTTTAATAGCGAGAGAAAATATCTAAGTTTATCATCATAGGTATTACCTCCAACCAAAAATGGAGCAGTACAGGGTTTCTTATTTTCGGTGTAATTGCAGGGTAACTCGGTAACCATTAATACTGGAGAGTTGAGGTTTCCACTTTACTATCTTACCTTTTTATTGCGAGTTGAACTGTATCAACGTTATTTTTATGTCACTTTTCGTTTAAAAGCTATAGCCAAATTTTTTATTATGTAACATCTCTTCAGTTAACAATATCTCACTTGGGTATATACAAAAAATCTGTAAAGACATTTTTGATATATATTTTTATTTTGTGTCACACTTTTGAGATATAATACAAACTTGCTTTTTTAAGGAAACCATACTTGTCTTTGCTATTGTTGAAAAGACCTATCTTTGCTTATTAAGAAAATATACACATTACTATGTTTATTTTTACTAGTTTTGGTATTACTCCAGTTTTTGTAGTAATTTAATGAAATTTTGTGTTTTTGCCAAAACAGATGTAAATAATGTGACGCTAAACAATGCATAGGTATCTACTTATCTCCAAATAAACAATGATTTTCGTTGGCTACATGGCATCATTGATGCATGAGCGCCTCTATGAGTCCTCATATACGAGTACATATTCAAGTAGGCATATATGCTTTTCATTGGATTATAATTTTTACTTAAGTATATAAAATATATTGTGTTTGTTTGTTCCATAGCCCCCGAGATGTAAACATAGAATCTGATTAAATTATTAGAAAAAATGAATAATACCGGAATTATTAAAAATAAACCTAACAATTTATATATTTTCTTGATTAGAAAAAGGTCTCTTTGACTATAGCATTTTTTCTATTTAAAAAATACAAGTTTTTGTTTTATCTGGAAAATGTGACCCTTTAAAAAATTCTAAGTACGCCACTGGATTGAAAATAAAAATATCTATTAAAAATGTCTTTGCAAAGTAAGATACTAAGGATAGAAGAAATGTAAGGTTATTCAAAAGTTGGCTGTAGCTTTAATACGATATAAAAAAGGGTATGATGCAGCTCAACTTACAACAAAAAGTAAGAAAGTAATGTATTGACAATTAACTTATCTTCTTGCAACTTTTAAGCACATATTACACCAATTTTGAACAGAAAGTTATAAGAACACTTCCCGGAAAATGAACTACTGGACGAAAAACAGAAGGCCTGCTAAATATACGTTATAGTTGAAAGTAACAAGTTTTTGTCGCATTCGCCGAAGACGAAAACCATTTCGTGCCGTTTCCGGCACAAGACACGAGAAGTATAGGTGTCAAATACTACTACATACATATGTATGACGCTTGATCGGTGATATGTGCGGATAATTTGCTTTCCACGGCCTATTACGATTACGGTTGGGATAAGTAAAATAGAGTAAAAGAATGCTTTTGTGATCTGGAAACTGTCTGACATAGAACCCAACACGTATTAAGGGGTTATAGCGTGCCATACTTAGTTTCTGAGGGGCAAAGACGTGTGGTGGCCGGAGCGACTTTCACAGTCACGCGTTCACAAATTGAAGTCGCCCAAGCTAATACACGGGTCTCGGATCGTAAAGGGATTCTGAGTGAAAAGCGTATTTACGTAAATATCGAAATAAAATGATGATTTGCTTTGCTTCTTGTTCGCATTCTTGCGTTTTATTTTTTTAGCAAAAGTTGACATCAAAAGTAAAATTGTTCCATATGAAAGTTGTAGATGTAGAGAAAAAAATCAACTGCCTCTCTCTAGTTACTTTTTAACGTAGGGGAGACCGGTACATACTGGGACCTTTATTTTCAAAGCGCTACACACATCTTATAAAATATTTTTTCTGAACTTGTGTATAGTGATAGTGTAGCAGTACTTGATAGGTATCTAATTATACTGCAACAACTGGCAATATCCTCCTCTAATTCTCACAAACATGGTGTTCCCACTATGCACTGTGTTCCCACTATGTACCATGCCATGGTAACGTGGGGGTGGTATATAGTGGGAATAAATATACCAATAACAAAAGCTAATTTATAAGCTGTTTTTGTTCAAAAACCGTTGTATTTTTTAAATAAAGGCTTATGCCTGGGCTGGCAATTGAATTCAAATCTCATTCCAGGGCATAATAATCAAACAGCTTATTATTATATTATCACCGTTGAAAACACAAATACATTTTATGCAAAAATAAGAAAAATCTTTATTTTGTCGTAAAATAGTGGTAATATGTTTAACAACTAAATGTTATAAATGTTACAAATGTTCATAACATATAGAGCAAACATTTTGATGAGGAGTGCAAGTTTCGTGCAACCATTGCTTACAAACAGTACAACATAACCAATCTACTTTTGGACCTTTCTTGTCGTAATAAGAACCTGAACATATTGCGCAATAATTATCACTATCACTTTTAATATTGTCAGAATCGTGATCTGAAACGGTCACATCACTACCGTCGACGGAACTTTCATCACTAGTGCAGTAAGACGTCTTGCATTTCTTGCTTCCTAAATGTTTTGTAGTTTCAGGTAGCCCTTCATGTTTTTCAGCGGATTTTTTCATAAAAAGGTTCTTCTTTATTCCCTTTTCAACTTTTTTTACCATTTCTTTATTTTTCTTAGTGGATTTTTCTATTTCTTCTTGCTTTTTTTCCTCCATGTTAGGAGTAACTGTCAAAACTTTAGAGAATCCCTTCTTTCTTGCCTTTCTTTTGCCCACTCTTTCTACTGCTTTTAAATACGCTCTAACAGCTTCTGGAGTTACGATTTCCGAGGAAACCGCTGGTTCTGCTTTGCCTCTGGCATCCTCCACTGTGGTTTCTTTCGCGCCAGACTGCAAGCCTGATGGTCCAGCAATATCATGATTTGTATCTGTACTATTAGTAGCGCGGTTATGAAGCGTTTCTTCTGGTTTTCTATTTCTATCAGTAACATACGACGACAAATAATCTGTTTCTGATATAACATCGGGGTTAAATGGAAAAATGCCAGATCGCTCAAAACCTTTTATTATATTATTTGGGGTCAGTGCTTGAGGAAATGCTACCCCAACAATGCTACAAATATCATATAATCCTACAGGATTGCCAGGATGATTTAACATCCATTGATCCATCACTTTGTTGTAATATGTCTTAAAAGGTCCATAGCAGCACAGATCAAGGGGTTGCAGCTTGTGGCTGCTATGTGGAGGTATTGTCAACATAATAACTCCATTATCTTTACAAAACTTTACAACCCTGTAGTCGCAGTGTGATTTTGTTACTTATGGAAACATCTTATTTAGTTTAATAAATTCAACAAGTGCTTACTACAATCGAAAAGAACAGTACCAGTAGCAGCAGTTTTACCCCACGTTACTGCCTCCAACAATTATTTTCGGTGTCAAGTGTATCGATTGGATGTGTCCAATTGTAAATTGACTGACCACACTTTGAACATTTGCTTGCCTACCTCTATGTAATTTCTTTGAACGCCACTTTATGTATTTATTAAATATCCATTTTTTCAGTTGTGTGCCTATTTGATTGTTTTTATGCCAGATGACATAGTGGTTGACTTCCTTAGACCAAGGACTCGAAACATTAAGAATGCATATGGCTCTATTGAATTATGACATCATATCTTCGTCATGGTAACAAACTGCTGGGTTTCAATCATCTCAAAATAAAGCATTTTAAAATCTTAAGTTACCTGTTTCCGGGTTTCTTCTTACTTTATCKGCCCTCYTTGCACAAGGCACAACAGTAAAAATTAAATCTACGAGTTCGCGCGAGGAAGCACTTTCGTAGTCATCACCAATAAATATATCACAGGACCACTGTGGATGAACGCGAATGCAGTGTACAGCGCTAGGTGGCAGCAACAGCCAGAGCGCATTTTTATGCATGCAAACTTTTGTGAATAAAGTAATTACACAGTGATTTTTTGACAAAATTCAATGGTTTTCTATTGGAAAGATAAAAAACAGATGCAGAGTATTTATTTGGCAGAATCTGAAAGTTAGCCTTAAAATCACCGAAATTACAAACGAAAATCATAAAACTTTGATAGCGTAGATCTGATTTTTTGCTGTTTTAAGGACTTTAGTCAAAGAGCAGCAAATAAATACCCTACCTACTAGATCTAATACAAAAAAAAACTGTAGGTACAATTCTATTTAAAAATAAGTTATTGATATTCTAAACTTTAAAAATTACCAATTTCCTTTTTTATTTTTGTAAACATGAAATTAATTAAGTTTGAGACATTAGATTCCCTATTTCACATAATGATGAAACTTTTATTTTCCTATCTTGTTTCGTTTCGCAGATATGATTTTTTGACATGCTGCAAACGTTTTCTTAAAAAAAAAATGCTAAATAGCCCCAAAACAGTACAATCTTGACCATTTTGGTTGTGAAAGTGMCCTTTATTTTTAACGAATCATCGAAAATATTTTTAGATATGAAAGCGTCAATTTGGCGAAACTTTTGTTTACAACATATTTTCGTAAAACCAATAATAAAGACTTTTTTAAAGGTCATTGCTCACATCAAAGAAGGAATTTTATCATAATGTAAACCTTTATGAGGTTAATAGAATACAACCTAGTAGCCTAGTACCTATCCCATAAGTAATATAAATACTCCATACCTGATTCAGAATGCTTAGCATCTAAAATACCATCTAAAATGAAAGGATGAATGATGATGACATTTATCAGACCACAATGGCACTATCAAGTACTTCAGTGCCTTGGTGGTGCAACAATGACACTGACATATCTATTGGAGCTTAAAGCCGTGCCAGAAAATTAGCTTCGAAAGAATACTGACGAGGCAGCCAAGTGAGACATCACGCGCCTCAATAAATTAATAACATGTCGAGGTTTCCGCACTTTGTTATTCATTGCTCACAGGAACTACAAGAGTATAGGTACTATAACTACAACTCGTGGCCTGTGTATCAAGTAGTTGCCATAAAAGGAAAACAGCAACCTTCTGAACTGTTGTATGAGGTTCCAAAATCAGTTATTAATGTGATTAACTCTATTAAACCACTGCTAATTTCTGGTCTAGTTTTAAATGCTAAGATGTATTATTATCTGACAAACACGTTTTTCTGCATTTCACAATCATATTAGTGGATTACTCTGACAGTTAAGTATCACAAGCTTGACATTTTATTTACGTTTGTGTAATAACAAGCAAAAGAAACATGAATAACTTCCATACCAGCATTCAAACACCTTAAAATTTCTGGCGTCATTGTCTCTTATTACAATTAAATTGTATATAATTAAGATGTCCAAAACTGGAATTGGCACCTTGACGGCGTACAATACGGTTTCGAGTTTTTGGTGGTAAGAATCTCTTGAGTGAGATACCACGACAGTCATGCTTTCTAAGAAATTATCGCCGCATAATCAGCTTCAATTATCATTCAGCATCGTCTGGTTTGGCTTAAAGAAGTAGCGCAAACGTTCTTACATGTTGTGAACATTAAATAGTTTACAGGTGAATGATTATTACTTCCACATCCAACGGATGGGAAGTATTGTATCGCGAAAAAAATTTTCAAAAATTTTTATTTGCTCATTCGCTTTAAAATGGTCGAAAACGCAAAAGAACAAAATTTGAGCAAAAAAAACATTTTCTTGTCTGTGTGTCTGTGTCTGTGGTTTTGTTTGTATACGCGGTAACTTTCGAAAGACTTAATATATGAACTTGAAATTTGGCAAACGTATAAATCTCGACTACCCAAAGCGACCTATTGTTTGTGGGGTAAGTACGGTATCGGGAAGAGGACAAAACTGGAGGGTAACTACCCTTTTCGCAAATTTTTATTTTTTTATATTTTTTTCGTTTTAGTATGTGATTAGCAGTATAACTGTGAGTATTATTCATTCTTATAAATTTTCGGTGCAGCAAACTGTTTAGAAGATATTAGCAAAAAAGCGTCACTTAAAGAAAACGGTTTTTCCTAAATATCTCCGAATATACTTAATATATTCAAAAAATGAAAATGCCATCAGATAGGAAATAAAATTTCTCACAAAAAGTTTCTTGGAAAATTTATTCAAAATTTTGATATTTTCGAAATATTTCCAAAAAACCTATTTTGGTCCCTGCTCGTACGATTTTTTCAAAGTTTGGTATTGTATATAAAATCAAATTTCTGATCAGAAAGCACTCTTGTAATTTTTTTGTTAAGTTAATAATTTTCGAGTTATTTGGAAAGAACCAATTTTAAAATTTATATATTTTTGCTAATATCACGAGGACTTTGTCTTAGAAAAAATGTGTAGAGAGACAAAATGCTCAAAATCTGATTACTAATCGTATAGCATAAGAAATAAAAACGTAAATTTAATTTTGACAATGTGGAATGTGGAAGTATTGATTCAATTTGCAGCCGTTTTTTTAACGTTTCTAAAAACCATTCAATCATTGTTAACGAATGAATCAAAGCCCAATTGTAGAGGTAATTTTCACAAGAGCAGATTCTCGCTGGAATTAGGGTAGGTTTTGCATAGCAACAACAATTATTGTTGGCTTGACGTCTGTCATCAAACTTTACTAAAAATGAGTGGAACAAGATTTATTAGTACGCTTCACTCGATTAAATCAATGAGAAGATCAATAAATTACAATATATGTAAAAATACTAAGTTAAGCAAAGTTATAATTTTTATAATATTGAAACTATGTTTCTACTTGTTACATCAAAATTCGAATACCACTTGAGAGTTCCATCAATTTGAAAATAATTCTCCAGTAATTTCTGTCAAGTTATTTTCAATTTATTCTCACTCTCTTGTGATATTATTGTCAAAAATTTCACTGACAATGTAAATATATTAGATCTTATCACAAAGAAAAAAGATACTTGTATCTATTACAAGGTTATTGCTTCTGACGAATAACGATGCGTAAATAAGTATAGATATCTCATCGGCACTGAATTTGTAAGTGTTAGCATCATTTAAGGTGGTTTTGTTTTGGAGGCGTTCAAAATGAATAAATCATGTTCAACAAGTAATTCAAGAACATTTTTATATACACTTCTTTTAATATGTTTGGATCTAATTGCACCACACAAATTTTACCGAAAATCTATAATATTTGCGAAATACTGCCTATTACCTACTGATTTTTGCTTAGTTACTTCATTGGTAATGGTGAGTAAAAAGGTGCAAACATTCATACCTATTCGTAGTACCGACTGCAGGTACGGGAAATATTCAAGATGCGATTTTAAGGCTCACATCAATATTACACATTACACAGACATTTTTTAATTTATAAAACAAAGCACTTTTATCACAACCATTAGCGTGTAAAGATTACATCTTCTGATGGGCGCCATTATGATTCTCGCATTCTACGAGACGACAGCTAAAGTATTGCATGCTACATTTTAAACCTTCTGGATAACCTTACTATTCTAATTTCAGTCATAGTTTTTCGTTAAACATTTTAGTAATAAGAAGAAATGTAACACATCAAAACACGGGATTTTGACGATCTGGAAAGAATCATCATAAAGCATCCATATAGATGTATGAGCTGGGTAGCTTGCCACACCATCTTATTGATAGAAAAAGTTGTGGCGAATTTCCCTGCATAAGTAATGGACCTCAGCTGGTAAGAGGTTTTAAACGATGTCCACATAGCGTCGGAAAATTACTGTTACCGCACGACCATATTTTTAAAAAGATATGGGCCTAGTATACCGAGAGCAGAAATATGGCACCACACGGTCACTTTTGCAGAATGCAAAGGCTCTTTGCGTATTCGTATTTATTCTGCCTGCAGTTTTATCCAGTTGTGCGTGTTTGGAGATTCGGTGATGAAAATTGGCTTCTCTGACGTGATAAGGTTGCTTAAGACGGGCATTTACTTGAAGCGATCGGGCAGAAATGTAAATTATGCAACCCATATTACCAGCGGGACATGGGACGTAAGAGGGTAGCCGATAGGTTGAAATCACGATAAAATTGTACGAGCAACAGACGGGCTAAACTAATATTCGGAAAACTGCTGACTGTAGCGTGTGCATAAAAAGGTAAGCATGATATTAGTAACTTACTATGATATTATACCAGGTTATTCAAAATATGGAATAACCCATTTATTTCTGTAAATATGAACTATATAACATTTCATTCTAACTGCATGCCGACTATGATTTCTGGAGGAACTTTTATAATAATTTTCCTTCCACCTCCCCATTGCTTCAGCAGACAGTAAATTAATGTGAAAGAGCTTTTAACATTAAACTTGTCACGTGTAATTAGACATACAATCTTAGAAATCCAGTCATATCGGAATAGATCGTATACCGCTCGATCATTCCCGACAGGATTGTATCTTAGCCTCACTGTTCACTGGATACCACGCGACGGACCTGGTGGGGATGGGCATTGGCATTGGTGCGAAAGGGTTTGCGGTTTTAGATTTTTTGAATGTTTTTATTCATTTATCGTGCTCATGTTTTTGGTAGTGTACAGAGAAATATGTAGCTACAACGTGGAGTTCGAAATTTTCGTTTATGTGGCTTAGTTTTCGAGAAATAGCTCGCCAAAAATACGCATTTTTAAGCAAAATATAACAACAAATATTTACATTACCGTACCAAATTCAGAAAAAACTCGAACTCTACGTTGTAGCTACATCTTTTGTCATTGCGATGTCGAAATTTCACGTCGAAAAAGTTTCGAATAACTCGGTAAAATGTAAAACGGTAGGTGCTTAAAATGACCCGATTCGCTCTAGGTAAACGCCCCTTTTAAAGCTTGTTTGTTATGAATCAGCAGCCTACAAAACTACAACTGTAATGGTAAATCGTCTGCTTGAAGTTCTCGTATCAACTGAATTTTGTATGGTAGGAAGAGGTCTGTTTGCAAAGTCCAGCGCTCTTTCTTGACGCTCTGTTCACTAAATATTGCGAAGCCTACGGACCACCGATGTAAACGCTGTTTATATTGCAAGATTCCATATATAATTAAAATCATTCCAAAACATGTTTCTGTCATTGCCGCTAATGTTATATTCAATGCAAAATCGTCGTAGTGTAGCGATTAATGGTCTCGGTTCTAATACATGCGACACAAACTACAGGAATTCACGAAAATAAAGCTCTATAATCATTTTCATATTTGCTATCCTTATTTTCTCTGCATCGCTCACAAATTCGTCAGTACATGTAAGTGGACCCTGCATATAAATATATTTGACGACAAAATTGGCACTTTTAACGTCCTGTGGGACATTACACTTACATTTTCTGAAAATGATGTTAGCAACCTTATTATCTCGTCTGAAAAGCTAGTCTTGCTCATTTGATTAATTCAAAAACCACCTGCCACAGAAATAATATTTTTTATACTCTGTGCCAGCTAGCTGCATTGTTCTTCATTTAATGTGAAGTATTGAGTTCAAGCCAAAAGCATAATATATGTAATGCGATTTAATTTGTTGTGACAAATGCTTGTCATAAGACGACCACTAAGTTAAGATATTCTAAACACTTCGAGCAGATGCGTGGCAGTACAACCTAACTAAAGGCCACACTCTGACATGAAATTTCACGCGTATGCTGCATTTATACTTGAGAAGCGGAAACTACTCATGCAGGCGCCTATTGAAATTGCAATTTCTTTGCATAGATAAGCATTATTATATCCAAACTACATCCTATGGTTTTTACTGCAATCTTTACATTTTCAAATTTGTAAAAGGTGTGGGTCTTTACTGACCGGACATGGGTCCACACATACTATGCCAATCCGAGAATGAATAAACTGGTTGCGCATACTGAAAACGCCGAGTCATTATCCTAAACTCGAGCACTGCAATCAAGTTTAAAGGGTTCAGACGGACGAGTGACGTATTTTTGGCTCATTCGGCATAAGTGCATGACGATGGCAAGCTATATCCTTATCCAAATACCAATTCACTGCACGGCTGTAATATGTAATGATAGACTATTTAAGGTAATGCACGCGTAGAGAATTAGTCAGAAACAATGAATGCAACTTTGTAGGTCAATTAAGTCGAGGTTTTGTACTTTGTTACTACGATAACCGGTTACTTAGGTATCGAATATGGATGACTAATTCATCTGCATAGTGAGCACCTCCATGGGCTTTGAATATGTATTGTATATTATTGATTACTTACAATTTTGTGCGTTTGAGCACAAATTACATATTACAAGAATGTATTCAAGACAGTCCGTATTTCAGGATTGCCTGCAAGGAAAATACTCATGCAATCATTAAACATTATTTGAGGATAAGTTATATGTAAAATACACATAGTAGCTTTAGACAATCTACGGAATAAAACATCCGTTTGGATTGACACAGCTTTTAAAACGACTACGAGAGTGCGGCGTTGGTTGGTTAAATTTAAATTGAAATTTTTGGAAGCTTCTGTAAATTATCGATGACAAAGTCCCTATATTTGCATTGCGCTACTATTTCGGACATTTTGCAGTAACAATGGCGACTTTTACACTCAAGACAGCAGTGAGGTTATGAAAGAAAATAATTTTACGCCCATCGATGATTTCATGTAGTGTTAGCCTAGGCAAATATAATAATTTTAATTGTATACACTGCTATAGCATAGCATGTCTATACAGATATAMAATTAKAGATTGAACTGCTGCATTCACATTTACAGCTGATAAACCAATCTATCAAATMTCGTTTCTGTACAGACTWCCAGATCTAGTAGTGAGACTGTGCACAGTAAAAGCTTTTACTAGTAACAGGTTGCTAATGCTGCTATAAAATAAACCGCTTCAGGAGCAGATATACTGCTAGTTTCAAATTCATTGTGTAAAGAAGGTAAGTTGCAACAGCTTTATGATGTTGGAAGGAAGGATAATCCTCCTAAAGCTGGTGTTTGATATAGAAAATAAAGGTGATGTTTTATTCTTATACTTTACTAACGTTTAAAGATTCCTGTTTTGCCATATTCAAATTTTGTGTTCTTTTTCGAGTAAAAACGGCGAAAATTGCGGTATTCTGTAAATCTAGGGACTTTAACTTAACTTTAACATAGTCTTGAGGTGATACTACCTGCAGTTGTCACTTAGAAGCCGCGAGGACATAATACGTAATAATAAATTGAGTATTTATTATGATTATACTGAATGCAAAATCAAAACACTTCAAGCGACTTAGTAGCTAATTACCATCTTCCTTAAAGGCCTCAATGAATTACTGAACTGTTATTTGATATTTGATTGGGTTTGCAGACATATTACGTGATGAAAGAGTATTGCCAGCCTTGACCGTGATTTGAACTCGGGAGCTTTTGAACACCGGTCAAACGCTATATCTACTAAGCTACCAAGGCCCTGTTCAGAATCGCGGTCAAGGTGGTATATATAGATCAAATTTGCTATATAATGCTGCTGAACGCCATCCAGCGCATTTGCAGCTGAATCGCTCGTCACTCAGCATTTTCGAGCTTCGGAGTGTATTTCGCTGCGGTGGCGCGATTATGGCTACCAGCAGCTAATTACAACCCAAATATATTATATATAGGATAGATAATTATTGCCTGGAACATTAAATGAGCATATCTGATATGCTTGCCAGCCTTGACCGAGATTTGTAGCTCAGTGGATAGAGCGTTTGACCGGTGTTCAAAAGGTCCCGAGTTCAAAACTCGGTCAAGATTGGCAATACTTTTTCATTAGGTAATATGCCTGCAAGCCCAATCAAATATCACATACCTATGCTCATTTATAAATGATTCCAGGAATAATAACCTGTTATTATTTACAATCCCAGCATCATTATTGTACTACATGCCAACTTTGTTGACTACATTTGAGTTAAGTGTCTAAAATGTAAAATGTCTGAAACTATGCACTCAAATGCTAGTAATTTTGGCAAGTTTACTGTATTGAAATACATGGTTTCTATAAACGATTCATGCATCCTGGGTGTTTATGGAAATTATCGATTAAATCAGTTTGCCGCCTATCAGGAAGGTAAACACAAATATTGCTTTGACGTAACTTGTCATCTGTCGATTTTTGAATTATTTGGTACATTTTTATATATCCGAAGACGACCGTGGGCCTAGAAGACCCGGAGCAAAAAAAGCAATAACAACATTAGGCACGGTTACGGCATGTGGCGGTGGTTCTGCTGGGACGCGTTGCTCTCTTAATTTCTTGTTATATATAACCATTTGCTTGAAAGACCTTAGAGAGCCACTTTCAAACCCAGGAGTTTATCGGATACATTGCTCGTGTGGTTCAGTTTACTTCGGAACGACACAACGCAGCATTAATTACCACCCGTCTTGCTGAACACAAAAAATGTTGCCGCTTAATACAAACCGATAAATTCACTGTTACAGAACAAGCTTTTCAGGATGGTAACTACCAAATCAATTTGCAGTTCTTTGAGTGACCGATACTTCGCATACGTCACCAGTCTCAGTTGTCATTGAGCAACGAAGGACCCAAGGAGATCGTACCGTTTGGCTTTACTTAGGATAAACCATTGATAATGTTCTGTGAAGATCCCAGCTTTAGTGACTAACGTTAGTATTAAGACATTCTCTGGCATTGAGTAATGTGGTTCGTACCACAGCGAACTAGAAGCTGCATTGTTTCTACATATGCCTTTTGACCGCCATTTCTAAAGTCACGTGTCTACAAGCACCATGTGGATCGCGTTTCATCGTGGTGTAGCACTTGGCCGATTCCCTTAAATATTGCAAAGTGCTCTATTCTACACATGGGCAAACAAAACCTGCATACTAATTACACCATAAATGGGCTGCCGCTGGCTCCTGTGTTTGAGCAGACAGATCTTGGTTTTGCTGTCACCAGTAATCTTTCCTGGTCTCCCTATTGCATGAAGGCTACATGAAAGGCTAACGCTGCTTTATACATTTTAAGAAGAGCAGCCCGTCTGTACACGACATATGTTCGCCCTCTTCTGGAGTTCGGAATACCAGCCTGGTCCCCCGTTTTGATCAAGGACCGCGATTGCATGAAGAAGATTCAGCACGTAGCAACTCGCTGGCCCAGGGGTTTCTCTGCACTGCCCTATGAGGCGCGGCTTAAGAAAATGAGCTTCGATCCTCTCTCCGTGAGACGAGAGAGAGAGCCGAACTAATCCAGTTATTAAGAATAACTCACGGGCTATTCCACAACTCTTCAGCTCGCAGTATCGTTACACTCAGCACTGATACCCGTCTACGTGCTCACCAGTTTAAATTAAAGAAGGAAACTTTAAAACTTCTCACCGGCTGCATTTTATTTCAAACCGCTGTTTCGACCTCTGGAACTCTCTTACTAAAAATGTGGACTGTGCTCCGACCATTGCTTCCTTCAGGCACCGCTTAAACCGGTTCTGGGCGTTAGAGTAATGTTTGTGTGCGGTACGTGGGTGTCTGCGGCTTCCTCTTTTATGTGAGTCTTCGTAATCGTGTGTCGCAACTCTTTCAACGAATTTGTTAATTTTGTTTGGTTATTTCTGATTATGTATATTAACTTACTTCTTTTAACATTATTTTACGGCTGTTTGCATGTTATTTTAGTTTATTTTATAATATAGGCTTTGCCTCTATAATTTATCATTATGTTAATAATAATAATAATAATAATAATAATAATAATAATAATAATAACCACTGGCACCACCCGTGACATTGCATCTGGGATCAAAGTATCCTTGCCTTTCCGATGTATGACTGTCAGTTCATGTTGTTGCATTTTCAATGCCCAAACTTCCCTTCCAATCGGATTATTTAGATTGCCCAACCACTCGGACGGATGGTGGTCTGTTATGACGAAAAACTACGATCTTTCTAAATAACATCTTAACTTTTCCTCCGCCCATAGTACAGCTAGCAGTTTCCTTTCGGTAGTTGTCCATTTCCTTTCTGCTTTCGTGAATGATATAACTTAGGTAACAGATTACGTGCTCCTCATCACCATCTTTCTGCGTCAGAACTGCTTCTATTCCGTAACCAGAACTGTAACGCTGAACATAAAATGGTAAATTAAACTCCAGACATTGCAGGATCGGCGCGCTGATTAGGCATTCCTTTAATTTATATAACGTGACATCACATATCTCTGTCCATTTAAAGGGTTTATTTTTCCGTAAGAGTGATATTATGGCCGACAACATAGAAGCGTACTCTGGAATAAATCTACGGTACCAAGAGGACATTCTTAAGAGTTTCCTCACCTCTAACATAGATTTTGGAATATATATAATGGCTTGTACCTTTTCGGGGTCTACGTGGAGTCTACCCTACTAACTGCGTATCCTAAATATTTTAAAAGAGACCTGCATAAATGACACTTTTTGCCAGCGTTCATCCAGCATTACGCAGTCTTGACAGTAGATGATTCTCGAAGGAAGAGGTAGCTATGATTATGTCGTCTAAATAGACAAACACATGAGGCTGTAACTCGATACCTAGAATTGTGTCTACCAAACTTTGGAAAGTAGTTGGTTGGATACAGTAAACGCCGTGTATTGTTTATTCTCTTCCTCCAGTATAAATTACTAGTAAGGGGATTTAGTGCCGAGAGAAAAGAAGAATTTTTCTCCATTCAAGTTATCCTAAATTGAAGACATATAAGGGAGTTGATAAGAGTCTTTTTCCAAGACAGCATTTAGTTTTCGAAAGTTGATACAGAATCGGTATGTCCCATATTTCTTCGGTACAATTATAATCGTTGAAGACCATTCGCTGAACTACCGTTTGATGACTCCCATCTTATCTACCTCCTCACTCATGCTCTTCTGAACATGCGGTGAAACTCGCTAATGTTTCTACTTAATCGAAGGACTGCTGTCAACCATGTTGTCCTTTACTAACGTAGCACACCCTAATTTAGGCCCCATTAGTTGAAAGTGTTTACTACCGATTACTTCCTCTAATTTATGAGCTTGTTCAGTTGTTAGATCCCGTTCTGTGGATAACGAACCGAGCCTTGCTGTTGGTAAAGTCACGCTGCTTGCAAAATGCCAAGTATCCTACTGTAAATAAGGAACAATTCCCATTTTCACCCAAAACTCCACCCCATACATACAAGGGTATGTTTCACCCCCAGTACAATCTTGTAATAAAAAGCGCCACTTTTCCCTTTAACTCAATAGGTAAGCGAATAGTTCCGATACTGTCTGTCGCAAAAAGCAGTATTCGCAACTCGGCAACCCTCTCCGTATTTAAATGTACTTTTCCCATAGCACGCATTATTGACCACCCTTTACTTCCTATGAAGACTCGGTTAGCTCCAGAATCTAAAACATATATTTATTTGAATATGCGGACATTCGTGCGGACCAAACTGGATAAGAAAAATGTAAGATGATTTGTATTTTCATGCGTACATTGGCGAATTCCGGAATAAGGAGCGCGCCCGAGGAGGGGGGGCGTGTGAGAGGAAGCAAAAATCTACTAAGAATACATATATGCACTAGTATGACATCACAAAATTTATATTAGTTACTACTTTATCCCGTAGGAAGTAAATGCTTTGAGTAACGTTTTGCAATTCCATTTTTCAGGTTTCAAAAAAAATTCCTCAAAGTTTTGCATCCACTTGTTTAAGTAATCCAAACATCTTGAATAAACTGCAAAAGATTTTTCATTAAACTGATAACATTTCTCGAATATTTCGTTGTTCTGTAATTTTGAAAGTAGTTCTTTCAATTTAAGTGGTAGAAACTGTTAAGTTCGTCTTTCTGTTAAACATGATTTAATCTTTTCTTAGGTGTCCGTTATTTCCAAGACAAAATTGTCTTGTCTTTTAAGTTGGAGTATGTTTGGAAAATACTCATTAAAGAGTGTAGAAAATACAAATATATTTCACTAAGGTACACGGAGAAAAATGATAGTGTAAACCTAACAATAAAATTATTGTAGTTTCATTGTAATAATTTTTAACGGAAATTGGATGTAAGGACACAAAACATATAAAACCACTAGCATTTTTGATTTGTTGCAACACCAAATTTTTTGTTGTTGCGGTCGTTTGTTGAGTTTTAAATACTCTTGTTAAAATCAACACTGCTATAATTACTGATCCAAATTTAAAAATAATGTTAGTTTAATTAATACTTTAACATAGTGGCACCTACAATATTTAGCTGTGCTTAGTCAAACAATTATTAGAGCTAATCACAATTGTGGTATATGCAACACTTCCCTTAGTTTGGAGGTAATTGAAATTCGTGTTTCGATCTGGGAGAAGGTCATGTTATTTGAGCAGTATTTTTCATTGGACTAAATAGATTAGTCGGCGCAAGGTTGTCAAGCGTACGAAAAATCTCGTACATATAAGCTATTTAGCCCCGTGCAGATATGAAGGATATCTGTCCACCTACTGTCTCGAAATTAAAAGTATTAATACCTTAATGAATGAAAAGTGTCAGTGATAGGGTTTAGTTTAGTAATTACGGCGATTAAAAAACGGACGTACGAGAAGGCAGCCCTGTGTGCGAGTATTTCATCGTGATCGGTACGAGAAATACTTCCAACATATCTGACAACTCTGTCGACAATATCGTGTTGTTGAAACGCGGTTGAAAACAGAACGACGCCATTAGTTTTAGGTATTTGTTCTGTTTGTTGATGAAGATTTTGTTCGTATAGGAAAAAAATCGGAAGGTACGTTTAATTTGTCATTAAAATATAACGCATTGTCAGTGAACAGGCATGGACGATTTTGTAGCAATTTGTTAAATAAATGGGGAATGGAATCTTTTCTTGATCGATTTCCTGGTAAGTATTTACTTAAGTATTTAGATTGCACTAGGTATATTTAATGATTGTGCGCAAAAATCGTGTCATTCGTCAAGCTGTTTGAAAGCATGTGAAAGCTTCGGCGAATAATTTAAGTGCAATTATGGCGTTGGTCAAATATTTTGAAATAAATTAGTTATCTGCCACGAAATTTTTCAGAATTTTGCAAATAACCTATAGGTATTTTAATTTTACGCTTTAGTTTATCGACATAGCATTTTGTTTGGCGCGTTTACTAATATTATTTTCAGCAATATAAGTAGTACTTAATAATTTTTGTTTTTAGGGAGGCAAAAATGGAATCCAATGTTTCCTGGTCTCAAGTAAATATACTAGAAACTAGAAACTTCATAACACATATATATGTTATTACTATTAGTTTTTTTTGTTATTCTTTGCAATATTAATAAAAAAATTTGTTTTTTAACAATATTTTATTTGATTTCCTTACATAAAATGTATATGAAACAACATTAACGTTGTGTCTATTATGGCAGCAAGAATTTTGTAGATTTGCTATAAATTGTGGTTTAATGAAATGGATAGGTTAGTTGGGACAGTACTTAAAAAATGGAAGACAAACACAATTATTTGTTACCTATACACTTACTACTGTTAGGATTACAATTTTATCTTGTATTTTCCTATATATACCTAATATTAAATTTAATACAATTTGTTGTTGAAGGCACTTGGCTTTGCGGTACGTCAAGCACCAAGTAATTGTGAAATTTTGCCATAATATTATGGATGGTATAACCATAAAACTGTCTAATTTGTAACAAAATTTACCTACAACAATTTTTGAACTGAATTAACTATATTGTAATGCTGTCACATATGTACACACAAATTGCCATTAAGACTACACCAATTGATTTTAATTTTACAATAAATTTTTCTCCGTGTAATCTTCAAAAAAATCAAAATTATGTTTGGGAGCTGCTCTTAGGGTCTTGGGAMAGAAAATAGGTTTTCAGTGCTACTGCAACTGTAGAATTCTATTAATAGCCAGGAAAGAGACGGCCATCTTGTTTTCGTGTGATACAACAAGTATATATAATTGACATCTACAAAGTCACAGAAGTCCTTTAGCCCTTCCGTTCTTACCGTATATATGGAATAAAAATAACAAAGTTTTAGTACTATAGGCTCTACATCAAATTTCAAGCCGTCTGCACCATGTTCAATGCTATTATGTAGAATACCTGCAATATTACGACCTAAAAATCGTTTAAAATTTGAAAATATTTTTCCTTCTTTGCGTCCTATTTCTCCAAAATTGGTGTTTGTGTTGTTCCCAGAAAATGCTATTAATTTCGAGGAGAATCTATAGTTATCTAAAGTACTTTTAATGCTGTTTCTGATGTTCCGTTGCGAGAGTTTTATAACTCTAAAAGTTTAACCTGTATTCTGGAACCCCTATTTTCCAATCGTGATACTGTATAACGAAAAGTAAGAGTCTTATAGCTCCGTGGTTGCTACCATCAGAGGCAATTCCCAAAACGAAGTACGAACGCATACTGAGGACGGTCGATGACGATTTTTTAACGGGCTTTTTATGCTATTTATGTGATTTTACTTATTAATGTTTCATTGTATCATCAAAATTCCGGACATTTTCCATATTGTTGCATTTCCGCTCGGACTCATGATTTATCTACGAATTTCAGGACATGTCCGGAATTTTCCGGACGTCTGGTCACCCTATAATGACCTGTGGTAGTAGCAGCTAAATCGTTCGTTAAAACGAGTGGTTTAAAACTCRACAATGTGTGTAGTTTCAAGGAACAGCAGTCTCCCGCCAATTTGAAGGGTCCCCTTGCTTTCCATTCCTTTAACCCTAACGAAGCATCAGCGAAGGACAACTGCGGTGAGCAGTATCAATTTTGTTTCTAAACAAAAAAATACAGTCCATTCAGTTCGAGTTCAAACAAATTGCTACTTGTAAAGAGGTAGTGTGTGTAAAATAATGCATTACGGGTTGCGTTGGCTTGTACCAAAATTTATGGGTTTCCACATTTTACGACATTGGACACTTTGCATTTGTAAGGACGTACGAATTGATATCAAAACAATATTGGTTCCAACATATGCAACACTTAAAAAAATACATCAGCAATTGCCTGAATTATTTGTATTTTACATCTCCCAGTGGCAAACCTCCTGGATTTTTATACCCAATTAAAAAAAATGCCAGTCTTTTCACTTGGGCCCATTTGTGCTTAGCAAAACGGGCCATAACTATTTATTGCTAAATGTTGATTCCKTTACAAAATTCATTTTGATTYACCCTGTCAAAAACACGTCAACTAAGTAMACCATTAAATACCTCAAAGACTTGATMAAAAMTTTTAGAAGCCCACAGCGAATCATTAGCAATCTAGGTAAATCATTCACGCATAATGCTTTTAATTTTTTTTTTTTAATTGGGTGTGTTCGCCATCTAACACCGATAGTAGGGCGATGTAATACAATAATTATCAAAAACCTTGGGACGGTTCGTATTCAAGTTAGTCTTTACTCTAAATAAAGCCATAGATGTAAGCCCGAGCGAGGCGTTAATGGGTTATCGAGTTTGTTCTCAGGATCAGATGGTGCCGTTGGAACAAGCAGTGGTAACAAAAATTCGAGCTAAGATGGAGCTGTTGATGCAGAAGCTTCAAGATGAACAGAAGGCGAGATTCGATCGAAAACGATGCGCAACCCTTGAATACGAAGAATGTGATCTCGTCCTGCTGCGAGTTACGAGTACTCCGGGTTTACATGGAGTAGTCGAAAGCTTTTGCCCAAATGGCGAGGACCTTTCTAGACTACGAAGGTGCTGGGACGAGACCGATACGAGGTCTCTGATATCCCAGCAAGTACTTGAACAAGACGGAACCATATTGAAGTGGTTGGGATGGAAAATATGCGCCCTTGGGTCCAGGTGTAGGCATGAGAGGGTGGGGTTGTAGCCCTTGACCGCGATTTGGGGAAAATAAGAAATACGGGTATATTATTTTTTCATGTAGTCATATTCTGCAATAAGAAGAATATGGGCTATAACCCTATTACTAAAACACCTGGACAATGTCTGTCAGCTATTCACTTCCAGGGATGATAATATAATATAAAATTGCTAATACAAAAATATGGTAAGATCAGAGCATCAACAATTTGGTGAAAACAGTCCCATCATTTTATGATTTCTATAATTGTACGTTATGTGTTATAATTAGATGTTTATTAGCAAGGCACTGCCATATTTACACGACTGTGGTTTTACACAAACCTTGTTTATAAAAAATAAGAATGCTTTATTGTATTCCTACATAAAAGTCGCCGATAGGCTTTTGTTTCTGACAGAAGAAAATGTGCATTTCCATTTAACCATTGTGATGGACGCAATGTGGTATAATCGCAGTTGTTTTTACCCCGCAATACTTATAGATACGATTGTGTAATATAATTACATCAATGGATACCGCTTGTTTAATAAAACTGTTGTAATGCAAATTTTTAACACTGGAAGTGGCGTACAGAAAACAATATTAATTGAATGCAAATGGAAGTCCTCGCTCAACGGACAAAATGCATTTCTTAATAGAGCACATATCCTGCAATTATGTCGTTATGATCGATTTGGGTTTACATAGTTAGGGGTGCCATGTCTCTTATGCTACATAATAATAAGAAGAATAACAAATAGTACGTGTGTACCAGATTCTTATAAAGTCGGTCATTGTTTACTACCAAAAGATTTGCTATGGTGCACGAGACAAATATAACTAAAAATTTCTTGTTTAAGAATGACAATGTATTTTTATATTTTTTTGTATCTTCTTAAGCTTGGTGTAACCGATTTCATATGAAGTCGAACAAAGTAGTGACATATAATTAAAAACTTAAACGTATTGTTAGTGGAACGCAATTTTCCGCCGAAAGGGTTCTAAGCAAACTTGTGCACTTAAAACAATTTTACTTATTGAGTGATAAACTCATGCGGAAGAATTATTGTTCAATTTATAACTATTCGTTTGGTAAGTAATACTGCACATCAATGTCAAAATTTTTAAAGAAACGCGTCTCAGAATAACTTGTCTTAAACAATCCTTGTTTACATAGTTTTAAATAATTGCTTCAAGAATTCTGATTTGCTTTTGCACGAGACCTTTTTGCAATACATCTCCGTCAGACAAGAAATATTTATGTACCTAATTATAATAAAAAATAAAACATGATCGCAAAATGTAATCTTTGCAGTTTAGTTTGACGGTTAGAGGAATAGGTCCTTTGTCGCAATCTATTACAATGACTGACATAAATTCATTAACAGAAGATATTTTGCGTTCACTTTTGAGCAGGTTAAATATAAACTTTGCCAAGGTCTGATAGGTACTCATTCAATTTAGAGTAGAAATATTAACAGTAATTATTGGAACGTCCTTTTTGGTCCTTCCAAATGACAATCTTTACAATCGATTGTTTCTATAATACTCATTACAAACTTTTATATTTAATTATATATGTGTAATAACATACGGGTTCGACTTTACTTTTAGGCTTTACTACAAAACCCATAGAAAATGTGACATGGTCAAAAAGAACCAGCGACTTACCATCCTTTTGTTGTTACTCACATTTCCACCTGTTGTGCTTAGTTGATAAAATGTTTGCTGGTAGGCACAAGACACAGAAATTAGATGCAGTTGGAATTAAATACTAATAGAAAAAGAGAGCAAAAATCATGTCACGTGATATGTTAATATTCTCGGCATGGTTCTGGAAGACTATTAGGTATGTGGTTACTTTTTTTGTTTAGTTTTAGCTAAAAAACGGTAAGTGCGACTGATTTGGAATTTGAAGTAAGATGGAGTGGGATTAGTTTCCAATCATCCTGCTTTCAAGTTTTGGCTAAAGGCATATATAGTCACAACTTTTTTGTCATAACTCAAAAACCGTGAGTGCGGCTGATCTGGGGTTTGAAGTTTAAGTGTAGTTTAATGAAACAGAAATATAATCGCAGGAGCAGGAATAGTTTCCAAACATTCTGCTCGTAAGTTGTGGCTGATCTGGGGTTTAAAGCAGAATATAGCGACAGAAGCTGGAATAATTTCCAGAAATCGTGCTCGCAAGGTGACCAAGGTCCCAGGGCTACCTGAATATTTGTTTATTAAAACTTGACACCTAAAAATTAAACGAATTTGGACAGAAAGTCCATCCTTCCGTTTTTCTTCTTCTTTGAAAATTCGTACGATAAAACAGCACTTAACCTGTCTTCTGATATCGAGTTTTTAAAAAACATTCTTATTCCTTCGGGCAGGGAAAAGCGTCTTCCCACGTAAGTAGTGGACATAAGATGCGGTATTAGAATCTCAAAAAATTTTACTGTCTCCTTAAAAGTCTGTTGTAAATTATCTTCTAGAAGTAATAATAATGGTACATTGCCTGGTAGACTTGATATAAACAACGGCAAGTTCTGTTTTTAATTGGTTGAAATGTAAAGCAGTAAAACTTTTTTTAAGGTATTTCTTTAGAAATTTCTTAGAATATTAAGGAGCTAAGTAGGTTTGTCGCTGTCGGACGTCCTGTGAACATATCTGTTAACCTAGCTAAATGTTGTACTTCACACTTCTCTGATTATCTCTTTGTTTTTTCTTGGTCCTCCCAATTTTTATTTTGCTTGTGTTAATGTCGATGTTGTCATTTCGTTGACTGCCACTGATGTCTTTGAAAGTGTTTGATTTCACATTTAGTTTTTGCTAGACCAGTGTTTCTTTGTTAAGGTTAATAGACAAAATTTGGTCAAGAAAATTTAGTTAATAAATATAACCACTAGCTCCTGGAACAGTTATCTTGCATCTGAGGTCGCCTTAAACGACATACATAAATTCAATTCAAATTAAATATCATCTTGTTGGTGTGGCAGTTGGTAAACTTCGTACAATAACGTTATCTAGAATTGTTATTGTTTGAGGAGAAACTAAAATTTGTGCACGATCCAGTTAAAATAGAAAAAATACCCGTATAACTTTGTTCACCAAAACTATAGCTAGAAGATTTACTTGATGCGCGTAATGATGAACTTTCTCTTGCATTAACTACCACACCTTTGGAAGAACCACTCGTTACTGAAGTTTTAGTTAATGCCTAACTATTTCGAGTCACCTTTGTGTTCTTTGGATGCTCAATCAATACAATCTGCTTTTATCCACAAATTCTCGAATCTGTAAAGCACATATGAACAAATGAAAAGCGCATTTTTTCCATACAGTACAATACGCTATATTAGTGTGACGTAGATATCGACCATGTTGCTGCGGTACGTCAAGATTCTGGATAGAGTTAGGGTCGCAAACGAACTGCACAAACTAGTTCGTGACATTGAAAGTTGGTCGTTCGCGAATGAACTTTTGTTTCAGTTCTTCATGCATTAGGCGTGAGCGGTTAGTCTGTAGCGCAGTCGTAGATCCTAAAGGAAGTTGCAATGCAAACAGCGGCACCGAACATGTGAACTTTGATTCAGAAGTGACAGGATCAGGATGAGTTGCGAACTGTGACGAAGTGTGATGCTGATAGCAATGGATCAATAAAGCTGAATGATTTCAATTCGTAAAGTGTTATGATATTCTCTCAGCGTGAGTAATTATTTGTAAATAACTTCGAACAAAATAAACGTAGGTAGTGACATAGTATATAAACAAACATGTACTTCTCAAAAGCGACATATAAATAAGACAAACAAGAAACTTCAACAAACTTGTAACTGACAAAAATAAAAACATGATTTTGTAAATTTTTGAGGCACTTAATCCGTTGCGGCGCTGAGGTAAGACCTTATTATCTAATAGAATATGGTACAGCGTACACGCTAGCTGCTGTGACTGTGCTGTGTTGTAAGTTGTTCAGTTGTTAAATCGTTCATGAATGAACTGTTGAAATTGACTCTCCAAAAAAATCGCTTTTGCCATATCTATCTTGGATCTAATTAAACCAAGTTGTTATACCGTACGTAAGGAGCAAACCGAAATTACAGTTAGTTATATAATGTACCTCTGAAAAGCGTAATCTGCAATAAATGCGCTTGCAGAACATTGCAATTTACACATTGTACGAGAAACTAGTAATATGTTTGGACTCTGAATGTTCTCATTATAATAAGAATGAAGCATGTAAGCTTTACAGTGGTGCTAGATAATTTATATTAGGTTATTTTTCAACAACATATTGCAAGTAAATAGTAAGTGAATTTTGTTTTGTAGTGACTACTAAATAATAGAGGAATGTAAACGTACAACAACCTACTCTCTTATCTGTGATGTAAACTATTCAAACAAACAGTAACTCCGCTCCGAACATTGAGCTCTTCGTACTCACCGTATGACAGTTTGTTTGGATCCCGCTTGACGTGTCGCAGCAAAATGGAGGACATCTACGTCAGCACTAATATATAGCGTATAGACAAGCAACCAAGGAAGCGAGATGTAATAAAACATCGTACCAACCTGATATAATCTAAACCCATCAAGTAGAAAAGACCCAGCAAATAGATATACAAGAACTAATTGATAAATCTATAAAATTGCTTCTCAAACATCACCTATCTGATAATAATAATAATATAACACAAAATTTTATCTAAATCATTATGGCACACTACAACTAGTGATAGTACTCCAGATATAGTATTATATGACTGATAATGTGAAGTGTTTTTCTGACCAAGAAAAATGTGTGTTTCTGAAATTTGTGACCAAAGAATTCTTAAATATTATGTTGGATCAAATTTATGTATCGGGTTTAGGAAACATATTGAGCGAATTAAAATAAAACGAATGTTGACCATTTTATACTTTAATTTTACCCCAAAAACAACGTACTGCTTGCACATCTAAGGTAAAAGGTCATAAGAATCCGTATAAACTAAGCGTATCGCCACGGCGTGCTACAAATTTAATAATATTTAAAGATAAGCATATTTCGTTAAACTACTGATTATTTTACGTATTTGCAGCAAGCACTGTTTAACTGAAACTGTAAAATTACTGAGAATAATTAATTATTATTTCTTAACAATGCAGCCATCAACATTTGCAATTTGTGAAGCAGTTTTGATACTTGGGATACATACAATTAATGTTATTTACCTATTGGGTCGAAATATGAAATTTTATTTTAACATTTCCTGAAGAATGTTTTTGTCTTTAAATATCCCGATTAAGAAGACCGTGCTCCTTTTTACCTAGCAACGTGGCTATAAATTCTCAGTGTAACCAGGTAGCTAAGTACTTTAAATTTAGCGTATGAACCTTTCTTTTACCGCCCCAACTAGAAGCCGCTGATCGATGTCATGCTACGTTACTGTCAGAATGCCAGCGAATTCCTGGGCCTTCCTCGACATTTTCTCAGAATACCCACTTTCTATGCTGTGAGCTTGGCGTTTTGGATTAGCGCAACGCTTTGTCCAATCAGTTGTAGTAGTGCGGGCGATATTTGGCAGTTGCACCGCAAACATAAATAAATGGCATTCTGCACTTTACAATTTCTGGTTTGTAAAATATGAGTCTCGGCATTTACACCTCGGAGTGTGCCAAGCGCGTGCGGCATCTTCCAGAAATTTAGGGGATCTTGTGTCTCGTCAGGGTTTAATAAATAACGGAGAAGCGTACTGAACTGTTATGTGCGGTTGCAAAAGAATACTTACTCTATGAATTCCAGCTCAAAGCTGCCGCGAGATTGTGCCAAGTATAACAATACATGCATTCCAATACAAAAACCCTTTCTCTAAGATGAAGGTTTCTCATAAATCAAATCTTCCGCCACGAACTCATAAAATAGTAGGGTAGCCAACTTTCGTAAAAACAGAATGAATTTAAATTAGGCCAGAGACTGTAAAAATGAACAGGCGAGGATAGTAATAAAAATAACACAATACATACTGAATATATAAATTCAAAACTTTAATTTCTGCATATGCAGCGTCTTGCGCACAGGATATCTCCATTAGTATTCTATTAGAGCTATACAATCGATAACGCATTATCGTCGTCTTCTGGGACAGGTTCAAGTTTTCATTCGTCAAGTGGTAATACATACAGTATGTGGGCCGCTTTAAACGTAAATGGATAATTTTAGCGTGACAGAGAAGCAAAACTACGTATTCAATAAACCTTTTTAACCTCTTATCTATGCTGACATTGTGCGGTTGAACTTGTCAGCATAGTCTTGTTTAAAAAGTTAGATTTCAATTATATGTCAAATTATTCAAACATTTTAAGTTCAGGCAATTTGATTATTTGCAAAGTTAATTTGTTACCTAATTTCAACCAATTTGGTGGATTAAAACTAACGTTTTTGTGTTGTTGTTGATAGTCGCCATTGATTTGGTCGTTCCCTATTAACTTTAAGTTTTAGAAGCTGAAAAAGGGAACTATCGTTCTCATTATCTTTCCTCCTTGGGATTTGGTGCAGTTCGGACGTTTTTCTCGCGTTTCGGTTTGTACCATATTCCATACACCTTATTCAGGTCCTGATGAAGCCCCTTACAAGTACGGCCGAAACGTCGACCTTATTCCAAAATCAGACGCGATTTAACCCAAAAAGACTATCTATCTGTTCTATATTGTTACGTATATGGGTTCAAATATTCGGATTTCTGACTTAACTTTGTTTATTCACACCATTATGACAAGGCTATATTTAGATGTATGACATAATGATTGTAATAGATTTAATTGGGGTCTTACATATAGGTGGGTTTATGAAAAAGTATTGCTAGCTCTGACCTGGATTTGAAGCCGGGACTTTTTGATTACTAGTCGAACATGCTAACCACGACACCATTAAAATCCAAGTCAAAGTGGTATATATAAGGTTGGGGAAAAGTAATTTAGGTATTTCCCAATAAAGAGCTTTAAAGTCGCATTTTTCTGGCAATACTTATTCAACGAAATCATAATATTAAGCGCATTTGACAGATGACAGTCCATAGAAAATTCTAGATAGTGAAGGATTGGTGAAGGAGCATCATTTGTTAACTCAGTGAAAATTTACTGCGCTCTAAAAATGGAGATTCCAGAAAATAATTTTCGTCATATTTTGCTGTTTTACTTCCAAAAAGGGAAAAGTGCAGCGCAGGGTAACCAAAAATTGTGTTGTGTTCATGGTGATGAGTGCTTAAGTGGACGCCAGTTTCAGAACTGGTTTGCTCGTTTTTGAGCCGGAAATTTGCATGTTAGTGATGAACCTCGCCCTGGCCAACCAATCGTACTCAGTTAAACATTTACATAGGGCTGGATACCAAAAGAAGCTTGATAGTTGAGTTCCACATGAGCTAACAGTAAAGCATTTAATGGATACGGTCTCCATCTGTGATTTGCTGCTAAAACGTCACAAAATCTGGCCATTTTTGAAACGATTGATCACGGAAGATGAAGTGTGGATCCCGTACGACAATAATGTGCGAAAGAGGTCACGGTCGAAGCGCGAAGAAGCTACACAAACGGTTGCAAAGCCCCTATTAACGTCAAGTCAGGTAATGCTGAGTGTTTGGTGGAATTGGAAAGGTACCTACTGTTCATTATGAGTTGCTCGAATATGACCAAACCATTGATTCAACTCTACTATCAACAGCTCATGCGATTGAAGCAAGCGACTCAAGAGAAATGCCAGAATTGATCAATAGAAAGAGCGTTGTCTTTCATCAAGACAACTCCTAAGAGCTCAGGTGGGAAGTTTTGCTGTACCCACCATATATTCCAGATCTTGCCCCGTCCGACTTACCATTTGTTTCGGTCTCTGTAGAGCTCTCTTAATGGTATGAAGTTCGTTTCGAAAGAGGCTCGTTTCAGTTTTTGTCCAGAAATCTCAGAAGCTCTACAGTGACGGCATTAGGGTTTTACCAGAAAGGTGGCATCGGCTGGTTAAAACGGTACATATATCATTGATTAGTGTAGTATAGTGAAATTACTTTCTCGCTAATCTTTAGTAGTGGCGACCAGTAGCTAATTACAACCCAAATTATTATTATATAAAAGTTATTTTTACCCCTATATGATATGAAATGGTTATAAAAGACTTAATTGGTTTTTTATGAAAAAGTATTGCCAGCTTTGGCCAGGTTTGAACCCGGGACCTTTTGATTACTAGTCGAACGTTGTTAACCACTGCGGCGGGCCCATTTTGACTAGTAATCAAAAGGGTCCGGGTTCAAATCCTGGTCAGAGCTGGCAATACCTTTTCATAAATAATCTACCTGCAAAAAAAAACAGTTTGATCTCTTACAATCATTTAATGTATATCATACAGCTAAAAATAACTTTGTCATTATAATAATTTGAGTTGTAATTAGCTACTGGTCGCAAGAATCTGGCACCTTAGTTTGCTCTGAAGCTTGCAAATAACGGATGACGAGTCACTTAGCTACAAAATGCACCAGATGAGGTTCAGGTTTCAGGTTCAAATCCTGGTCAGAGCTGGCAATACGTTTTCATGAATTTATCTACCTGCATTTAAACAATGAAATCTCTTGTAACTATTATATAACACTATTGTCACTGGTTATTTACTAATCACTTTAGGAGCACATCCAAATTATAGTTTTCTATTTGGGTTTTTATTCTCTCCATTAAAATGTTATTGCCTTGTCACCCAATGATGGATGTTTCTATCCGAAAGCACTCGTGAATAATAAATTCTTACAACGAAAGGCAAACCTTTGAGTTACCATTTTCATGTTTTTGGGAATAATGGAGTCTTTTTTGGAGATTAACAGACTGGCCTTATTCGCTTGTCCTTCGCTTAACTACTTTTTAAATCAGACTTGATTCGCACGCTGTTCGTCGTATTTTAGATTGGAACCTTCCTATACGAGATCCTTTTAGATGTTTCTGGAAAATGACTAGACTTACCCATGCTTGAGATTCGTTCCCACGCCATCTATTCGAGTAATGCGAGTCCTGCAAGCGTAACATATGTAACTGCATATTCGCAACAATATTAAAACTTTTATTGTATAGCACTTTGCTAGGAATATTTGCTCCCCCATTTAATAGAATTATGTCACAGAATCAGTGGCGTTCGAAAAGTGTAGTTAAAAAGAAGTGGAATTTCGTAGTAGTTTAAAGGGCTTCTTTGTTATTCCCAGAACCTCCAGAATGAGCTATTATATGCATGTTTATGAAAAAAATATCGCTAAAACGCAACCACAAGTGCATTGAAAGTACAGTTGTCAGGAACCGTGAAATGTGCCTACATTATGTGTCATACTTTTCATTTATTAAAAAGACACACACTGCAAGGTTATCTACCGAAMGTTTGCTTGAAATATTAAAGCTTCCAACACGAATCCGGTCTGTTCAGCACATTGACACTAAGTGAATATAACAGTTTATAATGAAAACGCTAAAACAATTAGATGTTTAATTGATATGTACTTTTAATAAATATGTGTCATCATGCGATGGTGTAGTTAAAGCTTTCCAACAAACCGATACTCTGCTAACGGGAAAACAGCTCGCGATAAACCTTTTAGCGTTGTCTAAATATTCATAAAACGTTCTTAGCTTAAATATAATTATAATATGAGCACGTGCTTTATATGTTAGTAAATCATTATACATGAAAGATTTTTTAAAGCGAACGCTCCTGACTATCTCAAACGATTGACGAAAAGTCACGACACTTATCAATTTTTATTTCCAGGTGGATATGTTTAGTGCACTTTTGAAATTTGTTATGGCATCTCGCCTTTTCTCAAAAGTAGTTTCATCAAGAATTCAGCAGCGTTTTTTTTTTGGGTCTCGTCTGTTTTAGGCAAAACAAGTTCTAGCTGTACGGGTTACTATTAAAATGCAAGGTGGCTCTGAAAATTAACTACAAATTGAAAAACATCCTAAAATAATTTGTCAGGTTATCTACCAACTGCGTACTTTTTGTAGCTCTTGGCTGATTCATGTCTTGAGGTGCATTTTATCGGTATAAAATTTGTTGAAAACGCAGTTTAAATTAAAATAGGGAAAGTATCCAGTTTGCGTGAAATTGGTGTACACAGTTGCTGAAAGTGTTAAACCTATTTTTATTTATGGAGCTGGACACAAATGTGTCAGCACTACTGTCCGAGTGTTTAAGGACCGACACAAATACACTATAAAGCTAATTAAAAAGTTTCAAGAAACTGGATCAGTTCAAAATACAAAGCGGGAAGGTGTAAGGATGGTTGATAAAATGGTCCGAATCGAAGTGTTACAAATTCTCTGCTTGACGTCGTCATAAATTGCAAATTTCGTCTTTTTCAAACATAACCTGTTCAGGAGCTTGAAGAGGGTGACTTTGATAGAAAATGAGAGTTTTGGGCGCAGATGGCATATAACAAACCATAACCATAACCCAAATCTTATATTAAAAGGCGTTTGTTTTACGAAGACTGCACAAACAAAAACATACGAAAACAAGATATGGTTTCAGCAGATTGGGGCACCGTCTCATAGTGGCCAAAACGTACGAAATTGATTCAATCAGAGTTTTCCCTTTTGCCTTGCACAATCGCCAGATTTGACCAATATAGATTTTTTCTATGGGATCATCTCAATCTTGTAATCTCCAAAATACAATCAGAAACGTGGATGATGTGAGAAAACGAATCATCATGGAGTTTAGATTAATTTTAGAGTTAAKTTTTTATATGTCCAACCAGAACTTAGAAACCGGCTTTATTACTGATGTAGGGAAAGAAACGATGACAATCTTGAACACCTCCTTTAGATATGCTTTTTGTCGTGCAAAGTTTTTAAGATCCTGGTTACCATTAAAGCAAATGCTAATCGAACTTTAAATAAAAGAAAATCTTCAAGTTTGTTTTGTGCATTTTTCACTGTATTAATATTAGTAACTGAGGACACGTAACCATACAAAAAATCCTTGAAGTTAAAAAAAACAATATACCTAATTCTTAACGAAAATACCTTTCATTTGAGGTGTCACAAAGGAAATAATCAAAACCAAAAGAATAAAAAATTAATTTTAGCTGCCTGCTGCCTGTCGTTTTTTTAATGTTTTTAATTACTTTCACTGAATTATCGTTTATGTCAACAGTTACCTATATAATTTAATTATAAACCAATTTTCTCAACGTGTTTGATAAACAAACTAGCAGTATTAGTGGTAAATGATAAAATAGAATCCAATTCCTATATAGAAAAGTAATCTGCAAACGTACGTTATACCACTGACACTATGGTATATTTTGCCTTCATTATCTACATTTAACAAGATCCGTATTACTCAGGTTCCTCACCTTACACGTTGTGATTGAATAGTATGAGCTAACGATCCAGACAGTTTGACTATGCCTCTAAATGCTCTCTTTAATCCGAAACAATAACACAACCTTTAAACTTCGTGCTTTTTGTTCAAGATGATCGTCTGTCGTCCTAGACACCTTCGATATAACCCATATCCATTCGACTGTAAACATGGAAAGTTCCACTACCAATTCGCCAATAAACGATATATTTAAAGTAACCAGACGTCGGCAAATGCGTGTAAGCGCTTTAGCTTTTTTTATACAGAACAAGGCAAAGGACGAACTGTAGCCACCAGTGAAAGATGCTCAGTCATCTGTTGCCAAGTCCGCATCACAGCGAACAGGTCCCTTTGTGGCTTGCTTTTAGATTTTAAAAATGTATTAGTCACAATCCTGCAGATCAGTTTAGTTTATTTCATCGGGTTAAATGTTTCTTGCAGAGTATGCAAAATCCAAAGAGAAGCAAGCGCCTAGTTTTTAAAAGTTTGTGAAACTGTGTTACCACAAAGGTTGGTGTTATGTTATAAAATGACAATTTTCAATGCAGGCGACAGCTGTTGCTATTGCTGTTCTTTTACAGATGTTCAATGGAGCTACAATCGGGATAGTCACATCTTGTACTCACTCAAGGAGTAAAGAAGTAATAACGTCTAACGCAGGACAATGTTATTACCATAATGAATTATTAATTAATTTAATCACTTTGAAAGACTGTGACATTTTTACAGGAACTGATAAATACTAAAATATGAAATTTATGTTTTAGTTATCTTTTTCTTACAGTTCAAGAAGTAAATTGCCAATTAAAAAAATGTAATGCATACTAGCTTATCAAAGTATTTGGGTAAATAACATAGTTTGACAGTGTCTTAATCAAAACCTACCTAACGATTACTTTGACTGCATACAATAAAGATATTATTTAACTTTTCTTATTTAAAACTTACTAGTTGTAAACCTAACACTAGTTACATCTGCTTGGTATAGCGAGTAAGTATATAATAATTGGTCCAGTACATTTGCTGACAGTCTGTAATTATTAATTGAATTTTATTGTAATGATAAAGTTAAATGTTTATTTTCAGATACTGCGAGTATTCCTATTTTCTTTTGTATTCTCATACCTCTATTACGATCACAGCTATTGCAGCTGTAGCAATGCAAATTTATTTACGGTTGTCTCTTCCTTTTCGGTATCTAATTAATTATAGGATGAATAATCGTTCGATCAAAATGAGTAGAACGTATAATAAGATTTCGGCAGTTTTACAACCACATAGTGTGTATATTGCACACATTACAAATCCATATTCGATGAAGACCCATAATTATTTTGCATATGCTCCATTATTAATAATTTCTGCTTTTCTTAGCGGCTGAAACCTAAAAAGATGGGATTTAGGCGGCTCTCGAAAACTAAACATGATAATAAACTAGTTAGATTTGAATACCTTATTTATAAGTTACAAAGAGAGAGACAATATTCTCGTAAACCGCATTACATAGGTAATTCCATTCAAAACTATAAATCTTACATAACCTTAATTGCAGAAAAAAATAGGAAACACCTGAATGATTTAACTTATAAAATGTTTATTCTAAATTTGGCAACTAATTTCTGTCACAAACTTTGTCCTTCTATTAGTCGACCCGATTTCATTAATATTTTGACCTATCTATTCGTGATTCATCTTAAGTTTCCCGCGTCCGATCAGCTGGCCGTTAGTGAGTCGCAGCCGTGACAACTCATTAACGGTGCGTAGCAATATGTGTGATTATTTAAATGCTTTACAAAGGCCTAGAACTATTAAAGAAGGTAATAAAGTGTTTACTAATATCTATTAATATTTACGCTTGAACCGACATTATCCTAGAACATCTTGGTTTAAAAGAATCCCACGTGTCGCTATTTCGGGTAATATGAATGTAATCAGAATGTTTACAACATGTACAACCATTTGCTGATGGAAGATGATGCAGTTAACGAAATAAGTACTAGGTAATAATTCTAAACCCATACGCAATAAAAATGTTTTAATTTTTTTATCCTGTAGCTATACTGAATTATTCACACAACCCGTTCATAAAAATTGTTTAAGGTGTAATTTTGATACGAGTTTGAATATTTGGGTTAAGGTTAGTTCGAAGTGTATTTTTGAATGTTTTGAACTTTCTATTACTAGCAGTTTAAACAAAATGGAATTCCCTTGTATATTCTATTTTTTCTTCTCCAAGGCTATTGAAACCAATCCTGCAGTCTCCAAAAGTTCTTAATATAGATAAATCGGAGCCATAGGTATGTGATTGATACTACTGCATGCTAAGCGGAATCAGTGTCATCTGTATTCCAGAGCTGCAGGCGTGTAGATGCGGTGATGCAAGTGGTGATCCTAGCGACAGACAGATGGCAGGGAATGTCGAGGCACCCGTAGTCGATACTATTCAGAGAACTCTATCAATGGAACCTTCTCAAAGTTTCGATAGCGTCTGGAAGGTGTCGCTTCTTGAATTTTCGTTGGCGGTATAAATAACCCAACAGAGAGAGCGTGGACAGTTCTGAATTCGAATAGCGGTTATCAAGCGAGCGGAAGGCTTATTGAAGCAGTTGTTTTTAGTACTAGTGTGTTCAGTACAGTGGTTTAGTGATTGAGCGGTGTTAAAACAGTAGTGTTTTGGACTTGTTGTATTTAGACTTAATGTTTCTGGTACAAGTCTTTTAAATAAAAATCAGTTAAGTCGTAACAACTGGTATCTGAAAGTGGATTGTGGATTTCTGGAGTGTTTGTGACCAGGACGGACAGTGTATATTGAAAGGCTTTAGAAGATGAAAAGGACCAGAAGGCACAGAAAGTTCTGACGCTATCAGCGGTCAGAGATAAGTGAGTCAACTGGGAGTGAAGGTGTTTGCCAGTAACAGGAAGTCAATCAACCAACATGTATGTACAATTACAACAGCTAATGCAGCTCATGCAAGAGATGTAAACTGAACTGAAAAATAAACTAACTGCAGCTAAAGAAGAAATGAAAATATGTTAAGAAGAAATGAAGACCGAATTCAAAGGAACTAAGGAAGAAGTGAAAACCAAGAGGAAATGAGAACAGCCCAAGAAGAAATCAAGAAGTATATAATAACTGCTGTACAGCTGCAACTAAAGAACAAAATAGACCAAATTGTAGAAAAAGTCGATCATGTCCAAGGAAGAGTCGATGAGATCAGAGGAAGAATTGAAAAATTCAGTCCGCTGCTTTGGAGCTACATTTCGGAGAACAGCACTTAGAATAGCTGGTTCGTGCGCTTAATGACTCAAAAGCAGAAAGTGGGCGGAACTCTACAGGACTTTGGAGCAGAGGTCAGAAGACTAATGCACAAGGCAGCTCCGCCTGAACTTCTGGAACAAAATGGCAACGCGAAATTTTATTGATAGCGTCAGGTACGACACTGTGGGGAATGCGCTGCTGCTGACCACCTAGTGGACCTAGTAGGAAGGCCCTATGAAAAGCTTTGGAAATCGAGGCAGCTTACAATGCTTCAGCTGCCAACTGGGGTCAGTACAAGTTACGTGGGGTGCAGGTCGAAGAAAGTGATCTGATGAAGCAGCTTGTGAGTAATGTGCAGGAGCTTTAAAGCTGCTGGTCGTCAARATTGCTACCGCTGCGGAAAACCCGGTCACTTCAAGAAGAACTGCAGGGTGTCACGCATCCGCAGGAGAACTAAGATCAGTCGGTGCTACGGGGCGAACAACGACTGTACAATTAGACAAAGCCCCCGTCAGCATATTTGTGAACCTTGACAGTCTTACTGTGACAGTATGCATCMMCGGAAAGAGAGTGCAATCGACCGTGGATACTGGAGCTACTGTTTCCATAATGAAGAGAAACATCGTACCAGCCGTGATTCCCCTTTCGGAGAAGATCCTTGTAGGAAAGGTGACACGAGAAACTTCTGCAGCACTTGGGGAAGTTGAAGTGGAAGTGTAACTGGGACATCTTCGGATACGTCATAAAGTGTTGGTGGCCGATTTAGACGACGACTTATTATGGGAATGGATCTGATAAAGAAGTACGGTCTCCAAAACAGCGAAAMCTGAAATTTGGCAACGAGAGCTTCGTGTTATCAACTCCATAAGACGAAGCGAGACATGTGAGACTGTTTGCCTGTGGAACCTCAGGATTAAAGGAAGCAGCGAACAACTAGTGAACGCCACCATGGAAAGTAATCTTGGGAGCTGCTTTAGATTGAATGAACCGGCTGGAGACACCAATAAACACTTGTTAGTTGCAACAACCCTTATTAAGATATCGAAGGTAGTGCCGATAAGAATAGCGAATGTTGCTCCTGTGGGAATAACGTCAAGGAACGGAGAACTCTTGGTGTCGTGCTCTCCTGTGATGAAGATAAACGCATGTAAAGCCCAGGAAGAACCGCTCAAGTCGTCAAGAGAACGCGACCAGCCTAACTTTGATTTGAGACACCTTTGTAAGGATGAATAAAGCAAAGCGCGAGAGTTTCTGTAACGCAACCAACAAGTGTTCGTCGAACAGGACAAATCTTTGGCAAAACAGACTTAGGACACAGGATCAACACCAGGGATGCCCAACCTATTCTACAGGCACCCTGAAGACTAGCCTTAACAACGAAAGAGCAATTAGCGAAAATTGTGAAGAACATGAAGGTAGTACAAAACATATTTCAGGAATCTAATAGTCCGTGGTCTTCACCGGTAGTACTGGTCACTAAAAAGGATGGATTACTTCGATTCTGTGTTGATTATTGCAAGCTAAATGATGTCACAAGGATGGACAGTTATATATTACCCAGAACTGACGATACATTGGCCACTCTTTCCTTGATCTAAATTGTTTTCGACGTTGGATTTGAAGAGTGGATACTAACAGGTGGGAATACATCCACATGACAAGGAGAAGATTACATTTACCACTAGTTGCGGTTTGTATCAGTTCAGGGTAATGTCATTCGGTCTATGCAATGCTCCGGCTACATTTGAACGACTCATGGAATTGGTGTTACATGGACTGACGTGGAAAACCTGCCTGTTTTACCTGGATGACGTTATGTATATGGAATGTACCTTTGGTGCGTTCGCTGTCAATAAACGAATTTTTAGACTCCGTGCAGTTCACTGCCATATTTCCGATTATCTTTTTGGTAGCGTTGTTTATGATAGACATTATTATAAATAAGATTTTGGTTAGCAGTATATCGGTAGTTTTGGTAATTGGTAATTAAAAGGAATTCTAGAGATTTAAGTCATATTCTCAGTAGCGAAATAATTTCTGAAATATTCTCGCATTGTATTTGTAAAATTGTATACTTGTGTTATTTTGGTAAAAGAACTACTAGAAATTTGTGATACCCGTAAACGTATATCGCTCTGGCTAGCAGCGGTTCCCGTTCCAGGTCACTTAGTAGATGCTTTTGTAGATAACTTGTTCTGCTATTTGAAGCAAACAGTGCTGCTACTTTTATATTAATGCCAATAAACTAGCTTAAGATATTCTAGTTTTGGAAGTGAAAGACTGATGAAGTGTTGAACAATAAGGATGCTGTTCAAGTGTTTGTGGTATCTAGTACTTTAGCGTGTAGTGATAGGTTTCAACTTCTTGGCGCCCTATGATTGACTTTCCTTTTGTTGGTTTAATAACCGAAACACACCCAGCCGACTGCAGCTGGGGGCACCCATCTTACCAAGTAACAGTTCCTTTTAGGAATGTAACAATCTTTCTCAATTATTTACATTTAGTTGTTTTAAACCATAACTGTTCAGAAGACCTTGGAATTTTAAATCATTTTCTATATATACTTATTTGAACACCAAGTAATTCAGTGTATATCGACCTGCAAAGCTACACACAAAGAGCACTCTTTTTTCTTTAGCGTGAGCTTCCGAATTCATTTAAATTTTTCTTCAGAACATCTACAATTCATCTTAATTAATACAACAAATTTTATGGAACCTTATACTTACAGAAATTTGAGGCTAGGTGTAAGTATGTGCAACAGTGTATTTTCACGAAACTTAAGTTTTAAACCATAAATAACTCGTGTCGAATAAATTAATTAATTTATTTTTAATGTCATTTCCTTTGATAGCAGATATACATATGTAGATAGTACTTAATTGTTGTGGGTCCGATTTTTATTCATGACATTATTAATTTTATTGATGTGGTACATTTCCAAGATTAGCCTTTTATTGGTATTAATTCCAGAATCCATTATTTTTACCCCATCCCAATCTATCGTGTGGTTGTTGTTAACTGCATGTGTGGCTAATAAAGGGCTAATCTTGGAAATGTACCACATCAACAAAATTAATAATGCCATGAATAAAAAATCGGACACACAACAATTAAGCAATATCTACACATATCTGCTATCAAAGAAAATGACATGAAAAACAAATTAATTAATTTATTTGACACAAGTCATTAATGGTTTAAAACTTATGTTTCGTGAAAATACACTGTTGCGCATATTTATCATTTACACCTAGCCTCAAATTTCTGTAAGTATAAGATTTCATATAGTTTGTTGTATTAATTAATTGTACATGCTCTGAAAAAGAATTTAAATAAATTCGAAAGCTCATCCTAAAGAGAAAAGAGTACTCTTGGTGTGTAGCTTTACAGGTCGACATACCTTGAATTACTTGGTGTTTAATTCTTCTAAAGAAAATAATTCTTAAAGTGAACTTCCACTTTATTTTTACAATTGTAAAGCGCTTTCGGCTACATGTTAGCCATCGTCAGTACAAAAATTAAAAGGAAACTAACAGTTTGACAAAGTCAAAAATCAAAACAATTGAAATTACAAAAATCATTTAGAATAGTAAAATTTTGTTCGTTAATAATTTTATAAATCTCTAAAATTTCCAAATAATTTAATTTAGATGATTTACTACACAAATGTAATGAATTTAGATTATCTAGCGTGGCAGTGTGTTTATTTACTAATAAATGGTTGGCTAACGAAGAATTTGTTGTAACAATATCTGTATTTTTATACTTTTCAAATTGTTTCAAATGTTCTTTACCTCTAGTGAAAAAGGATCTTCCGGTTTGTCCAATATAAACTGAATTGCAATCATTACATGAAAAACTATAAACGCCTGAATTATTTAGAACTGAAATTTGGTCTTTATTACGGACAAAACGGGAAAACACACTGCCTACGGTAGAAAAAGCAATATTTATTCCATTAGTGTGTTTTCCCGTTTTGTCCGTAATAAAGACCAAATTTCAGTTTTAAATAATTCAGGCGTTTATAGTTTTTCATGTAATGATTGCAATTCAGTTTATATTGGACAAACCGGAAGATCCTTTTTACCTAGAGGTAAAGAACATTTGAAACAATTTGAAAAGTATAAAAATACATATATTGTTACAACAAATTCTTCGTTAGCCAACCATTTATTAGTAAATAAACACACTGCCACGTTAGATAATCTAAATTCATTACATTTGTGTACTAAATCATCTAAATTAAATTATTTGGAAATTTTAGAGATTTATAAAATTATTAACGAACAAAATTTTACTATTCTAAATGATTTTTGTAATTTCAATTGTCCTATTCTAAATTCTTTGTTTGATCTAAATTAATGTTTCGTTTGAGTTACTGGCATGTGGGTTGCATTTCAGTTTGTAGTCAAGTTTGCTTGTTTCTGATTTTTGACTTTGTCAAACTGTTAGTTTCCTTTTAATTTTTATACTGACGATGGCTAACATGTAGCCGAAAGCGCTTTACAATTGTAAAAATAAAGTGGAAGTTCACTTTAAGAATTATTTTCTTTAGAAGAATTAATTAATAACTCCACTTAGAGAAGATGGATCAGCTTTCAATTTTTTACTTGGTGCTTAACAAACTACGACCGTTATAGCCTCCAACTTATACTTATTTGATATAAATAAATATAGAACCCCCATATAATAAGGTAACCGTAGTTAACTGATGTTCTGCACACTTCTTTAAATTCATCATTCAGTTTTAGGACATTATGCTTCAGAACTTCTTGCATCTAGAAACTAATAAGAAGCTGAGGATTTGTACCCTTTTGTACGTTGCTGCATTCGTAAATATTCTTCATAAACATCGCGGAAAGTCGATACTCCTCACCTACAGTGAAAGAGCAGCTTGTAGTCTTAATCTCTACAGCAGCCACAGTCTAAACAAATTATTAACAGCGACTGTCCACCGGGTGTTGGTATGTATGTTTTCTGCACCTCGCTGAGACAGAGGAATGTAATTATGATAATGAACTTGTCTTAGGCAGTTAAGATTAACCCATAAAAGCGTCCAGCCGTCGATTAATATCGGGGCGAGCTATAAAAATACCGCCGCCGTACAGTTTTAGCGGGGAGGGATGGCAGATGAGACGTCTGCGTCCTGGTTTTGCCCATATGAACGTCCTCCCTTCCGTTTGTTTATGTAGGTCCAAAGAAATTAATATGCAGGTTCCAGGAAGTACAATTTATGGCCATTAGGCGATATAGTATTTTTTGTTAACAACTATTACCTTGACTACTACGATTACGAGTAGTATTTAAGGGGGTTAAAGTTATAACTTATAATTGAATTAGGGAGGCATTTAGGAACGTACAAAATATATTTCCAATGAAGGATTTGTTGGAGCTGAAGGTATTTCAGAAAAACAGGGTCGTAACACTTTCAGTGTTTAAGATCAACTTACAGTCTATCACAGTAAAGTCGCAGTTTCGCCAGAAATTTTCCAGTTATTTGTAGTTGAAAACTAAATAATATGGGCTACGTTCTTTCGAAGCATCACAACTGTATTGCAGCACTGTTCGATTGCTTCACTTTGATCGTAGGCTAGAAAGACTCTTGCCCCTTCTATCCGTTAAAAAAATTTATAGTGAAAATCTGCCTTGTCCATAGAGCAACCTAAGTGTTTACTGGGATAAGAACGTGCGAGCTTCACTACCAAACAAGAATTAAGACCTATAAGTTGTTCTGATTGACTACTGGGACGGGGATGTTGTATGACAGCAATACATAACAGACCCCACTTATGGGGTTGCATGGTATTTACAAACACAAGATCTATCAAACTCTGCTGAAAAAGTGGAAAATGTTGTTAAAAACTTATCGATGATGCCGTATTTAAAAAGCAACTGATCAATGTGCCAGTTAAATGAAAATAAGAAAGAGACCTTCAAAAATAAAAATCGACGCATACAAAAATAACTAGCTCGTTTTTCAATTTTACTAATTATTGTATATCCCTGAAGTATTTGTATCATATTTACTCAAACCTAAAAGATCAAACCAAATTGAAATGGTACATCTGCAACTGAATTACAACAAACTGGCAATAATATTTTACTATGGAACATTAATATAGGGAAAATAAATATTTTACTGCGTCAAAAATGTTGTAATTCGTTGTAAACATGTCCCTATCATATTCGTTCTCAGTCATTTAGCACACAAAAGAAAATACGATAGATACTAGTAAAAGTAGTGCTAAAGCAGATATTGCCTATCCTTCTCTATAATGTAGGTACAACTATTGAATATAAAGAATCTTTCAGTTTTATGGACAAAAGGTGACGGCCCAAAAAAATAGGGACTCTCATAAAAAGTTATTAAGACCTCATATTAAAATACAATATGCAAATATTTACTAATTATCATTATTATTATTATTATAAAAAAAATAAGGGAAAATTATTATTTAATACCGCGATTTTGGCTGTGGTAGAGACAAAATAAAACATGTTTCCACTTCCATTAGCTTTTCACAGTGGTACACACATTTTTTTTCGAATTTCGGGCGTCCACATTTTCTTTCACTGCTTCGTTACCGAACCCGTTTTGTCCAATGCTTCGGTAGCAAACGCCAACAGATGTCCAATCGAATTGTACTAACAATAGTAAGGTGGTATACATACGTACAGGGTGAGCAAATAAGAGAGGTAGCCGGTCATATCTCATAAACCAGTAGCCCTAGAGCTTTGAGGTCAAAAATTTCTTAAGTAAAGTAGCCAAGAGAAATTGCTGGAAAATATTTTCGAGTTTGTAAARTGACCGCTAGAGGGCGTTGTGGTACCTCCAAATTACAAAATTAATCTTTGTGTCAATTTTAGCCTAWTAAATGTTTGCGGTATTCAACATATTAAGATTGCTTGGACTGAAATCTACCATTTTTGTKTGGGACATTTTTATTGTTAAATGTTAAATAAAGGAGTGGGGGKTGGGAGAATATTAATATAGAAAATCGCTAAAATCTCAGGTTTGGCTTGGCCGATTCTAACCGACGAGGTGTCGTTTTCAAGAGCTTATGTGCCCTTATAAAAACCAATTTTAAGTGTCACAACATTAATTGTGCGTTGGCCGCAAGAGGGCGTTTTCTGAAGTTACTACCTAAATATCAATTTTTCGCGAAATTTTTAAATGCAAAGATATAAGGCTATTTACTTCATTAAAAGAACAATTGAATATATACTAAAATGGTGAAAACCGCACCACTTAAAAATTTCGAGAAAAATCGATTTTAGGTAGTAATTTCAGAAAACGCCCGCTTGCCCTCAATACACAGACTATGTTCTGACACTTAAAATTGCTCTTTATAAAGGCACATAAGCTCTTGAAAACCTGAAATATTAGCGATTTTATATATTAATATTTACCCGCCCCACGCTCCTTTATTTGACATTTAACAAAAAAAAATTCTGAATAAAAATGGTAGATTTCAGTCCAAGCAATCTTAAAATTTTTATTACCGCAGACATTTATTAGGCTAAAAATGATATAAACATTAACTTTGTAATTTGGAGGTGCCACAGCGCCTCCTGGTGGTCACTTTACCAATTCGAAAATATTTTCCAGCAATTAAGATTGTTTGGACTAAAATCTACCATTTTTGTTTAGGACATTTTATTTTTAAATGTTAAATAAAGGAGTGGGGGCCCGTGAATATTAATATAGAAAACCGCTAATATTTTGGGTTTGGCTTGACTGATTTCAACCAGCGAGGTGTCACCTTCAAGAGCTTATGTGCCTTTATAAAAAGCAATTTTAAGTGTCTGTTTGTGTGTTAACCGCAAGAGGGCGTTTTCTGAAATTATTACCTAAATATCGATTTTTCTCGAATTTTTTTAATGGTACAGTTTTCACCATTTTAGTCTATATTCAATCGTTCATTTAATAAAGTAACCAGCCTTATAACTTTGCATTTGAAAATTTCGAGAAAAATTGATATTTAGGTAGTAACTTCAAAGAACGCCTTCTTGCGGACAACACACAAACAATGTTCTGACACTTAAAATTGCTTTTTATAAACGCACATAAGCTCTTGAAAATGAGACCTCGTTGGTTAAAATCGGTCAAGCCAAACCTGAAATATAAGCGATTTTCTATATTAATATTCACCCGCCCCCCACTCCTTTATTTGACATTTAACAAAAAAAAAGTTTTTAACAAAAATAGAAGATTTTAGTTCAAACAATCTTAAAATGTTTAATACCGCAAAAATTTATTAGGCTAAAAATGACACAAACATTAATTTTGTAATTTGGAGGTACCACAGCGCTCTCTAGCGGTCACTTTACAAACTCGAAAATATTTTCCAGCAATTTCTCTTGGACACTTAACTTTTTTACCTCAAAGCTCTAGGGCTACTGGTTTATGAGATATGACCGGCCACCTCTCTTATTTGTTCACCCTGTACAACTTTATATTTTATATAGAGTTTCTCCCTGCATAATGCATAGGTACAGCCGTAGTTCAAACTTGACAGGGCCGTATTCAAATCTGTGGGCGCACGGGTAGTGCCTGTAGACCCCATCCTATGGATCTTTTTTAAATTTAACTCACATTAATCGTTTTTTTAAGTTAGTTAAAACCTAAAAATAAACATTTAAAGTTTACTATTAAATTATAGAAATCTTTGTACATTATTTAAAAATTAATGAATTAAAGAGATAAGAACAATGATTTTTAAAACACTTAAGAATTACTGCATTAAAAAAATGCAAGGTTGGTATATTTCAATTTTAAACATAACACATATTATTATTTTAAATAACATGCAAGCGCAACATAACAAAAATGAATCTAAAGACAAGTAAATCTTCCGGCTAGCAGACAGTAGAAGATATTATTATCTCATGCTGGTCAAAGGCTACTAAATGATTATTACGATCGCAAACCTATACTATTTATTTACTAAAACGAAATACCCTAAGAACTGTCAAGTAGTGGCAGTTGCTGTATGATATACCATATACCGTCAGTTAAATGTCAGCAGTGGCTAACAGTGGTCTCATGGCGTAAAAACAATATTACTACTGCTGTTGATTCTTTATTCGGGACTCCTTCAGGATATTTTGCTAAACTTTACAGTTTTATTTAAATACAGAGTTTCTATAAATGATTCATGTAAGGCAGCCGGCATTGATTTCAGAATTCTTTGTGCCGCCTTTTTGTAACTGCTGCCAAGCTAAAGCTACAATAAGTAAGTACCTACTGAAGGTTGGTAATTTTTTCAAACTTTGCGGTGTTGGTKTTGTGAACGTTAATAGTACAGATAAATAATTATTGCTTTTAACGATCTTACAGTTTTTTCTTTCTTTTTAAGGGTGGCTTACGTGTGCGGAAGAAGATCCCACTAAAGCATGTTGTAAATTGTACAAATGCTTGTTACAAGCACATAAAAAAGATCTCTCGAATCATGCAAAGTGCAAGAAACATTTAGAAGCTTTTAAATACTCCCAAGCTACTTTTAGCAACCCAAAATTGACTAGATTTTTTTGTTTAAATATACCCAAAGACAGAAAAGTGGCAGAGCTCAAAATAGCTGCTTTTATCTGAACATGGTGCTATTTCGACAGTGGATCATCTTGATAACTTATTGCCATCCTTGGACAAATCATCTGCTTTACTCAGTGGAATAAAATTGCACCGTACTAAGTGTTCGGGATTAATATTTAATGTTATTTCACCATGCAAGCTGGAGGACCTGGTTCAAGATATTGGGGATAAGTCATATTTCATGATAATCGACGAGAGTACATCTGTAGATACAAAAAAAAACATTGTGTATCATGGTGCGATATTTTAGTGAGAAGAAAGTTAAGATTGTAGCCACATTTTACAGACTATTAGAGATTGAGAGTGGTGATGCCGATACGCTTACAAATACTTTCAGAAATCAGCTGCGACTAGATGGCCTGGATATAAATAACTTAATAGGTATTGGAGTTGATGGAGCCAATGTAATGGTAGGCGAATATCATTCATTTTCGTCAATTTTAAGAGAAATTGTGTCACACCTTATTACTATTAAATGTGTATCACATTCTTTACATCTTGCTGCAGAAAATGCATGTAAAGTTCTCCCTAGACATTTAGAATATATAGCTAGAGAATGCCACAATTGGCTCTCATACAGCAGTAAACGTCAAATTGAATACCCATTATTATATGAATCAATAGCAGGCAAAAAAAACCACTTAAAATTGACAAACTGTCCGGAACTCGTTGGCTCGCTCGCAAATCAGCCATTACCAAGATTTTTGGAACAATGAGAGGCTTTGCATCTCCACATTAATTTGGTCAAAGACAAAGAGCGATGCTACACTTCTGGGCAACTTATGATCTTATGCTTTCAAGTAAGGTAAATAAATTATATCTGGTGTTTCTAAAACAGTCTCTAAAGCCCATAACTGATTGCAATCGCATGTTTCAATCTGACAACATAGAACCCCTTCGATTATTGATTATTGATTATTGCAAAATCTATTATTAAACTATTAAATAATACAAGGAAGCAAGATCTTTCCTCTTTCAATTTCAACGACTTTGTTATGAATGCAAATTGCATTTACTTGGGCTTTAGTTTTAATGAAGAGTCAGCTGAAATTAGTGATCCAGATGAGCTTGAAACTGTTAAAGATAGATGCATTTCTTTTCTTATTGATTTGTGCCGAGAGATACAGAAAAGGGTACCTCAGAATTTTAGAGTCTTTGAAAAAGTTGCATTTTTCTTACCAAGTTTAGCAACTAGTCAAGTTAGGCCTGACATTACAGACCTTGTTGCTGACTTAAAGGAAATTATTGGAAATGAAAACATAGATACAGTTTTAAATCAGTGTCAGGTTCTTCCTTTTCATCAGTGGCAAAAAAACAAGAAACGCAGAGGAATTTTGGAGTGAGGTTGCATGTTATAAAAATGCCGCGGGAGAACGCAAATATTTGAAGTTGTTTAAATTTGTCATTAGTGTTTTAAGCCTTCCTTTCTCAAATGCAAGTGTGGAAAGAAGTTTCTCTATAATGAATATTATTAAGAGCAAGTTAAGAAAGCGTTTATTAACAAATACGGCGGATCACATTATGAGAGTACGGTATGGCCTGCAAGATGGTGGCTGTTCCAAATTTGAGCTTACTAGCAAAAGGTTGAAAAAATTATATCTGAAGAATTTTATAATAGTTATAAAGATGCGGAAGATTCAGTTCAAGAAATACTAGATGGTTTCATTTCCATGTAAATTTTATTGAAGCTAAAATGTATTGTTAGGTGTAAGAGTTACTTACTTGAATTTAAAATTTTTCGTATGCGTTTACAGCGTTTTTTATTAGGTTGCCAACCTAGCTAATCAAATCTAACATTTTCTTTTATGTATTCAGTACGTATGTATATTTATAGTTATGTATGTATGTATGTATTGTATTGAAAATTACTGTTCAATAAACAAAATAAAAACAAATAATTGATACTTTATTATTAACTTAACTATAAATTGTATTTTGGGGAAAAGTTTTAATAATAGTTTTATTTTGGGGAAAAATAAAATGTGATATGGGGAAATTTTCTTGCCATCTGGCAATTCTGATTTATAAATAATTCGGCAATCGACAGATGACAATTATCTGTCAAAGCTATGGTAGTACCTATTTGAGAACACTAGGCTTTGGATAAGCAATCAAGATATTAATTCTTGTTAGTTTTGTTCGCTTATAGTGTTGGTTTTAATGGAAGCAACTATCGAATGAATTTGGCGGGCTGCGTTCTGTTATTAGTCAAGTGAAAATTTTATATTAAGTCATTGTTTTCAATTGAGCAAGAGACAGCGACAGTAGGTACTAAATATTATAGTATGATAACATATGGTTTTGTGTCAAAATATAATGTTCCGTCGCTGAATTTGTTAAGTATCTATTTATATCCAATAATTGGTATTTTTAGGTACTTTAAAGTGGATTTGCGGATTCTGTATTCCGCTTTTCAAAAATTTGCCACGTGCCGAAGCCTTTGTGATTGCACAGTCAAGCATTGGCTCGTAACGGTATGTTGTATTTTGAGCATCGAAACATGCTATAGCAATTTTAGTTAGAAATTATGCTGAAAGAAAACATTTCTATTTGTTTCAAAAGTTGAAATAACCTCTCCTTTACAGACGTGACTGTGACAATATAATTTTCAGTAGTCGCTTCATAGCGCGTAAATATACACAGTGCTTGCATAGGTCATCCAATAATAAAAACTAATGCTCACCTAAATGAACTATAATCGTCTTCCCAAGTTGTGTTAATCTTTTTATTTGTTGATTAACTCCGTGAACCATTGGTAGCTATAGAAATGTTCGTTTATTTCAGTATTTTAAGGATTCCTAAAGCTGGCTGCTATGCGAGACGTGTTTTAAGATATTATTGATGTTCATAATAAGAATATAAAAAAGTGGCTGAATATGTGATAAGTAAAAAGAACTTGTTTTTGTTGAACGTCTACTAATTTTGGAATGCGCCTATCCTGTGCACTTGATTTTGAATGCAACAGGGTAGTATAAGCTCTTCAATTAAACAATCCTACTATTGAAGGCTTTTGTGCTATCTAATTTCACCTAAAGTAATGATTTTTCCCCAAACATATGGTATAAGGCATACATTAAGGGTTGAAGATAATAGAACAGAATATGAGAATGGAGTTGGACGAGAAGTAATCCCAATCAAACACATAGTCAATATACGTATACTGAATACGGTTTTGTATACAAATTAACATAAAAAATATACCATATACCTTTTTTAATGCAGATATCAGAAAATAACCATTTAAATATAAGTTTCCGATTTGAACAAGTATCAAAAGCTATCGAATGGACCGGTTTCGCCCTCTAGCGGTGAGTGGCTTCAACCATACCTAGGCACGAATCTCAATGGCAAAGGTACCTATTTTGCCTTAAATGAAAACTTTTAAGAACAACAACTTGGTATATTAATTGCGGCATAACACGACTATACAAATATACCTGTTATTAGGTTTTTCATTATATTTTACAAAATAATTTTTCTTTTTACCTTTATAATTAGAGTTGCAGCGAAGGTAACTACTGCACTGCCATCTATAGAGGATGGCTTTAGGACAGGACAGGATTGTAACAAAAACCTGTAACAAAGCGAGTCAGTCTAGGTATTTATTCTTTTTGGTAGATTTCTATAATTATTAATTCACAAAAACGAAGTCGTAGATTTTTTGAATAGTAGTAGCGTTGTTAGAATAAATGAATTTATCGTAAACAAGAGCCACACGTCGGCTACGTTTATAATTACTTAATTTTGTAGGTTGAAAACAAGCTGATTTTCTATTGCGCAATGTTTCATTTTTTACGAGATGATAACTTTGACGAAAGTTTCAAAAAAAAAGTTTGTCACAAAGCATAACGTGTGATTGTCTTCTTGCGCGCTTAGTAAAATTATACCCGTTAGTTGCAGCAATCATTTTCTCAATTTGAAATTCTTATTACCTTCAGCGGTTTTTTTATTTAACGATTTTTTAGTGAAAATTGCACATACGCTTAATTAAGTTTATACATGTGACAACATTTTTCTATAGCTAGACTAGACTATTTTTACCCCTAGAGTATCATAGTGCTTAGATTTTATTGCGTAAACTCCAAATTATTTAATTTACCGTAAGTCAGTTTTGCTTACCTTCACTCCTTTATTTCTGGACCTTTAATTCAGGTTTTTCAAATATTTTACTGCTTTATAGTATAATTGGCAAATTCAAAAGTAATAACATATTTGAGAAAAACCTGAATTAAAGGTGGAAACGTTATAAATATACAGGTTTTGTATAATTAAATATATCGGAGCAAGGACCAATAATTATAAACACTAGAAATATAATCTATAATTACTCATTTAGTTATAAATTCGTTTAACCTACATCTAATGCTACTATCAAAATTTTGTTATAGTTATACTTTAATGAAATGAAAGCCATTAATTTTTCTTTTATATTAGTAGATATTATACAGGTGCAGCTTTTTTATTTCTTTTACCTACCATTTCTAAAGCAATTAAATATTGGTATTGGACAATGTAACGCCGGTATTTGTTTTATACAGATATTTAAAGACACTGTACATTTAATTTACGGAACTAATTAGAACAAGATGTAAAAGTCAGATTTTGTTTTCTGTTTTTAAATTATATCTTATTTTGTTGTGTTGTGAAAATTCTTAACATCTTTTTCTACCATAAAATTATTTCATGTTTCCAATTTTAAATGTCAGAGTCAAATTTGGTGTATTCAGAAACGGACAAAGGAAGGTATTTTTTTTCGTTACTATGTAATCTTTAAAAATACGAAAAACTGTTTTATACAAAAACCTCTATATTTTGGTACTATAACCTATTTTTTCAAATATTTCTGGTTACGCTGTAAATGCTGGTTATTTGTGTTATATTGTAGAATACTTTTTATTATATTAGTTACATATTTGTCATTGGTTCATGTTAGACCTAATGTATGAGGAATACATTGACACTAAAATTTTTATAACAATAACAGTAAGCGAAAAATTTATCTTTCAACTCCAGATTACTTTTATTTATTTGGCTACCGATTTCGAGATAAGATATTACTTCGTCGTCATTGGCATAGTAAAAATACAAATTAGTGGAACTTACAATAACTGTCATTTTTAATTTGACAATATTTTCATTGCTACCTGAACGCTAAACTTCCAAAAAAGAGTATTTATTAATGATGTAGGTTCGAAATTTATTTGACTATTTATGATTATTCCATTGGTGAAGCTCCATTAATTCTTATTTTATTTTTCTTATGTGCAGGTATATCCTTTTTTAATTTGTAGCCTTGTTCCGACGATGAGCTACCATGCGACATGTTATTTCAGTTACTGTTGTTATTTCATAAAAGTTGCCTTGTTCAATTCTCAGAGAGCTTTTTGACAATTGCTCTATCAACCATCATTATTTTTTAGATAACATAAAGAGTGAGAGCTCTAAACGAATTTCTGCTCGTGATCAAATGTTTTTGTACATAAATCAGATGTACGCTAGAAAATGTGTTTTTATAAAGCCCAAAACTATTCAAAGTGTGTTAAGTGAGCACTAAGCAATCAGTTTTGCTTGACTTTAATGTATGGGAAAATCAGGAAATTTGAAAAGATAAAGTAAAACGTCTCAGGTTCCAAATAAATGTATATATTTATTATACTGCTCAATGAAAACACAGTCACAACATCCCGAACGATCAGATTGGCGTTGACCATACCTGATGCTCGAAACAATTGCTGTACACCAAATAGTAAAATTGTCTAATGTAACATGGATACGGCACACGCTAAATAAAAAATTAAAGCAAAAAGTAGGAAAAGTGCTTGTAGCACGACTATGAATACTTTGTACGTATATATTATAGTATACGTCGCCACGCCTCCATACACATACGCATTAACCAACATATAGCACGCCAGCCCCGCAAACCACCCCCTCTATATATTATATATAAATTTTTATTTACAAATTGATTTAAAAATTCCTAAATGTTAATTTTTCACCTTAATTTTATCAACCTAAAACCTCTACATAATAATTTTTTCTCGCCCGAATTTTGATTTACACCAATATAAATATAAAAATACTCTTAAAATTTTTACACGTATAAACCAACGGGCGCTTCTCGGGGCTGGCACGTTGAAATTAAATTTTGAGCTATCTCGTTTTTTTCGCGTTATAGTTTTTTTGTACTAAATATACATTCTTATTCGATTCTCTATCGACGCAATGCCTAACCTTAAAATTACTGAAGTCGAAGCCTCGTGGCCGTGGCGGTAGACACCAGTGACTGTGACCCATTCCTCGACAACTTTGCCACTATACACCGGTTTCACATAACTCAAGTTGCTACAGTTTACAGCTTCATCAGGCAAACCATACAATGTTTCGCGAATCATTACTTAAAATTAGTGGGAACACTGACTTAAAATAAGGTGCAGTGCTGGTTGCAGCTTCCTGGTCAACAAACTTAATTTAAGTTGTGTTCTGCACCTGTTGCTCTGCAACCAGCACTACACTTGTATAAGCTAATTAACTAAACATGCGCTCTTTCATAAAATATCCTATGGCTACATCTACGTCTCTTATACAAATAATCAAGAAGCTTCATCTTAACTTGAGTTATATCGAATTTGAACCTAAAGTTTCATGTGAATTAAGCCAAATGGTGGTACTTTATATTTAAGCTATCCATGCGGTTGGGCCAACCGCATTTCCGGAAATTTAGATGCCGAATGCTTGACATGTCCGTGGCTAAAAATTGACGATTGTCACACACACAATAATTATCGTTGTCGAGTCGGAATAAAAAGGAAGACCAAAAAGCCATCTGGTGATCATAAATTAAACTTAATAAAGTGGGACGGCACGCCCGCAACCCAGAAGGCGGTAATATTGCACGATTTTTGGAAACCATCGCTATGGGGAATTTTTGAAGTCGTATCAAAAGTTTTTGTGTCATGGACAGACCGAAGTGGTTGCAGATTAACAAAAGACATCTATCTGTAAAAAATAGTGATAATGATTTCTTTTACTTTTACTGGCTATGAAACAAAATGAATTAGGATTTCATATTCTTAAAAAGATCAGCACAATGTTTGTAATGTCTGTAAGTCTGTAAGTGTGTATTTGTAACCAAAAATAAATAATTTTAATACATTTGATTCTTTAACTTAGAGCGTAATCATGAAACACTTCTGTTCTGTTACTTTGTATGATGAAAAAACTATGCTTTACCACTATACGTCTGTTTAAAGGAAGTTCCAAATGAACAGTTTTTAGAATAACATTGTTGTTGTTAGTTTCTTACAATGCTTATACCTAATAAATAATATTCGGTGTTTTAACCAATGTTTATCAGAATACAAATGTATTTTTGACACTACCCACTACAGTAGAGCAACCTTTAAAATAATCACTGCAATTTAAAAAGTCATCACAATCACTAGATTCTATTTGAAAACTTATTTCAGATCCTAAAGGATTAAAWTAATTATGAGCAACTATTAATTGCTTTTGATATACTGTAAACTAAGTAATGATTAACTCGACCCAACAAAATAAAAGGGCTTTAAGACTACGCTTTATGTTAAAATCGCACTCAAGGGGTCGGATATAAGTTTCTTTTATTTCCATAATACCTTATGGGCAAAATGCTTTTTGAAAGTGCTTGTGAACAGTGCGTTTCAAATTTAACGAACCCGAGAGTCAACTATATTTTTAAAATGTACTTTAAAAATTTTGAGACCTTAATATTAAGAATATGACACCACTAATTTTGAACAGAAATAGACATGGTATATATCTTCTAAATCAAAGACTAGTTTACGAATCTCCGTAACAACACGAATTTGAATCCGGTTCATCTGCGTCCAAATCGTTTGGTGAGATTGCTTTTTTATAGTTTCCTTGTCCAGTCGAACCACCTGGTTGAGGGTTGCGGCCAACACCGTTGCTAACAAATAACAGTAACAGCTAACGTAAACTGTGTAACATGGGTATTTTAACTGAAACCATTGATTCTGTATGTTTATTATCTACCTCTAATTCAAAGTTACTATATACCACAAATATGTTAGCCACACCTAGGCATGGATGACCAGGCTCGGCTATTCTTAGCATAACAATATAATATTTATGAAATAACCTTAAGTTACCGAGTGCCCCCTCGTCATGTGAACTGAAACTAACGTACAGTCGACGGAATTGGCACTCAGCGGCGCTTTGGTTGGGCGTTGTGCTATATAGGGCCCTTACTTTGTAATTTTTTTTTTCGTAAAAACAACTTTGAAGGCACTTTTTTGACGGACGAATTGGCCCAGTGAAAATTTTGAATGTATGAGTTGTTCCGGTTTTGTCGAAACGTCGATAAACTGCGTTTTTTTGGTTGGTTGCCTTCATTTACCTATTGTTCGTTCTGTTATGGTGTGGCTTTTTAGTGACTATTTCAAGTTGAGAACGCCGCTGAGCGCCAGCTCCGTCGGAAACCAACGGTTGTGACAACGAAATTAGCTTTTTGATACCCGCAGCTAGCATTTCGCACCATCAGCCTACAAGTCCGGGTCATGCGACATACTGAACCGTTTTGTTAGCAGATTCGCGAAAGGTATGTTATAGGTATCGAATATTGATCTCCAAGAAAATAGCAGTGGTGGCTTCACTGCACTGAAGCTACTTTTGGTTAGATTTCATCATTTTCTATTATACCCAATAACTTTACTTCTATCCAAATACAATATAATTGTGAATATTCCTCTATTAGCACGTTTATTTTTTCGACGTATACGTATGTACAGCCGTGGGCTTTGAAAATGAAACGATCTAGTTGGGTTGTGTACGTGAGATAACTAACTTTTGGGAGTATAACTCTAGTCGCCGAACAAATATTGCCGCCTCGGAACAGTACCGTTTAATAAGTCACGAACCCAGAGAAGTGTCCTAGACAGTGCCTTTTTTAAAGTCCACGACGGTACAGCCAGGAAAAGTGCGTATAGTAGCTAAATTCTATGATAAATAGTGTATTTATAATAATATGAAAATATTGAAATTTCCACCTTTTTTTGCAACAGATGAAATTCAATTAACACCATTTTTCTATATCAACACAACGTGTACTGCAAAGAAATTACTGTAAGTATATATCAGCTTTTTGCTTTAGACCTATTAATGGAAACGCATTTACCTTTAGGAAATCCTCAAAGCTATGTGAAAAATGGTCAATCAATCTTTAGACAGTAAAAAAGCAAAATCAGGAATTTGGTTGGTTTCAAAAGCAGCTAAATGATTTCCAACAATTGACATCAGCATTGAAAGTTATTGTGGACAATTATTCGTTTGAGACTGGCATTCGTTCCCTGTTGATATAAAATTTATAGATGCCAGAAGCTTTCCCAAAACAATTCGACGACAGTTTCAGTTTCTAACGGGATTAGCTCGAAATGAACCATCCAGTAATATTTTTAAAGAAAGGAGTGGTTTTCGAGAATGAATATATTGCAAGCAATACTACCAGTTTTTGTTATACAAGCAATAATGCATAATGGCTCCGTAATATGTATCTCAGTAATGTATACCTGTCTTAAATCAATTCGTTATAGATATTAGGAAAGTAAGTCATGGAAGAACAATGAGCTACATTTTTCAATGCTTGTAAACACTTCATCCGGATGAAATACGTATACGTCGTTGTCGTCAGAGTGTTACTTTCCCGTTTGGATAGCTTCAATTGTAGTGTTGCCACTTTCCGGTTGTTTAACGACGTCCCTCGTAACTTGTTTAGCTTCGCGTTACTCTCGATCATTATGTGGTATAGTGAACGTAGGTTTACATTAACGTAAAAAATATACGGCTAGTTGTCTACGCTGTAACGTAAACGCAACGGTAACGTAAACGTAGTTTATGAACATATCGATAAATTAGGCTTAAAGAACCGGGGCACCCGTACGTTACCAACAATTGTACATGTATACTACAACTCACACAAAATGCTATGTTATTACATTGGACTAGAGTACTTGATAATTAATTTTATGGAAAATGGTTAAGAATTGTCGGTACCAGGTGAAGAACGATATACACTAGCAAATAATCGCGCTATAACGGTAGGAGATTTTTTATCATAAGAAAATAGAATAAGGCAGATTTTGGTTATACACACTCATATCCTCATTTTTGCTTCGAATTTTAATTTTAAGGCGCAAAGGTGCTTAAAATAAGCTTGTACTTTTTTCGTGATATACTTTTTATGCGGTGTTTTTGAACCGGTGACCTAAACGTTATTCCGAACAGTGTTTTGTTTTTGGAACCTGTAAACCATAGAGTTCGTCTCTCTGTAACTCAACATGCGTGTGAATGTGTGTGCATAGATGAAACGAAAATTTTGCGTGCACGCCGATTCCTCCGGACGTCTTGAAACAGCGCAAACATTCCGCCGTTTCATATCTGCAAACTGAATGTGCACAGTAACAATTGCTCCAAAGGGAAAGATCGAAATTTTCCTGACGCTATCTAGAGGAAGCAACGCCGCACGCGTCTAAATTAAATCTCACGAAACGGCCAAAAGTCGCAGAAAAAACAAAGGGTAAAACTGGAACATGCTTGGGGATCCTACCTAGGTATTTGGGGTTTGGTTAAATCTAAGCTATTGCTTCCCCGCAAATGGGAAATGCTTGGATTGACCTCAAAGTTACTTTTTACAGTCTCATCCAGAAAGCATTGTAATTCCTCCGGGGCCTTATGCAGGCCTTTTCTGAATTCATCTGTTTTTGAATTGTCTTCAACAATTCCGAGTCGAGCCGAACACCTTTCGGCCGAGACCCGCTGTTGTAGTCACGATCGGGTATTTGAAAAGTTAAAGTTGGGCGAATTGTTAAAACCAACAGTAACTTTTTGAGGTCTTACTTTTGAGATTACGGACGGCCGCAACGGGCGCGGGGAAGGGCCGATTGTAGCATGAACGCCGGGATTTCGGGGCCCTTCCGGTCGTCCCTTGCGATACGCCCGCCAGCAAAGTAAAATCTGCAGGATTATGCACTAATATTGTGATTTTTGTTCGTTCAAATAAAAGCACTTGGGTATACGTTCATAGTCCCCTTAAGACGCCAGCGGTTCCCTAACGGTTTTTGTACTGTGGTCCACTTCGTATGTTAATATAATGCACGAAATAAACTCCAGCTTAAGACGGAGGTGAAATGGAGACGACGAAAAATTTCTGTTGTTGACCGTTTTGCACTCGGCGGTTGACTGAAGCGTGGGTTTTGTTTGGTTTGGGAACCGCTGTCAATATGATACATCTCACAATAAATAAACTCTCTTATATAATATGTATTTGCGAGTTATTTATTATCTTTGCAACGTTCGGGCCCAGAGACTTAACTAAGGAACAAAGAAACCTTAATCACCCAAAGTATCAATTTTCAAAAGGCAAACCGAGTCTACTAACGACGAAATCATACCGAAATCAAGCGATAAATGAATTGCAGTCTTTTCCAACTTCGGCAGTTTTTGCTTTAAAATGTACAATTTTTAGGAACAGCGAAATCACGACTTCGTGGCCTGCGAGTGCACACCCCGGTAAACGAATCTCCGGGCCCTTACACTGGTGATTTTTTAGGGGGAAGGAAACCATGTCAAGTAGAAACCACGTTTCGAGGCTCGGAACAAAAACGCTGCCATGTAAACTGTATCGTTAAAAAATAAATAAAACGAAACTGAAATTGTTTATAATACACATTAAAATTTTATTGACTAGTTGCCTCACACAGTGTTTGCGAGATTGGTGAACAATCTACAGCGAAAGAAAAACGTGCTATGTGGAAAATAATCATTACTATATAATACGTAGGCTAACACGTGAAACAGGCATACAAAACAATTAAAAACGACATTTTAACAAAAGAATATATATAGTGTTTTTCTCATTAAATGCATGACAAAAATAAATTAAGGACTACTTAAAAATAAAAATTTGAACCTACAATAAATAAAATACATATGGAACCGTGGTGTGTCTGGGATTTCTCTTGCCCTTTTTACCTATTCATTTTCGATGAATGGGTTAAAGGATATAAAAAATTAAAGAAATACCCAAATATTATGTACAAGTGTATAAAGTAGAATGCCTGTTTCACGTGAATGCTAAATAATCGCGTTTCTTATATTTAATATAAAAAACGAAATTATCACAGGCTGTTTTGTGCCAGAAGGGCGTTTATTAGAATAAACGCCCTTGTAGCAAAAATAAAAACTAAACATAAAAATATTCAGTGCCGAATAAATTTACGCAGACTAGCAAAATAATAGCTTTGGTTAATATAATAACATAAATTAAAATCGTATTGGTATTCATATTATGTATGTACACGGCCATTATATACAGGGTACAGTTTACATTGGCATTAAATAAACGAAAATAATGCCGAAAACGAAAACACGGAAACTGTGCAGATTTTCAAATTGCTCACTGCTGGCTTAAACGAACATAAATGACGTCGTAATTACTTTCAGGTAAAATTGTAGATAACCACTGGTTAAATTGAATAATTCACTGTTCGTTTCAATACGAACCTGAGGCGAGATATACGCTTAAAGTCTTATTAACTGCCAACACTACTCATTTTTTTAACGAAATTGTCCCAAAAGTCCCCGAAGAGATGAACGTTGACAGTCCGCAGTGTTTATTTTTGTGTTAAAAAAACATATGCACATCGAGTCACCGATTCGGTGGTTGGCGGGCAAACCAGATGCGGCGGTTGCCTGGCAACCGTGGTGTTGTTGCACAGCGGTTGTTAACGGTAACGCTTCACCAGAGTGCGCTACCGTTGGCAGGGTTACCGTTGGTAACAGGTCACTCGAGTTGCTCCAGGAAGTTGGGGGACTTAAAGTATTCCGGCACGGGGTCGTCCAACCTGGAGATCACCTTGTAGATTGACTTCTTCCACGACTGCTCGGCGTCCCTGCCTTCCTGGATTGCCTTGAAGAACTCCCGGAGGGTCTGTTCGACCACGAATCTGAAGTTCGATGGTACCTACAAGATTTGCAAGTCAGACAACTGCAAAACTGCTGCGAATGATGACGAGAGTGCAATGCGAGTTTCCTTATGGTATGAATTTTGTTTATTTTCGCAGGGCTTCAATTTAACTTCAGGTTATTTAATAATTTCGAGCTCCTTGCGTGAACTTACGCTTAACATGTATGCGATTTGGTCCCTACAAATGATCTCAGAAGTATTAGTTCTGTTGTATAAATGCGTCTTGAAGAACTTGGAGATAATTATTTAAAGAAATAAGAATTAAATGGGTAATGACCAGCACAAATGAAATGGTGGTGGAAGAAGATAATAATGGTAACTGTAACTTGGAGATGAATCATTTGATTACATACATTACAAAACACTGCAGGCAAAGTGATAATAGTAAATATAGAAAAAAGAAGTTATAAGAATCACTAGACATTGAGATTCTGCCAGGTGGAAGAACGGAACCGTCACCTATCAATCTTATTTTCTAGTGTTTGTTTGAATTCGTCTTCTTAAATTGAAAACTTTGGCTGCTTTGACAACCTATCTCAGATCTACCTATATGAAAAAATTGAGAAATTTAAATATTTTTTTTTGTTTCTCTCAATATCATCTGGCTGAAGATGTGAGCGATTACTTTGGACGAGACCAGGATATTGCACATCACAGTACTGGATGCAAACTAGTAAAAATCGAAGTCACGTTCTAAAAATACTTGGTAAGCATAATTATGTCGCTAATGTTTTTGAAGCCGTTGAATTCWTGATACCTTTTTCGAAATCTGTGTTCACCGCTTTAGCGTGTGACTAGACAAGTCMCGTAAYTRACAAAGCATTAAAAAAATTATAAGAATGCAGACTTCCTAAAAATGTCTTAATGTGACGAACTTCCAATTCCTTGAACTAGACAGTGGCAAGAAATGAAACTAGTAATAGCAAGCTTTGGATATGGTAGGATTTAAAAATTGCGAAACTGATAACCGTTTTATTAAAAAATATAGGGCCGGTTTCTCTCATCGATAAAATCAACTCTGTAAAAAAAATATAGGGTTTCTATAAATGATTCATGCAACATGAGCGGCGTTGATGCACGGAGATAGTACTGAAGGTTGCAGTTCAATGTCACATACAACCTGCGACTTCGAAAAAATTAACTGTAATTCCGTGGGCATTGTCTTAACTAACAATAGTTTCCGTATATCCTCATATTGCTATCGCTTGCTGCTGCCAATTGCAAATATATTTCTTTTACGAACCGAAAGAATTATTGAAATTAGCTTATCATGAACTGGAATGATTAAGGATAATATTACACGAGCTGGAACAGCGTTCCTTTGCGTTCCAGTTCAATTCGAGCCCTGATTATAGCTAACATAAACTTTAACAAATAAAAGAAAAACCGGCCCATAATATCTAGCACTAGTTGTGCAAAATTTATTAAACATTTTTTGAAAGCTAGCAAGTAGTTTAGAAATAAACATGATTTGATGTGTGGAATCAATAAACTTTCACGTAAAGCAACCTGGAATTAATACCTGAACTTAAGCAAATAAAGCAAATAAAAATGAACCGTTATTCATGTAAAGATTCTAGTGGAGTTAAAAGGTGATGAGTGAGATATAAATTTCATCAAACTTTTTGATCAAGCAAGTTTTACACTAAATTTCTCGGAATTTTCGCACACAAGTAAACAAAACAAAAGAAATAAACAATAAACGACTAAACTAAAAAGATCGTGACCAACCGCAGACATCTATGTGCCCCACTCTTTGCGGTGTCACCCCAAACAGAAAGAAAGCTTGCGCGGAATAATCGCAAAAGAAAATCGAAACAAAAGCGGCAAGGCAAGTGATGCGGGTATGGTTATTATTAGATGTCTCGGTTAATGGTTCACGAACCTGAGGGCCCCATACCTCGATGTGATTGTTACGGTTGTAGTGGAGGTTGAGAACCCGGTACAGTTCAGAGTCAGCTCCCACGTGGAGGTCATCAGCGTTCTTCACACCCTCCGACACCGCCTGCCTGGCGTACTTCTCCATTTGGMTGTAGTAGAACTCCCTGAAATAAAAGCAAAGTTAGTTTTGAAAATGGTTGATGCAATAAGTTTTTAACATTAGTATATTTTGATTTGGTTTATTTATCTATCAGAAAAAGTTTCATCGCTTACGCTTAAGTACTACACCAGTTCTTGAAATTTACACTAGAGAATGTCTTTAATTCTAAAAAATTATTTTTATTTTATGTTTTCCTGGATATTCAATTTTTTTCTTGTTTACTAGTTTTTGGGACGCCAGCATAACAGCATTCTTTTAATAAGTACATTTTTATATATTTTTTATTTATTAATTCGTAGCTGCGGCTCCTCGATTTTATTTGCAGTAGTAACCACTAATGCTTCCAAATATTCCAAACAAATCTACAGGGTTTAAGTCAGGCAATCTTGCAGGGCATGCTACAGGTTCGCCCTTTCATACCCATCTACTTCGAAAAGTTTGTTGTAAATGCGTTCTAACGGCAATCGAAAAATGAGCTGAAATATCAACATGCTGGAAGCACATTTGTCCAAAAAATGTAGTTGGAAAGATCACCCGTTGTGTTCTGCGGAAAGTTTAGGTAAGCAGCGCCTGTCATTCCGTTTGGTATAAAGACAGGACCTATCGCCTACAATACTCGTCGAACTCTTAAACGTCGGCGCAAACATGTATGTTATTAAAATAAACAACACCATTTTGGGTGAACCCGACCTCTTCACTGAACAAAATATTGCCAAGAAAACGAGGTTTTCAGCTTCATTGCGTAGAAACCAGCGCCAAAAAAAACAACGTGCTTACTTAATCAAGTGGATGTAGGGTCTATACTCATTGTACACGATATGCAAAAAGCAGCTGATCTGAGAGAATTCTCCAAACAAGTGGAGTATTAATTCTAACCTTCCATTATTATTACTTCGAAAGCGTTACTTTGCAGACTCTTGTTTATTAAGACTTTTTTGTTTAATTTGGTCCATATTGTTAACTCTAAATATTTTACAGTCTCTAAATGTTTTGATGCAACGCGGGCGGTGTTGATTTTTGAATTCTTTGTGCCGCCTTTTTGTAACTGCTGCCAAGCTACAATATGCATAGCGATAGCAGTTGAAGGTTGCAGATCAATGTCACACCACAGCTCCAGAATGCGAGCTTTCTGCAACCTTAAAGTTAATTATTCCACAAAACACTACAGAATATGTTGAAAATTCACACTGCCAGGCTTTTTCTCATATTAAAATATATCAAATAATTCACAAATGGGCAGATGACAAATCTACGTCATTTTACTGAGAGGTTGCAAATTGATTTAATCGATAATTTCCATAAGCGCCCTGGATGCATGAATCATTTATAGAAATCCTGTGTAACATGTGATTCAGTGTTATAAGTTCATCATTGTGTATTTCAAATCATGATGTTATGTTAATCTTACTACTGCTAGAATCCTTTTCGTTCATTATTATTAAACCAAAATTAAATTTTTGATAGGAGTCATTTGCAATACAATCAATAAATTTTCTCTTGTCTTGTCCGGTTGTTGAACCACAATCTATCAATCTGCGCTCAAGTATGCAAACTACCACAATAGCAGAGCTGCTGCTGCTGCTCAGTTCAATTTGGGGACAGAACGATGTTATTAATAAAGATTAAGATAAAGATTAATTAAATGTATCGTGGAACAGCATAAATTGCGTAGATTAAACAACTGGATAATTCTTTAGTTAGGTCCGAGCACATGGAAGGACGATGACGTGAAGCATTCTCCACTTCATTAGTCGAAAAAAATGTGAATCCATGACAACTATGTAGACTCTTTCTGTAGACCAATAATCAGCATTCGTTCGACCTCTTTATAGTTCACGCCCGCATCAAGTACTAATTCGGATTCAAAGTCCGCGCGTGAGGTATACACCTCGTTCACCTGCCCGTAGCTTGCTCAAGACCGTGCGATATGGCAAGTGCCGTCAAGTCGTTGGCCTGGATCGGCTTTCCCACCGTACGACCCGTGCGGAAAGACGTTACGCGCGGACAAAAGATTCAGCAGCTGCTTTCTTGATTTACCCTCCCAAAGTCGGTTTCTTAGGACCCCTCACAAGACGTTCCCCCGGCTTCTTAAAGGAACGTTGACGTCTTACGATTGCCAGGGGTGTACAAAGAGAGGATCAGTTGTATTTGTACGTTATTAGAACGGAACGTTTAAGAAGAATTTACGTGTAATGTGTCTTCAGTAAGCATCCTTGTATCAAAATACTACCAGTTAGTCATAAATATATTTTAAAGTCGTCTCAAGCTGGTAACCCTTTATTTAAAAATATTTAATCAACATAAGCACGATGGTTTTTTCTTCATAAATTTTTCTCACAAATTTTGACGATTTTATGTCTTTAGAATTTGTCGATGTCTATCTTTGATGTTCAACCTTGTAATTAGAGACTTTCCAGGGTTTCTTTTTTAGATACACTTTATTAAAAAACGGTAACTCCATTGTTTATTAAACGATACACGTACATTTGAATTTATACGCAAGTTAACACGAATCTATTTTATTTATTATTATCCAAAGTATCAAATGCATCGCTAACTGACTTAAATTTAAAAAAGCAGAGTTCGCTTGCTGAAACTGAATCCATATTTAATCAATTTCACAGAGAATCAACAAGACATCTGCATCGTTTCAGGGAAATTTGTACACCCCTGAAATCTTAAGGAAAGTTAAATGCCGAAGAACCCCATTCAGTTGGGCACACGGTGTTTGAACAATACCGGCATAGGTGAGCCAGGGGCAGATGTGCAATCACAGTTCGTGAAAACCGTTAGGACGCGCGCTCACAGCCACTATACTTATAAACTATCGCAGTCACCCTTGTCGTATGCAAGGGTGACTCGCAAAAAATATCGGAGATCCGGGGCTATACAGACGCAAAAAACAGTTGCGACATTGTAATTTTTGACGAAGTCTGGTGATTGTTATAGAAACGGAACAACTTTAATTTTGCTTTACAGCTTCAAATGTATAGAAAGAGCTTTAATTTTTGTAACCACAAAGAAGCATTTATCAGAATCAAATTATATAAAGATATCCTCTACATAATTTATTAAATATACAATGAAAAAAAATAGGGCACAAATTTTAACGAATAATAATAAATATAATAATAATAATAGTCTGTCTTACTAGGTATACATGAAATATACAGTTCCAGTTAATTGGAACATTTAGAAAATATGGGAAACTGTCGTATAGTCATTGTTGTCTTTTATCAATAGAAGCTTCAAAATGTCTGCTACTATTTGATATTTTTAAACTAAATGAAGTATTCTTGTTACTATTGCTGCTATTTGAATTTAACAGTGAGCTATTCCTGTTAAAAGACAGGTTATATTCATTACAAGAGATTCACTGTTTTTACATTTATATAAATATTTTAATAACTTCACCACGAACAAACACAGTTTAAAATGTTTTGATAGGTATTGTAATAAAAATATCCAGTAGTCTTCTTCAGAAACTTACATCCTTTGGAAATATCGTTAAAAACATCTCATCATGAAATCATTTTACAATTTATCACAACTTAGTATGATTTTCTTATAATTGTTAATTGGTAGAAAAACAGACTTCCATGGCTGYATCTTTGATTGATAGYGTTGTCGCGACATTGGACCAAAATAWGGCATCTGCTTTGGCTTTAATTTTACCTTTACTTTTACTCGATACTGATTGGTTTATTAGTGCTAATGACAAGTACATACTGTTTGGCACAAATATGCCTACTGTTTAAATTGCTGCAAATTGATTGTCAATACCATTAACGTTGAATTTTGCTGGATCAGGCAAAATTCACAAGTTAAAAAGTGCAATTTCCTTCTCAATTGCAGTCAAGCGGCAGCCCTTGAAACACTATACACGCTCACCGAGAGCAACAGTTGTTAAAGTTAATAATTTATTAGGCCTAATACGGACATATTAATTAGCTATGCCCAATTGGTCTATAATTGGTATTTGGATTCAGTGACACGACACTGGCGTGTTTAGTCAATATTGATAGCGTTTAAGCGTTCAATCGGGCCCCAATTAAAATAAGAACGATTAGAGTTGGATCGGGCGGAGCGAATGTTAAACAGGCAAATTCGGGGGTGTTTGCAAATTGACGGAATGGATGGTAAACAAGTAAACAGTGAAGCAATATAGCTTAACACGAGTTTGGTTTTTTGTGGGTGCGAAAACATACCACTCCTTCTGTGCAAATAAAAGACCTAATTGTAAAGATTATTTACGCCTCGTATTTCAATATTTGCAAAAAAAAGCATTTCGGGTGAGCTGATATAGATTGTTTTGGGATGAAAAACAAAATCATTTTTTACGTTTCAGATAGAGATAAATTAAACTTAATTACAATGTTGCTTTTATACACCCTGTTACTTTCTACTGACAAATTTCATATTGGATGTGTGAACCTACAGGTACTGAGGTACTTTTCCTTAATTAAATAAACATCCATTTCACAAGAACTAGTAAAGCTCCGTTCACTAGGAGTAAGCTGAAGGTAACTCGATAAAAGTTCCTGTCGTTTGCATATTTTTAAATATAGGCCTATTAGGCAGGTCAGGACAAGATAGTACGCATACAGTGCCATCTTTATACGCAGGGTCTGAAAAAGCTGGTGCAGCGCTACGAAAAGTGCTTAGCAGTGAACGGCGATTATGTGGAAAAACAAAATATTTTGTACGAAACTAAAACTACGAACGAGAGATTTTTCTAATGAATACTTCATTAGAGTTACTGTCGTAAAAAAGATAAATTAAAGGCAATTTTACTCAGCAACTATAAGATGAATCTTTACTTCAGATTTACTATCAATTATTATTAAACGAATTAATGTTATAAATATTAGTGAATGTATGTTTAATGTGTCTGCAATTTACACCCACTTTACTATTGAGATAAATGCGGGGTTGATATTATATAAACTATTTCAATTTTTCTAGAATTAATTCAAGATTTGGTATAACACTAAAGTTTTAAGATATTCGATTATCTTCGAGCCAAAATTTTTAATGTAGATGTTTTTTCAGTTACCTGCCTTCAGGCAACCTCTAATACTTTATATGTTTAATTTTTATCTACCACTTAAAGAAATGGCGGACACAGGAAACGGGAAGACATTGAAACCTAAAATTTGACTATTTGAAAACTGTATCACTCTATGCGTGAAAGCGTTCTTGAAACTGCACCAGCTTTACGCACTTGTAAAAAACAATTAGCTACGATTCCGCCAGTGTGACAGGTACTCTGTACTCCGGCTGCATGCCACTGATGAATGCCTTTCAATAATGTCTAAAGTGGCTGCGAAAGACCGCGGAACTGGATCACGTATTCAACTAAAAAGCCCACACGTTCTGCAAGCGAGATGTGATGGCCCTAATTGCCACTCTGTTTATCGATGTAGACACAATTATACGAAACCGCTCTCGGATGTCACGTCGGGTAACAACTTCAGAAGTGGGATAGTGACAGTTGTTCTTACGCAGAACGGGCTTTTTTCCAGAACTGAAMGCTAAKTACAGCCTATTCAGGAAGATGAGAATGAGGTGATGGTTATGCGAAGCAAAAACAGAGAAATCTTGTAAAACTACCATCGAACGCATATACACAAAAGGATCCAAACGCTCAGTATTCTGCATTGCTCCGATTAGGTTCCAAGAACGGTGAGAGTGTTCTTGCAGAAAATCGATACCCCATGGCCACTCACGCCTACCAAGGATGATATTCATATTCCTTTATTACCCAAATGTACCGATTAAAGTGTACGTAATATTGAATTTCTTATCTTATCGCCAAAGTCTCCCATCTGTTTAAACACATCGCAATAACACGCACGGACGTGTATGCCTCAGATGGCCCCTTTTTACATGGCACGCTGCGTTATTTAAAGGGCACTGTGCGTCAACAAGGAACATAAACAAATCAAGCAGGCGTTTGTTTGCTGATACCTCCTCTTGCACAGATTATTTTATTCGAGTGGTATGAGTTCGCAAACATCAGCAGGTACGTCAGTTAGTTCTTCAAAATACAAAATACGAATGATGACGTTCATTATCTTTGCTCTAAAAGTTTCTGATCTTTTGATTTACAAAAAAAGACCCCATGAAATCTCTAAGCATTTAAGACATTTAAACATGTGTCAGTGTTATCAAGTGGCACAACGACTTGCAGGGGTCGATTATTCAAAATTGAAATAGGAGACTGAAGAAATCAAAGAGATAAGGTAAATTAAAAAAGGAAGGTGTTGAGATTGAAGTCAAACTTCTGGAGAACAAGTTAGTAGCGATACTGTCTGAAATTTAGATTCTTGCCTATCTGTTGTTCACAAAACATGCAAATCTTTATACGTGATCGGCCTTTTAACTACGTACCCTTTTGACATACTTTCATACAGTGCTATCAGCTCTTACATAATCACCTATACTTTTAGCGCCKGCAGAAAGATCCCACATTAAGATAAGTCCTAATGCAAAGTGGTTTTAATTAATCAGCAATCGCGGCAATCGATMATTGCTAATTGTGATAATTAATTAACTACCGGTGATAATGGTGCAAGCTATGGGACCATGAAACTAGATTCTACCACGGCGGATGGGGAGGAGTTGGTTAGCTTACGGCGTGACTCAGGAATGGGAACGTTAATGTTCATTTCCGGTCACTTTACTTCCCTTAGCGGACAGCATTTCTGCTGTAATTATTGATCGACACGGATTGGTGCTGATGGACCTTACATAATGGAAAGATACTTAGACTAGCCAGGAATACAGGATCCACGTTCTATGTAGACGCCAATTAACAAATTTACATCTTCATGTCGTCTACGTAATACTGTTTATATTCTATAGTCTACGACTTCAGTGTTAATCCCTTGTACTTCCAACACGCGAAGCCTACCACTTTCACTCTTTATTATAGACTACAGAACATTAATCGTTTAAAAGCTATCTAAACATAGCAAACCGTTGTTTAATCGCTCGGTTCTGTGCAAATTTTCGATTTTAAACTTCCAGATGAGCTTGAAATTAAACATAATGTTTAGGTGACTCTGCAAACGTTACGCGCTTTTTTCGAGGTTCTTTGAGGCTACAAACAGCAAACCTATGGTACAAAAATGTCATACAAAGTTGATACGTGTTACTTAAACTTTAAATGTTTAAAACAAAAATTAACTTTTAAAGCACTACCCAACATACCTGGATGTTCTTTTTTATTTATAAACTGTTAAACAGTAACATATTGCACACACGCGGTCTCGATTTTCGGAAGTTAGGTTAAGTTCAGTTATAACTAATGTCAGAGATTTTGCCAGGGGTATTGAAACTATTTTGGTATCGCAATACGTGGTACAGTAGAACTACCGTAATAGATCGAAGTGTGCTTTGTCACACATAGTAAAGAAAAAAATAAATACATTGAAACGACTTCACTTTGTTTAGGAGTTGGTTAACAATTTACATGGCATATATGCTGATTTGATAGACCAAATCAAGGCCTAAAAACGGAATGAAGTCGTTTCAGAGTATTTAAAGTGTTGTTTCGCGTTATTATGTGTGACGAAACATACTTGGATCTATTACGGTAGTTTTATTGTACCATCTACTGCGGTACCAGAATAGTTCAATACTTCTGGCAGTCAAGTGAACCTATAACCTAACTTCCGGTATCAAGACCACGTTAGTGTTCTATGTACCTGATTCCTGATTCACAATTTATAAACAAAAAATAACATCGAGGTATGTTGAGTAGTGATTTAAGTGTTAACTTTTGTTTATTTGATGTAATGTACTAATTTTATATGACATCGTTGTACCATAGGATAGGGTTTGTTGTTCACAGACGAGAAGAAGCTCGAAATAAAAAGCCAACCGTTGGCAGAGAGTCTGAAAAATTATTTATAGTCCTTATCCCATCAAAAATATATATWATATAACCAAAAGGATTGTAAACATTTTCTTTAGATACGTGACATAAACGCCAAAACTTGAAGTGCGACATAAATTAGCACAATCCGTATGAAATAGTAGAAACAGGCAATTCTGTGATGAACTACTAAAAAGTAAAAAGCATCCACAAGTATAATGTATAATTGTCAAATTCTATCTGCAGTTGGTTGCGGGGCAGACAGCACAGCACAGCAAATTCTTTTAGCATGTGCTAGTCAGGTGCTCTAGTAGCAATCAAGCTTGTACCCCTCCAATCGAGCGTAGACTCGACCGGCACGGGGGTATATCCGGGAGTGTCAATAATGGTGATCGTACATTTGTTCAATCAATCAACAATTCAGCCGCCAATTGTTTGCCATGAGTATATTGATAAATAAAACTGAACTAGATGTTACAGAAATCGTACAACTACTATAATTTTCTATTTCAGAAGTAATATAAATAAAGCATGCAGGTTAACAACTTCAAAATATCATATATTATTAATTGTGCGTTTCGATATACTTTACGATGTTTGGGAGGAATTGTTGCGTATTTAAATGAACAACAAATCCTTAAGCACATAAAATTGTGTGTCCCAAAAGAGTTAGGCCTTTGCTATTGTTCGGACTGTATTAAGCTCCGATCGCCCCGCAATCTAATCCGCTCCCGGCGTCAGTTTCAACTTTGTAGCGAAATAAAAGAAAAACGTCCCCGTGTTGTACACAGAGCACAAGTCGCGTATTTTTTAATTAGCCAGCAACTTTTCAGAAACTTACCATCGAATGCAACCTTAAACGAGAAAAATCCCCGCAGCGCCGGGAATTATACGGCGGCGCCTCAATTAAAAATAACTTAATTACGGTCTTGAGTCTAATTAGCGAAGTTGGCATTTTTCTTTACCGTTTCCTTCCTCTGTCGGCGCAGCGGTACGGCCGCTAGCACCGTCTCTTTCGGTCTCATTAGCTTTGATATGAAATTAGTCATTAGGCCGCTAAAATGTGAACATTAATTTTTTTGTAAATGGGAGCCGGTGTTTGTATCCTTTTAAACACCGCGTGGGTCTCCCCGATCGATAGACAATTAAATTAAACTAGGATCTGGTACGTCAGAGGACGCGTGTTAGTTTTTAACCTGGTATAAAGAAAGCTGCGGTACAGTAGCTGCAAATTAAATCAGAGTTTCTACTTTAAACCATATCGAACTGCATAGGCAAAAATATGTTTCAAACGCAAAATAGTGGAAACATTTTTTATTGACATACAATCGAGATAACTATACCGTAATCTAAAAGAGGATTGGTTTGAGGCTTTCATCAGATAAATATTTTTGTATTATTTTTTTGTTGTATACAGAAATTCTTGGACAGGCTATGGAAAAAGCATTACAGAACGTTACTCGATATGAAGCAAAAACATACAGGTATAGAATGACAGTAATACATACTGGTTTTATTTTAATAAATTGTGGTGCACCTTTTTGATTTTATTAAAACAGAAATCGCATTTCAGCATTATCTATGTACTGGCTTTTGTGTTATCGGTTCTTTAGGTTTCTTCTATCAATAAAATAAACAAAAATTACACTTTGTCATTGGCCCAAGTTGCATTTCTAAAAGCTCCTTTATTTTTTGCAAAAGGTCATGTTCACCACATTGTTTGGATAATGGTAAGGAGACGGGGCTATTGCTAATTGCACCACATAAACTTTTGTCTTCTTCAGAGATAATGTAATTGCTCCGCGTTATATCCAGAAAGCAATAGAACCACACATTTTATCCTACCTCCTGACCCGCCCCAATCAACTATTTCGGGGATAGTTCCTGTTGCTGCCAACAGTCGTGTTACAACAATTATATTTTAAAGAAAGTAATTAATCAGACTGTCGATACGTTAATATGGTACGACGAGTACATCGCCGTGTCGAAACTCACAAACCGTTTGGCTTAACACGTATAGAGTGTAGACATCGCGTTTGGATGAAAACGACTGACTGGTGGAGTTATGTGCATATCTTCAAATGCACAATTAATTGGAACCAAATACTAATAAGTAGTTCAAAATAGAACAGGAAACAGAGAAGCACTTGCGATCCCAAAATCGGTTATTTCAAGTTGGTTACGTCAAATCTGCACATAAACTTGAGTGAATCAGTGTACGGCAGAGCGATTGGTGAAAGTAAAACATCTCAGGCAAGTAAAAGAAGATTATAAAACCATCCTCACTGGTAAATACTGTCTTAGAGAGAAATTATTTTGCAAAATAGGAACTATTTATGAAAGCGAATTAAGTTTTGTGCCTACGATCGCGAATGTAATAAACCGCTGTAACAAGAGTTATATTAAAGTCATGCGAGCAAAACAGTTTTAATTTGTTGCAGGCCCATCAAGATCTCCCAAACTTTCACTCATCGAACACGTCTTGGACATTATGGTATAATATTGCAAAAATTACGCTTTCATAGACTTCAGCAGCACTTCATAATGTTGTACAAGTAGGCTGGAATGAGACACCTCAACAGGAAAATTATCACCTGACCGAGTTCTGACTACCCAAACGCCCGTTCTTTAATTATATGAACATGTATTGTCGGCTTCACGGATAAGAAGGCAGCGTTTCATTAGCTGTGAAGCCGACTGTATACACCGAGGTTTCTTCACATAATATAGAATAATTATTCCTAGATATTCCTTTTTTATCAGTAAGGTTAGAGCTGCAGAAGCTGCAAAAAAGAGGTATAGGTAAAACAGCAGAATAGTTAAAGACTCCTCGAAAGCAATATTGCTGATTTGCGTCGAGGTGTACCGAAATATAAACGTTAGTTCAATAGGAATGTCTAATCCACTAAAACAAACTCTTTAAATTGTTTAAGTAGGATGTTCAGCCAAATTTGTTTTGCCGAAACACTGAAAAGTGTTACAACGTTTACATAATTCTCTTAAATCAAAGATGGAGCATCCATGTCATCTCATTTTATTTTGGACGGACTCGCTTCCACTTTACAGCGAAATATAAGTGCATAAAGGGTAAATGTACGCAGTTTGTAATGTTCATGGGTTAATGTATGCAGAAAACGACATCAAAAACCAATTAAGCGCCCAACAACAAATTCTAGTTTTTTCTGGAAGAGCAATTAGCGTGCTGCAAATTTCCAATTTTGCACCTGTTGGAGTTGAAAATGACCCCGCGGGAGTGTGGGTTTTTTGCTCCTTGAGCCCCTCTGGCTGATATTTATTGTTTGCGCCAGTATTAGACGTGTGCATCTTGCATGCACGGTGGGAAAACTTTTCCGCCAGATTKGCTGCAAAAAGCAAGGTAATGAACAACTGCAAATGAAACGGGGACGCTTTGTTTGCTGAACTGCCGTGTTCACGTACGAGCTCCGGGGCAAAGTGAGCAGTGCGTGCGTTAGTTAGCCCCGTGTGGTTCTCGACATTTTGCTACCTGATGCATGTCCGCTAATTAACCGGCGCTTTTTGTTTATGCGGAAATGAAGGAAGATTGCGCCAGGTGCATGGCACCGCAGTCGCAGCTTCAAGGAGCATTTCGTGGAGTTGCGACATTTGCCGTTAGGCTTGCTCAAGATAAAAATATATTTGATAACTATTATTTTGCAAAGAAATATCAGGACATTCTAATGCAGAAGTGGTTGCATTTATTATAGCAGAGCGGTGGTGATAGATCGTTCAGGTACCTGTTTCTGCGGTCAAATGGTTATTTCCTGCATAATGCGATTGGGCTCACGAGTAAATCAATCCTACTTGCTGTCCACAATGTATACGTTATAATCAACTATTTAGTGTAAGCGTTACGTTAAGAAAATCACTTCGAAGTAAGAAGAAATATGTCCAAAACCTAAAAAATAAAACCAGTATAAATCTAGACCTTGCCCTCCCCTAGCTCCTAGTACAATAGAAACCGTAACAAAGCAAGACAAAAATTCCTAGAGTGTCCTATGGAGAGTATAGTGAATAAGAAGAAGGAAAAGCTGATTGATGTGTTAATGTAAGAAACGATCAATTGAAGGGTAATGCACTATCGCAAATCTAAGCATATTAGTCTTTGATACAGAGAGAAATAGTTAATTACCATTTTGAAGTGAAATTATAATTTTTCAGTTTTCTAAAAAAAATTGGAAACTACTAATGGTTATTTGTACAACATAAACTGGTTTGTAAAATGAAGTTTATAACACATAGGTAAACTTCTAGTGCCCAATAAAAATGCTTGTGCAACAGTTATTTACATTTCACACACTACACTTCTTAAGAAAAAAATGTATTAAGGAATTCAATACGTTTGAGTTCGCTTGGCATGAGAATCAAAGAAGATTCCATGCTATATGCCTGTAATAACAATTATGCTTCGCTTTTAACGGGTGAGTATATGCATACAAACACATAGTAGATACCAATAATTCTATTTTATGTTATTGAATTTAAGATAAAGTGAAATAAAGAAGATAAAATCACACAATTTTGACTGGATATTAATAAATTTCAGAAAATGCTATGCTGCAAACAGTTACATTAGCGGTAATGGCACGCAGACAAACCACGCTCTTCCCTGAGGATGCTCACCACAAAAGTGGGCGAAACATCAGCGAAGAAGCTATCACCACCATCACAGTCAACTAACTCTACGAACTTCGTCCATTATAGATTACCGTTGCCTTTGGCAGAATGGGGTATAAGACACTTTTCTGGAAAAATATGTTTTGTGAAGCTAAAGGTATGCTAATGCTAATTCTAAAATATTTCTTTCGTCTGTGGAGTTTTAATGCCCTAAAAAAATTATTGTAAATTGGCGGGAAACAACGCCCCTTTTTAAACGCGGCCAGTACATACGTCATCATGACGTATGTACTGGTCGAACGTTTGACAACAGAGAAAGGCAATCAGCTGACGAACATGCCCGTAACCAATGACAAATGATAGCATGACAGTGAAAGACGAAAGTGCACGTGTTTGTGTTTGGTTATGTATGGTACTCGCAGATTTTGCTGTTTGTTATTTGATGTTGTGATCAATACGCGATAAGCTGCTCGAATCAGTCTTTATGCTTCCTGATAATATTTTGCCTACAAACTGAGAAATGGTATTAATACACCCAGTTTTCGATAACTCTAAAGTACCCATTAGTTTAGGTTATGTTTACATAAACATATGATCATGTAAATAAACTTGGCAAGGACATACAATGATGCCAAGTGTGCAACAGACTGAATACGATTGGCTGGAAAGAAGCGCGAATTCGGCAAGTCATTGAAACCAGGACGAACGGACCCTTCAGATTTGTAATTGTTATAAACTATTCGTATGTAATTTTTTTAAATAACTGATGGTTGTATTAGGATAGTAGAGCAAAATAGAAACATTGTAAGTGATTGTCTTGTTCAGTTTCAATAGTTGTCTTATACCCCATTCTGATAGCGAATTGGTACTGAAGTAATTGAAAATGCAGTATTACAGGTGAAATGCAACTTTGATTGCCTATATGTTAGATAGAGATCACTTCCTTAATAATGGGTAGTAGCAGATACTGACGCGTTGTATTGACCGTTTTCAAAAATTTTTGAAAGGACTGTGCTTCACTCGATATTACTAATAAAAATGAGATGGCGAAATATGACTGAACTATTAAAAACTAAGCTTCAGGTCGCCTGCATTTTGCACAGCAAATGATGGAAGCAATAACTGGTATACCTTCGAATATATGCTAGTAGTTCACTCAACTAGCATTTTGTATAATTTTTATCGTAAACCTCACCATTTGACACCTGCAGTACGTTGCATGTATTTCAAAAGTTTGAATGACCTGCCGAGTTTTTTTTAAATATGTTCTGTTGTTGCACTCAAGCAATAATAAAAACAAGTTCAAATCGAGTGCATTTTGTGTCTGGCAAATAAGATCACAAAAATTATACTGATTATTGATGAGATAATGTCACTGATGCAGACAAGCCTTAAGAAACATAAAAGTGTAATATAACCAGAAAAACGCCGTAGAGCTGTTTCCAATTTAGTTTGTAAATGTTTCTTTGCCTTAGAGAAATTTACCCTAATGATTTATTTAATAGTGGTTTATCTCTGAATCCTGTTACCTATATTATTACTGTGTAATAAGTTTCAATGAATTTACAACTCAGCTAAAAATCAGTGTGATTTACTATAGAGCGGTTTGCTTATAAGTATTATATCTTGCAGACAACACTGTAAATAAATTTGTAGCAGAACTAACCGGAGACTGGGCTGGACAAGATGTGTGATTTATTTAATGGCGTAAGAATGCATTAGTTGTAAAACCAGCGAAATAATGCAATTTTCAATTAAAGAATATATTATTGCCCCAAACCTGTTTAAAGTAGCTTGACGTCTTAAATTTTTGGATGTAGAAACCAAATATTGAGTAATGTTAATTGCATCTTTACTTATAGCTATATGCAAATTTGAGTCATAAGAAGCATGCTATCCACTCACCTGAAATTGGAGAACCACTTGACCAGCTGGGCAGTGTTGTTCTTGTTGAACTTGATGTCCGGGAAGTACATTTTCAGAACCGCTGAGCTAGGGTACCTTACCCAGAAGAACATCAGTTTGGCTTTCCTGAGATGCATCGGTGTCAACGTTGACGAGTGCTCGGCAGTTAAGGAAATATCTCGCTATTTTTGGAAGGAGAAAGACAAAGAATAGTATAACAAGCCCAGCTGAGGTTCTTTTAAAAAGCACTAGATATTATGGCGGTCCCTGATTGCTCTATGAAGTTATCGATTAAAAAAATTACATATCAGCTAAACAGGTTCTAATTTTATACATGAGCAAGCTTCTTAGAGTTAATGTTATACGTCCCATATGCTAAGGATGTCATTAAAACTTTTACGTTTTATCGACGACCAAGGGACTGGGTAAATTCACCTCTATAATTGATTAACGACACAGTTCTTTCTATACATGCTCGAAATTCAATTCTAATCGAAGGCAAAACTAAGGATTCTCATTGAAATCAGACTTGATCAGATTAATGAGATACCTTACAGAAAACTTAACGTATATAGAGCCGTAGGGAAGACCTAGAAATTGACCGCAGGGCGCGATTAAGAGAGCAAAAAATACCTACATGACAGTGTGTAAAAGATTTGCATAAAAAGGATATTGTAGGCTGCATTCCGTCGTACGGGATGTCTCCTGAATTGCAGTCGGAATTCCTGTCGCCGTTATCCATGTTCATCCCACCTGAAGGTGCCCGGATATGACCGTAATCCGGGGAACCACCGTGCTGGGCTGCGGCCAGCAAGGCGGGATGCAGCAACGTGGGGGGATGGTGGATGGGGGGCGACTCCCTTTCGATCTTGTGCATGCGAGGTGGTGAGGACGATGCCTGAAAAGACAATTAAAATATGAGATCGAACGATTAATTAAATGACTTGAAATCAAGCTGGTTTTAACTGTGCTTTGTTTCCTTGCATGATGATTCTATGGAGTCCAGACACATTCATTCTCAAAGAGCAAAGGAGCAAATATAAATATTACTTCTGAAAAAATCTTTGAATTAAAATTATTGCAATGCAAATCTGTTTTGTCTCATTTATATAAGTACTTGATACATGCAAGTGCAAATGCAAATGTGAACGTTAGTAGTCCAGTTAAAATTAATGCTTCAGTTTATTATAATCTGTATAGAGCTGAAAATTGGTATAGGTTTCAAGTAAACTATTACAAGTAAAATCTCAAACCACCCAACAACTTTTTGCCTGCTAAAAATTTGTTCAAAGTCAAAGCTTAAAAGCATTGTTTTTTTGCATTTTTCTCGTAAACGACTTGTGGATCACACAATTGTCTAGAAAAATTATTACTGTTCTAATACTCTTTTCCTATGAATCACTATTCTACAGATATCGCGATTCCAAAGGGTGAAGAAGTCGTATTCTACATAATAAGCACAGATTTCCGCGCCACTTGTGAGATAGTATGCTCTAGGCGCAGTTTTTAACGTAGTCTTCCTGGTGGACATACTTCACGATCAATCATTGTGATTCAGTTTTATTAGACAATATTTTATTAATAAAAAAATGGCAACTACCAGATTAAAGTGGAACAAATTGTTGATATCGGGAAAATTTAGTCCGACTAATAATCTTCAAATGCTACTTACAATGTCTCTGCTTTCTTCTTCTTACTGGATATCTAAAATTGTTCTAAGAACGGTGCATCAGTTGTCTCCTCATTGATATAAAAATCTTTATCTGTTGCAACTAATTCAACTTTGGAACAAGACTGACTTTGAGAATGGGTACATATTGGTGAACAAAATATTTCGACTCTTTTACAGCCACAATTAGCAAAAAAAATAATTTTTGTTGATAAATGCACGATCCACACCTTTATCTGACCTATTTTCATGATAACACTTACACCGTTTACAAAAATTACAAGAAACCGATACTTTTGATCTTTAACTTTAGATAAATTCTTTAGCAGAAGTAGAATAGGTGCTTTTGATATTTTATCTGTATGCGAATTATCGTAAACTTATTTATTCATTTGTCTATTTTGACTGGAGTATTAAACAATATGTTCGATCGCTCAAGTTATCGTGGAACCATTGATTCTCTGTACGACTGTAGCAATTCTACAACTACACCTGGACCTAAATCTAACAACTTAAAATGTTCAAGCACATCAATGTTGAAATACTTATCTTAAATGTTTATCCAGAGTTGTACAACAAACAGTTAATTTCAATAAATTTATACAGTTTCATTTTAATCCGGTAGTCATATTTTGTATGATATACTCTTTCCTGTATTTACGTTCTATAACAAAGTATGTAAAATAGACAATTACCTATTGTATATATTTTGTTAAATATACTTCATAATACATTTACATATATGTAGCAAATGACATTCTCTTGTAGGAAAAAAAACAAGACTTATTGTTTTAATTAAACTAAGCTTAAAGTTAATAATGTTATCGTAATTAAGTTATTGAAATTAGGTTTTTACCTGCATCGCCATATGGTGTCCGTGACTTGGTCCATGGAAGAAGGGGCTGTAGGGCGAGAAGACCTGAGATTCGTGCAGTCCGGGGTTGGGTATCGCCACCGACGTGGGGAGCGACACCGGCAGCATGGGTGGTGCCTGGTGGTAGGGCGGCGGCCTTGGGGACGAGCACGAGTTCGGCTCCATCGAGGCGGGCGACATCCCCATGCCGTCTTGGCCCAATATCCGACTCACCGTCCTCGGGGTGATTCGCGTGTCGGTCACCTTGTGCCTCTTCTTCTTGGGCGTGACCACCAGGCTAAGTGCTTCGTTCTGCTCTGGGTTGTCCTGTTTCGACACGCAGAAGGGGTGGTTCATGCCGTAAAGCGGCGCCTGGCTAATACCGGGTGGCTTCGGGGGCTGAAACATTGGAGGTCTGATGTGAAGGTCTGTCGGTTTGTTTAGCTGGTGCACCGGCATCATCGGCGCGCAGTTTGCATTTCCATTTACCATTTGATTGTTCTGCGGCGGAGGGGGAGCTTGAGGTCTCTCCGACACCTTCGTCCGAGGAGATTTCCTATCTAGGAGTTGCGAGGCCATCATCAGGTCCTTATTGAGCTGCTCAGCGGCGGCGGTCGCGTCTGTTTGCTTGCATCGCTTTTGATGCACGAAACGGATCACTATAGAATCGATAAGGTTGGAGAGCGAAGCGGTTATTTCCGTTTTCAGTGCGTCCGCTAGTCCTTCCAGATCGGTTCCGGTTGGAGAAGAGTTTTTCATTAAATTGAGGCGGTCTACTATATCTCTCTTTTGTTGTGCTTGCTGGCATTCGATGGCTGCTGATGTCGCCGCTTCTTTGGCCATGCGAGCATCTTGTTCCATGAGGAGTTTGTGGCTCATACCTAAATACATAGCAGCCGCGCTGCTTAGGTGCTGATGCTCGTGAAGTAAACCGTTATGGAAGGGTGGTCCAGCAGGCGGGCTGATTTTCATGTTATTCACCTGTTGCGCTAGAGTCGGCTGGGGTGGAACTGAAGGTGGTGTTGGTGGATTAACTGGAGAAGGCGGTCCTGATCGTTTACTTTGTTCACTGTCACTAGGTATTTCTTCGATTTCTTGGCTTTCTTCCGAGCCCTGCTCCACTCTGTTGCACAGCTGCATGTATTTTTGTTGCATCTCCGCTAACTGCTCCTGCATTGTCCTTAGTTGTGATTTTAACAAATTCTTTTCTACTCGTTTCTGCCTGATAGGTTCCGTTTCCTCCTCTTCGTCGTCTATATATCTATCAGCGTTACTATCGTGCTGTTGCGGTTGGTAAAGTTTCCGTTTCTTGCAGCCATTCACTTGAAGAGGAGCAGGACTCGATCTCATCGTGTTGACGATGTTCTCTACGCGCGCTTTCTTAGCATCTTCCGGCTTAGCAGGACTAGACGGTTCTACTTTTGGTGAAGGCAACGATTCTGTTTCCATACCGTTCAGTGCTTCCTCCATGAGCTCCGCCTGCTGTCTGTCGCCTACTCCGGCTTCCGCTAGGCACTCTTTCATAGCGTTGGCTACCTCCATGTCGTTCCTTTCCGGTTCCGCCTTGGGTTCGTTGTTGTTATTGTTGATGATGTGTTCCTGGCCGTTCCTGATGTCGTGATCGAGCGCCAAGAGGTCGGGCTTCCTTCCCTGGAGGATGTCCCGCAGCATGTGGTGCGCCAGCTGCTCCCCGGAGGGCGGGCTGCCGTCGCACCTGATCACCGAGTCGAACTTGACCTCCTCCCCGTCGGCGTCCGGCTTTTGGCGACCCAGGAGCTCGTTAAGCATCTTGGCGGGTGCGAACCCCGGTCCAAACAGACCGAACTGTTGCTGTTGGGTGAAAATCGCGCCGTACAAATTATTACCACCACCGAGAAACGTCGGTCTCGAACTGAAGTTCGGGATCGAAGAGTAACTGTTACGCGGCTCGCCGGCGTCCACGCGCTGTCTGGTTCTTTTGGTTTTCTTCAGGAGTTTATCTGTATACAAACCAAATTCTGTCTCCTCCTCCGATGACATCATAAGTTGAAGCGTTATTGGTCGTGTTGAGTTCCCCCTCCAGAGTCACGTCCCCACTTTAAGAATAGTCGCCCATGTCAATACCTGCAACAAACGGAAGGATCAGGAGCGGTCGAGAGAAAGCTTGGGGTGAGAGCTGCGGTGCGTGGCGCACCTGCGGGCCCGCGAACAACTGTTGAATGACCGCGCTTCGTTCGCCAAGCTCTAAAAGAGGTGCCTTCTATCAGTAGTTGGCACGGCAGGCTCAGATTACTTTAACTAGCACCAAATTCAATCTTATAATCTTAAGGGTTAATAGAGCTAAAGTGCGTATGTTATGAACAATTATTATTGTAAATGAGTTAAATGAGCGTTTTAAACGAAGCTGAAGGGCAGAGTCTTAAAAACCAACGAATTTCTTGTTATAATCATACAGGGAGGTAATGTATACGGAATTATATGAAAAAAACATATTTTATACTTTATACTCCTGTAAGAAGCTGTAATCAAAATAAGCTGGCAATATTTTGATAAGAAGCTTTTAATATGAAATGTTTTTATTGTTTTCTTCTCCACTTCTGGAGTTCTTTTTAAGAAAATCATTTATGCTTATTGTATTGAGTTATTTTATTGCCACTGAATTAAGCGGAATATAGCCAGTATAGTTAGTAAACTTAATAATTTATCCCACTTATATAGGTATGGTTGCTTATACAATCAACTTGATACTCGTATATTGGTGTATGCTGTGCTCAGTATTTAATTCCAGTCTTTGGTAGTTAACTTCACTGAAAATTGAGAAACACGTAATTGTAATCCTTGATATATGTACCTGTTATGCAGTCCAAAATTTTTGTAACCAAACTTATTTTATAAATAAGCTTATACTTAAAACATGAAACCAGGATACATATTTTACAAAAAGAAACTGACTTCCTAGATGTATATGATAAAACTAAGCACAGCCCCTAAAAAATTAATTTCAGTCAAGTAAACAATCTTTTTTATCTAATCTTTGAGAAAGAATAAAAAAAGACGCTAAAAGCTAGAAACGCTGTTTAAAAATGGTCAGTTGGATAACAGTGCAAATGTGGACAACTAGATGCAAACAAACTGTAACTGAGGCTGAGCCCGAGTATTGTATTATTAAAAAAAGGTTTTAGTTTTTTTATAATTTCATTTTGTTTACTTATTATATGTAGTCAATGGTTGTTATTTTTAATTCAACAGAAATGGAATTGCAATCATTGCATAAAAAACTAAAAGATCTAAAACTAAAATTTTATCAGCGTTTACGCGTAAATTGTAATTTTCTACGTTACATGCGTAGAAAATGTAGATAAAGCATTTTGGCGTAGGTTTTAAGTAGAAAATATAAGACGAGTATATTATGGCTAAAATGTATTAAGTACATGCTAAAACAAGATGGAAATTAGTTTGATTCTAATTTCCCACTTTTGCTGGCTTCACCATGTGTCAATTTTTTTTTAATTTTATAGGTTTCTATAACTATTACGTTAAATGGAAAGTCTTTGCAAATAAGGGGAAATCGACTTCTTATGTTAAAATAGTGTTTACTCTTCTTTGCCAAGCTTTCTATTTTTATTTCAAATCTTCGTCAGGGCTTCTGTAAACATTTACAATGGTACTTAAGTATAACAACATGTAACTCAACCTTACTGAAAATTAGGTTTAAAATAAGGGGCCAACAAAAACATGCAAAATACGATCCATTTATGTATAATGTTATTTGCAATTTAAAGTTTTGATTTTAGACAGATTAATGACAAAATCTAAAAGATGCAACATAGCTACCACATTTTTATAAATTTATAACTGCACGATTTACTAAACATTTTCATCTTATTACCTTATGATTTTAATATGTCTGAGACAATAAAAAGGGGTAAATGTAAATATTATATTGCATATTATGTTTCAGTAAGTAGTCAGGATATACAAACTGTTTATTTACTTCTTTGAGACACAAAAGACAAAGCATATGTTTACGACATCTTTCCTTCCACAACTAAATTAAGTTGTATTCCTAACACGCTATCAAATTCGGTACCGCAGTTACAAGTTGATTTTTTTCCAAAGAATTTTTTTACTACAACTAGTTGATCAACGTTAGTTGCTTCTTTAGATCAATGTATCTAGTTCAGCAACAAGAACTGCTTGTGTACCCTGTTGATCTGCTTTTAAAGAAGTTGCGATAAAAGAACATGAGTAGCTTATGAAATGTCTGTTTACAGAGAAGAAAGAAAATAAAATTAGTTTACAGTCATTAAGGAGTCCAATTGACCGATTGAGGGCTTCAAAGTGCTTTTGACAGCACGCTTGTCCTGTTTAATCGGGTCTTCTGGCCCTAAGATATGACCAAACATGTTATTGCTGTTTAGACATTTGCCTAGTTAACTCCATTACAAGATAGTATTTCTTTTGCTTAACAAGGAATAACAATAATAAAATACAAAACAATATTGGTAATTGAGACGTTTAGAGCAATACTGGTTATGGAAACCATTAAAAAAACCAAATATTTCTAGATTTCTGTTTATCTAAATAATGTTATTTTCTACAGTAGACTTTTAAAGTAGAATATTACATAGTTTACGTGTAGACTATAGCGTAATCTACATGACGTATTCTACGCGCCCATCACTGAATTTTATCTTTATAACGGACCAAACCGAAAATTTAGGACCGTACGATAAGGAATAAAGTCTAGACTATATAGAAGAGAATGAAGTAGGTACTAGTAACACTCAATTGCTTCAATTTGTTATGTGTTTACCGTGTTCAAGGAGTTGTGGACACAAAATACTAAATTACAGACATTTTACCTCGAAATTCATAATGGCAAGTTTTTCGGGGTACCATATAATGTGGCTGAATATTTTATTTTAGTACCGTATAACGTATTAATTAATTTTTTCCAACAATTATTGTTTTGAGGAATAAACTCTGAAAAATTTTGCATGGTTTTCACGTCTAATACTTTTGTTGATGTGCATCGTCCCCACTAATTCCAAGAGGTACAGTATAACAGAATTAGGCGAATGCAGTTAGGCAGTAGTCACTAAATCATCTTCCCAGACCGCAGTTAGCAGTCGGGGTGACTAACACTTTAGCTACTCACATAATTCAGTCACGTAGAATAACAACCAGTTGTACAAATTGAGCCGCGCTACTCACTTGTCTTATCGAATTAAAAGGCAGATTACACTTCCGTCAAGACATTAGATAATAGCTTTTCTGGAACGCAAACTAATGCAAGCGGCTGCCAAGTGAAGATCCAGTGTGCTTCTGTTCCAGGCAGCCAAAGTTATATACGATTGTACGTGAACGTCAGCAACAATTTTGATCAGAATTATGTTAGAAGTTAGAAATGGTACAGGGTTTTGCACCACATTTTTTGTAAGACAAATATCGATTATGAAATTCAAAAGTGGACACCTCAAAGGCCATAAGAGTAAATTACGCTTGTAATATGCAAGCCAATCAATTACACCTTCAAAACTTATTCGGTGTCACTGTAAACTGTAAGAGTAACCCCCTTGTGCAATATTTTCTATACAATTACAATATATTTATTGAAAGAAATTATATTTTCCTTTACAAATCAAAAGATTTTATGTATAAATATGGGGCGACAGTTAGTGTTGCAAACAAAAGCTTGTTTACGAAGGAAGTTGTTAATCGAAAAAGTCGTCAAATAATGACAATATCCGAATACACTGATTGTATTATGAGTTCCAGGATTATTATAATAAGATCGTATACGAGGTTTAATCCTGGCTCCCGATTTGTCGTCATTACCGATTCCACGGTCCAACGGAAAACGTGAGAAAGAAACCTCACCAGAGATTGCAAACGTCTTCTAAATCGCTCTCATATACGTTGGGTTCCATCAGCAGCTGCTCCTTTTCGCATACCCGCAAATGGTCTTTCCTTGCCTACATAAGATGTTCCTTCCGCAGGTATAAAGATTTTGTAAGAATAACTTACGCTGAAACGCTCGTTATTCTCGAGGGGTAGTATGACCGTGGGAATTTGTTTCCGGTAATACACCGAAGATGATCTCGCAAAGCTGAATTTGCATCGCTCTTGATGAGTATAACAGGTGCTAGGCTTTGTCGTTTACGCAAACACGCCTAGCTTGTAAATTGATAAGGGCGCGCGGTATTAGTGGGCGATAAGACAACGGTGTTTTCGCGACAGATGGTAAAATATTGTGAGAACTTCCAGTAAAGTACACTTTGGTGCCATATGGCACCACCTATGCACTCCACTGACTGCTCCGCACGACGTCAGCGTCGAGCAGATGATAATGGATGATAGCTCAGTGGGGTTCTTTACAAAGCGGTAATGGTATGTTGTACGACGGAGAAACTAGGAAGCTAAGCGGTCTTTAATAGGAAGCTGATATTGACAACAACAAGAGTTGTACTGTTTTGGAAAGCAAACCTTATACTAGGTGTTCAGGCTAAGCATAGACATCGGCCTTATGTCAGATCTGGTTTACTGTAAAAGCTTACGAGAACAATTGCCTAAGTTTTAAGTTCATAAATCCACCGCAAGTGAGCGAATAGACTAGCATAAATAGCAAAATAGCATTTTTAAAATTAAATATGTACAATATAATATAATATATAAATTTGTTGAAAATATTTGTATTGTAGATAGTTTTATTGATGGAGGCAGTTACCTGCTAAATGTACTATATCTAAGTTTGAGCTACAAAGATTTTTTTTGCTGTATGTCGAGACTAAAGAAATATAAATATGCGCTTTTTACAATTCGGTTGATAATTTAATGAGTTTTCATATAGAATTGTTAGGCCAGTTCGATTTTTTTAAACTAAAGTTTAAAAATTAAAACGTCTAAAATAAAGTCTTGCAGTTGTGATATTAAAAAAATCAGATTCCGCAGACATTTACTTTCACGAACAATTAATGAAACCAAGTGTGTATTGTCAACATATCTATAGGTAGTCATTACTGCACAATTATATAAGTTGGGCCACGGATATAAAACCTCACCCTAAATAAGGAGAAAAGGGATTGTAGATATCACCAAGTGGGGCCAAGTGCCGTTGCTTTTTAACGGCGGACTATCACCCGTCGCGATTCAAGAAGAGGTATAGTAGTTTGTTTTCTACTGGCAGTATTGTTTCTGAAAACTGTATTATCAAATAAAACCATGGGAGGTTTAAAATATATTACATTTATTTTGATGTAGGCTGATATTGCAATACATTTTAGTTACAAAAAGTAAATGTTTAGGACTATTAACCCAGCATTTTGGAAGTTGCACCTTCCACTGTGATGCTTCASCTGGTATCTGGACAACCCTACTTAGTACATCATCAAGGCATTTGGTTTAGAACCTGGATTAGTGTGTTCATAAAATCGAGTCCTAAGGCCGTTGGATCCGTTCTCAAAACTCTCATGCCAATTAAATTTTTTGACGAGATGGAGCTTCATATAAGGGTTTACCGAAGCATGTAGCTACCTTTTGAAATTCGAGGAGTCAGTTTTTTCTGACTATTTGAAGGCCAATTCTCTTAATCGACACAATAATTCATTCATCGGCATTCTGAAGTAATCCTAAAAAATGGCCATATCATACTTTCATCACCATAAGTCAACTTCTCACAACATGCTTTAAGCAGTATTAAAACTCTGTTTGAATATTGATCGCATTTTCCACATTTTAACGATTCGTGTTTTCAATGCGCACTTCATGAGTTATTTTTAGGTAAGTTCAATTTATCTTATTAAAATTTCGATACAATTCATAAGCGACTGATGCAATTCATGAGCGACTTTGTTTGTAGGTACCTAACTCAATGGGAAAAATGATGGCGTTTTACGAAGCAATCCAAACCCTTGGTTATAAAGCAGCTACCTTGTGACCCCCTTGCTAATACAGGAATTCCTCAAGCGTAAATTCCTGTGCCATACTGGTATCCGAAAAACCATCTAGCGCACCTGACGATTTGACGTACATTATACCACCCCACTATCGTTCCATAATTAACATGAAGGGTCAAGGGTCTTCAGTTAGCGAAACAGTGCCGTAACACAACTCATTTTTACATGTTTATTAGTTGTTAAATTGTTACTGTTGCTGATTCCATACRAGCCTCGAGCGAATGTAAACTAAAATAGGATTTATTTACGAAGAACTGTAACAGTTTTTCAACGAATGTATTAAAAATGTAAGTTAGTAATTACGTTATAAATACACATGAATACACTTTATCGACGGTTTGATTTTACAATTTAATAAACTATAATTCGTACATTTTTATGACCATCTGCATCTGTTTAGATCAACGAAGGAAGTTTTCATATACCTACAGTAATCATAGATTTACCCAAGAGTACATACGCCCAATTCTGTGCTGCCGATTCCTGAGTTGTTATAGTCTGAATGAATAGAAAAGCGTAGAAGCGCTTTAGTAAGGGTAATTCAAACTAGAGAATAATATGTGTTAGTAGTTAAAAACATTACAGCACCATCCGTCAGAGATATTTTTAAACATGGTTATAAATAAAAAATCAATGCCTTTGTTTGCATTACATACAGGAATAAAGAATAATCGTAATTTTCGCGATTATATGGATTTATAAGAATATAAAATTGTCTTAGGTGGGCACGTGACAACCACATCAAATTACAACAAAGAATGACAATACACTGTGAACGTACTTTCCACTTCACAATTCTTAGATCTGACAGCATGCAGAAGACAACAAAGATAAAGACCAGAAATTTTGTGAGAGTTGCAGAGGAACATGACATATTAATGACAGCAGCAATAAATGTAAACAAAAGAATTAGATATTTAACGAGACACAGCCCACACACCTTAAGAGGGCCCCAAAACTTGTCTTCTTCATGTGAAAAAGATTAAAAAGTGCATTTATATTTAATTTAATTTAAAAAATATCTGGTTTATATGAAAGCAAAATTCATTATTGTAAGCGATCTGTACGATGATACCCAGTTCCATCTCGAACGATGAAGAAGAAATGGGAATGTGGAAAAGTCTATGGAGGAGGGAGTGTAAAGCAGCAACTTTACGTGGGAAAGGGTGGGAAGAAGCAAAGGGAATAACTTTGTCAGTAGAGGGTCTTCTGCAAATACTAAATGAAAGAAAAGACGTCTACGGACGAGAAATTAGTAAGCGCAAGAAAGGAATGCTGTAATTGATTTCTAACTCATGCGTTACCGATTGTCCAATAAACATTTCAGTCTATTAGGATAACCCAGATAGAAAGAAGCCCAGCGAAACAAAATTACCTTAAATATTTAGTATTTGTCATTATCATTTTAGCTTAAACTTAACTACTTCACCTACCACGTAAGATAGATGGGTTCACGTCAAACTCACGAGTGTATTGAACATAGAGTCACTGGGTATATAAGAAATAAAAATACCCGATACCACAAAGCCTACACCAATACGGATGAAAAAGTAATCGATTATTATCTTAATAAAAACAATCACTTATACAAAAAAATCAAATAAAAACAATAAGCATTGCTTTTGTCAGTTAGTACCTATATTTATATCTCTAACACCTTTAAACTTGCATATTAAGAACTGACGGACTATTTGCGACATGAATTAAACGTTTCCTCCAGTTAAAGCTTTTGCAATTGCGGTACATTAATAAGGTAAGTACTCTGCAAGAATGGWAATAAAGTCACCCCCCCCCCCCCCACAATGACTTCAAAGGGATATTGTTCACAATATGGTCTAAAACAAACGGCTTTTTTAAATTACTCACTACGCCACTGTTTTTAGTAACGCACCAGGTTCCGATCTTATTCATTAAGAGTATATCACCGGTGGGAACTCTTTTCATGGGTGTTCAGATCGCATGACCAACCGGAAGTGTTTGTGCTCGACGTCACGACGTCCGGATGTGCATCTCTGCCTTACCTCGCCAGTGCCATATGTCACCTTGTTTGTACCGACGCCGTTTGCTACGCTATAATTGCGTCACGGTTCATGTAGCGGGTCAGTTTTTATCTTGCTGGATCGAGTTGGGCAGTTAGACTGTTACTTCCTGCAGCACAATAGCTAATTGCATGTAAGAGACAGATAATTAATATGCTGAGAATATCAAAACAAGGTATAAAATCGGAAACTGACAATGAAAAGTACACGAGGACGATATGCGGAAGGAAGGGAACTCTATACCCACTTTACCGCAGAGGAGACATGGTGGTTTGAGTGAAACACCAAATCGAGTGAGTCTCACGCTGATCGCTCTCATAGAGTACTGTCGAGGTCGAATMTCCTGTGTAGGTCGAATTCCAGGAGATTCTTAAAACCGGCCAAGTAAGACAATTATTTTTGTGACTTCTTAAAAAGGCACTTAAGGTTTGAGCAAAGGATTCAAAAGAATGACTAATCAAAAGCTTAGTATTTTATCAAACTTAAGGTGGTATGTTTGGTTTTGGAAAACATTTTAAGAAATGCATGTCGATTGTTTTTGAATAGCCAGCTAATAAAAAATCACGACACGAAGCGTAGCTTAACTACTAATCCTCTTGGGATTTGTATTAAATTTCTTGCTCTTGCATGGAGACTAGTAAAGCAAAAAAATATACACATCCATATAGTATATACTGGTACAGAAACTTGTTGAAACGGCTAATTTGTTAAATACAACCCTAATTTTTTTGGTTGAGTATTTTAATTAAAATGTGTTTTTCCATTATCAAAAACGAAAACATATTATTTGTACCACCCTAAGAGCAAATTCGGATCTTTAACAGCTTCGCTGATATAACATAATTTCAATTAGGAAGTCACACCCTCAGTGAGGCCTTCAAGCCCGAAATCAGCAGTGGTGGGTAATTTCCGGTTAGTTGGCCATGGTCGTACTGTGTTTCGCTTGCATCTTCAGATTCGAGTTCATCGTGAATGTAGGTGTCTTTGTGCAAACGCAAACTCCACATTCACACTCTGAAGGTGCCCACCATATCAGTGAGCGAAACGTCAACGAAGAAGAAATCACCACGACCACGGTCAACTAACCCAGAATCATGTATCTTTATCTTCGAACTGCATTGTTAATAACCTAATATACAAGCAAGCTTATCTTCGAAATACAAATAGACAAGCATATTTGAACTTAATAAAAATGGTTTTCGTTCACTTACTAAGAATCTGCCTAGTTAACGTAATATAGGTATACCCAGTAAATCATGGAAGTAGCGCAAAAGTAGCTATGATTGTTAACTTCTTGCCGATTTCTCCAAACAAGTAGGTCCAGATATCGCTTATCGTGTATTTGTATTTACCGCACTACATGTATAGTCACAAAATAAAAGGTCTAGTTAGTGCTATCGATTACTTTCATCTACGTTTTCACCTTATTTAAGTCAGGGACAGCGGCACATAAATGTGTACGATATCGTAATTTTATGACCAAGATCAAACCTGGAACCATGCATTGCTGTTTTTCATGTTCACAGATAGTAGAATAGAAGTATTTCGTTTTCAGAATTTACTATTTTCAGATGATTTGAAGTTATATATAAAAATTTCGTATTGCTGAAACAAAACTTTCCTCTCTTATTAATGTTGTAGTAAGAGCAAACTAGTTTTAAACATTATACTATCTCGAATCTCTCTATAGAATCTACGCTGACCAAATTGAATCGGTACAGCGTAAATTCTTGAAAGTCTGTCTGCTGAATACATTAAATGTTTATTCTCTTGATGAACGGGGGCTGCGTTTACGATTAGCAGAACAGGCAATGAGGGAGGAGATGTTTTGATAACACAATGTACACATGTACACACATGTACCTAAAATAGTACTGGAACTGTTAGTTGGTTATTGTATTTCGATCGATAATACTCGAAATCTCGATGAAGAGATCGCGCTTCTAAATTTTCTAACTCATAGTATACCTACATAAGCATATTTTTTGGATACACTTCTTCAGCACATTACATTATTGTATGTAAAAATCATAAGGCCCGGTTTGGGCAGTTATTTATAGTATAATATTTAAGAAAAAAAAATTGATCGAAATATTCAAATATAATATTTGCTAAATGATTACTACTGAGTAGTGATACCACACAAAGTTCTACACCATTGCGCAGTATTACGATATCAGGTCGCAACTTCTCTTAATTTCAATGGTGAATAATGGAATTTCTCAGCATTGGCTAAAATTTATCACTATCCAAGCATTGTGCTTAACTAAAAACTGTTTTAGAAACGTCTCAGACGTTACGCACGTAGCCTGTCTTTTAATATTCACGACATACACACGCATTAATAAGAGCGGCTGCGGGGAGCGCACACTTGAGCAGTCTGGGCCTTTGTTTTTTACCCTCTAAGATGACGTGCATTGAATGGGGCGAGCCGGCACCCTCCAAGTCTTCGCAGAAGACCCGCTCTCTCTTGGCTCATCTTTGTTAATAATGAATGGGAATGCTACAGATATACCGTATTAATTACAGAAACACCGCGGTGTGCAGAATGCGCCTTAGGTTCTCCTAATGAAGTTTGCAATGGAACGGACGCTGATGTAGAAAAAGGCTCCACTTATATTACGTTAGCAAATGGGGTAATAGTATCTAAGTAGTCGTATTTCGAATGAAGGTGGAATCTAAAGAAATTAACGAGGCGCTTGTACGGTATTTAATAGTAATAATAGTAAATGGTCTTGTTTAAAGGTACAAATTGATTTCTACTAAAGCTGTTATGAATTACATTATAAACTTTGGAGATTTCGTAAGAAAAGGTAGCACAAAGGTCAATGTAAATTTTAATCAGATCCAAAAAGGTGTATCTAATTATGTAAATATTGTTTATGGTTATCGTGTAACTGCATTGAATATGTTATATCCTGTTCGGCGGAACACTGAATAGCTTTATGTTGATTTATTCCTCTTCTTCCACTTTAATCGTACATAAGGCATAAACATCTTGAGCAATCTAAATTTTCGTAAGTTAACATACAAGCTGTAATCAAAGTGGTACTATACCAGCACATAAATAAGTCTTTTTGCTAATATGTATAGTGGACATAAAATGTAATTTTAGATGTGAAAAACCATTGAAATATTATCTAGTATTAAATTCAACGTTAAAATTTGGTCCCTACTTGCAATCTTAATAGTTTGGTTTACGAACTATTTTTATCTCAAAGTGCGTTTTAGCCAATATTACATTTCAGCGAAGATAACGCGTTGTACTAGCTCGAAAAAGATCTTTTAGTCTAGTATAACCATCTTATTTCACTTTATCCAAGTAGTCAGATGTTAAGCATTGTTGTAAACTGTTGCAGTTAAGAGTTTATCAACAGTTTAATGGGTTCGAAACAGTGGAAAACATATGTAATAATAATTATTAATTGAACAAACATGACACACTTAACAGATATTGTTTTTTATATATCAGGTATAATTAACAATAGTAATAGTTTTTCTACTTATATGAATTAACTGTATACATATGTACCTACACGTTTAGGTAAATCAATTAAACTATAAAAGAACAAACCAATACCGAACAGTAAGGACAGATAACAAATTAATAAAAGTACCCTATGCACTAGTTCAAGCATTTGGTCATCCACTGCCAGATAATCATTTTCTTCTGAAGTACTTCATTCCAGGCTTCTTGTACAATATCATAAAGTGCGCAGACATGTTCCATGGGTTAAATATCGCATAATCTTGGTAGCCAAGACAACAAATTGACGTTGCTTTAGGTTTTCTTCGTGGTCCATGGAATCCATTGCCTCCAAACGTTCGCCATTTGTCGCTGATAGCATCTTCACTGGTCACTGCTAACGGTTAGCGTCGAGGCTGACTGATCATTAAGAGTGACGACTGAAGACGCCGCCAACGAAGTAGACGAAACGTTTAGGAGCAATCGATTCCATACTCCACGGCAAACAGCTCGAAAACTCATCGATACCTGAACATTGCCGGCCATGACAAGCTTAAAACTACTATGATGTTGCTTTATTCAAAGTAAACCACTAGTCTATTAGCGCCCTTGTAGGACCAAGGAGGTTTCTTAGAACCTAAAGTCTATAATTAGACGAAGATCTTGGCATTCTAAGGTTCTTCACCGACGCCCTGCTCTTCTAGTTCTTCCTGTTTAGCATTGGAACCAGGTTCTTGCCTAGGACTCCTGTTTTTTTTTTCTAGTAATAGTATATCTACAGATAAATTGGTCTCTGGCAAACTTACTATTCATCCTCTACTAAACTCGCTCTAGCCGTACCAGCGGCTTTTAGAAATGCCACAATCTGTAATTTTTGCCTATTCTGTTAAACAAAGGTAGCAAAAAATAGGTGGGACGGTATAAGGCTGAAAAACTGATTGGTTTTCGTCTTAAGTAACAAAATTATTTAAATAAATTAAGCATTTTTGTAAGCTTTATTTGTGTCAGTCACTATAAGCTCTCTATTAACAGAAAAAGCTGCGGAATGTCTGAAACACATCAACCACAATTGGGTATTTCAGTGAAGTAAAAATTACTGAATTCAATATAGTTTCGTTACTAATTGTAATATATGCAAATAATTCCCTGGTTAGTATAAAAAATGTATTTAAGTACGTGAATATTCAAGTCAAAGTTGATCACCTTGTGCCGGTGTTGGATTTGTTGTGTTTGTGTTTCATGATGCTTAATTAATGCAAGAATAACGAACGATAAACAAAAGAAAACAAACACAGCACATAAAAAACGAGTTTACAGATGATTCAGCTCAGCTTTCACTCTACTGTCAGTGGTCAGCTGTACGCGACGTTGCTACTTATTCCGATTGTTGTTTATCCCTCTATTTTTAACACAGATTGTTCACTTATGACGTTACAACAGAATCCTTTAATGTTTATTAATCAATATCTCAAGTTACACACAATATTGAAAAAATAAAAAAAGCAGGTCAATCTTATTCCAGTTGGATCGTATGGAATATGTAATAAAAATTATTTTTCTTGCTAGCGCAAAGTAAAAAATAAGGCACTTTTTAGTGTTTCGACCAAATACGATCCATTCTTTATCATGTCTGAAGCTTATTCTCTAGATAATGAACAAAACATATACGTTTCCAGAAAGCGGGAGACAAATTACTATTATTACGCCTAATCAAATCTTCAGTTAGTCTTTATCCGATATAATATTTTCGGTTCTCAATATTCTTCCAATAAGCTCCTATTTTTCCGTGATCGTAAATACACCCTTGGCTTGATTGCTATGCACAGGTAAATGCACGAAAATTGTCAAACGGATACTTACGAAACCCGCAATCTTTATTTCCCTGTCCTCGTGTCGTTTTAACTTTAGTCGATCTTTTAACTATTAATGGAAGATCGTGGCGTACCCAACAATTTGACAGGTACTTATGCAATTTAAGTCTTTTAGCTTAGAGGGCGGAATTTTTATTACAGTGATCTGGGTTGACTCTGGTATGTACTTGCTGCGTTGTATCGATCAAAGGACATGATAAAATTCTGGAAGATTCCATAAGTACATATGGGCCTCTGGCTCAGTGAACTTAATAAGAAATTTTATAAGCATCCCATTGTGTTATTCTTATTCCTTCGATATAATATTTGTAAAGCTTTAGGTGTAATTCCACCATTAGCAATATCAAATTACTGGTTGAGCTCATATTATAATCTTGACTGTTCTTAAGAGAGATCAATATCTTGCACGAAGGCGTATACTATATATCGTTTTAAAAAGCCACTTATTTGATCGATTATATGCAGAAAGTACCTCTAGCTCTACACTAAACCAAGAGCATACTAAAAAGAACAAACGAGCTGAAGTGATTCTGATGATTTACTAGAACATGCCGATCAGGATAAACAAATTTTTGGCATTTATACAAAACGCTATTCTACGGAGGAAAGCTTATTGCTTTATACGTTTAATAAAAACAAAATATCATAAAAGGAATAATATTAAACAGTTTTGAGGTTCATTACATAACAATTTTATTAGAGTAATCTGCTTGATAGCTTGATACATCTTCTCTATAGCTACTACATGTATTCGAAGATGTATTGCAATATTTAACCACATATAAAAACTGCCAGATATTCAAAACTGTGCTAGGTTTGTACTAATTTAAGGCGACATTGAAAGAGGACGTAAATATTACGATATTCAGTGTTGAACGTTCTGAGAACAGAAAGAGAACATGTCAGGCAACAGTTTATCTAAATAAAATTTTGTTAGCAAAAAAATGAAAGGAATGTTAACTAAACGCAAGACTCCTGGTGTGGCGCAGCAGGAAAAAAAATATTCCAAAACCGCTATAAGGAGTTGAGTTTGGATTGAGTTAAGTGAAGGACAAAATAAGGAGATTATTTAAGGAGCTAGCTTCCAATGGTTTACGAAAAGCCCAATAACCTGCAGAACAGTTTATATTTAACAATCCTAACGCGAAAATTTGCCTACACATATGCGATCTGAATATATCAAGTTAGTTGCGGTCCTCCGTGGTAATTACAGTCTAGTTGGCGATGATTACTTCGCGTCATAGTTACACACTCGCACTTGTTAACCATCTGCATCCGCTCTTCGAATTGAAGAAAACGGAAGAAGCATTTATGTTTATGTGGAACGCTATGTGGTCACTGCACGACCGCCCGTTCTCATAAGGTTATTTCCAGGACCCTAATTGACGACGGCCGCGCTTTTCGGTGTCAAATGTCGCAGTAATTGAAATTACGGAGAATTTTTTGTGCCAAGATGCGTTACACTGGCGCTGTGTTTGTTTTGTTCGTCTGACGTGTTGCTTCCTCATTAAGTTGCTGTGGCATATTTATGATTAAAGATGAATTTCAAAAAACATGGAACTTTTTTATTAAATTAGCTCTCTGTCCGATCTGTACCTACAGCTCTGCTAATTTTGAACGTAGTTCTTGTATATTGCTGTTGCTTTGGATGTCATATCCGACCACTGTCTGGCATAATTGTTAGTGGAAAGTAGAAGTTTACAAAATGCTGTATTTGGAGGAAAAGTAAATTGTTTCAGATGAAGTATAAAACAATTTTATCAAATATTGCTTTTATTACAACTAGAAGGAGACTTACAAGTACAGTACTTGTCGAAGAATTTATGATGAAATAAATTTTTACTTATACCTAAGTTAACAGATCACAATTACTCTATAATAATACATACTAAGGCTTTTAATCTTCTCACTAACACTATGGTGATTAATTGTATAAATAATTATAATTGCATTAGGATTCAATAAGAATAATAAGAATTTCGGGGGAGCGATCCAAGTGGGAAACCTAACTTAAGTTTTATTCAGTTTCGAAAGAAGCTACATCCAAAACTAGTAAGAAAAATCTTTAAACGGCTATCGTTAGGTACAAGGGAAATTAAATTTTGCATCAATACAATAGAAAATCTACATATGGTTCTATGTGAGATAAGAAAGATATTTGAATTAAAAGTTGACTTGTTGTAATGAGCTATTTATATGAAGACCCTGTAGGACGAAGGTACGAAGGTACTGATAAATTGCATATCAATAGCTCTCCCGGAAAGCCATCAGATACTATTTTTCAGTGTTTGCTGTATTTGAGGTCACTTTACCATAAAGTAGGTAATGCATGCATATATCATTTTTTTCACAAAAACAATTTCAGATATAGATGACCTTAGACAAACTCACCCTTAAACTAATCGTAGAATACAAGAATATAAAAAATAGAGGACATTTCATCTAAAATAAGGAAGTTGCCGCCTACTGCTGGCATTACCGGAAGTTGTAGCAGTTTGAGAATATTTTACTCGTAGTTCGAATGGCACTATTTGAATTAGTGTACCAACTTTCAAAAGCTTCCAATGTTTATTTTTCCAGATTCTTCTGACTTTAGCATTTCGTGGACACCTTGTATGCTAGGTATGATAAAGTACGATTTCCGTAACTTTATTCATTTGATTTGTGTATTGTAATGGGGTTTCTACATTAGCAATCAAATCCAGGGTATCTATCTTCCTCAGAAAGCTTTCGTTAAATCGCTAATCCTTTATTCTTAGCTTGTTGTGCACAAAAATTATAATCATGATCCAGCATCAACCATTTTATCGAATTTGGTTGTTGACAGTTTGCTGAGGCATTGCATTCCCAAATTACCTTTCGGCTTGCCATTTCTAAACTGTTATGTTGATGACATTATAACCGCAATCCCTTCAGGACAAATTAATACTATTTTAACTACCTTCAACTCTCTTCATTTCAAAATTTAATTCACTTCAGAATGTGAAGAGAACAAACAGATTGCATTTTTAGATTTAAAACTACATAGAACTAACAATAATGAAATAGTGATTGGTATAAAAAATCAATTTCATCAGACAGACTGATAAATTTTCACCCTGAACATCCTTTTAGCCAAAAAAATGCCATCTTAAAATCACTAAAATCCCGTGTCTTACGTTTAAGTGATCAGCGTTTCCATGAAAAGAATCTAAATATTATCAAAAAAATGGCAATCAACAATTATTTTCCTTTGTACATTATTAACCAAATTTTAAAACAGCCTACAGCAGAACCACGTAACACTCCTTCCGTTGATGCAAAATATTTTAGAGTCGTCAATGTTTCAGATATTGACAATTAATTACAACGTCTTTTTAAACCATTTAATATTAGATTAGCATTTTATTACAAGAAAAACATCGACAAGCTACATATATACCAAACTAAAAGACGCAACCCCTGTTTCCCAGCAATCCAATGTAGTGTATCAGATTGAATACCAGCATTGTAGTAAACTTTACATTGGTCAAACAAAGCAACGGTTGTCAACCAGAATTAATAATCATAAAAATGACTGTAAGCAGCATAATCTATTAAAGTCAAATATTACAGCACTAGCCGCTCATGTAAAAGAAACTAACCGTCAATTTGATTTTGATAATCCATCAGTTTTAGATAGAGTCTAATCTATACAGAAGATTATTTTCTGAAATGTTACACATTTGTAAGTCTAAAGACGCATGTAATACTAGAAAAGACATGGAAAATCTCAACGTAGTCTTTCATAATCTTATAAATTACTAATAGTTATTTGTTCCTTGTATTAACGTATTTATTTGTTAGATCATCATAAATGTGTTTTTGTATACTTGTATACCATTTTAGATTTTAACTCTGATTTGTCAAAATTTTTACTAATTATATTTTAACTGTTACTAATTGTAATTTAACATTTATTGTGACATTACATCACGTCAACTTTTGTACTAATTATTTTAATATTTAATGTGATACATATAATAATACGAAGGGTTCTTTAGTATATAGACCTTTGATTGTTATGGACATGGGCTAGCGCATATGTTGTATTTTCTGCGTAAATCTCAGTCTTGCCTTGCTGTCAACCGTATGGATGTGTCGCCTGAAATTAGTAAAATTTTAAAATGAGTGTTTCAGGTAGGTCCATAACATTTAACAATTTTGATATTTATAATCTGGTATTGTAGTTTTGTAATTCTTGTCCTCTCTCTGTTTTGTATAGCGTCCTGAAGACGTTCGATTAATAGAACGAAACCGGTCGATTGAGACAATTTTGTTTTCTTTAACCCTGTCCCTTTGAATGGATTATCATCGACAGTAATACTACAAGGGAGTAACGCATATATTTAATAAAAATTATAATCTGCCTATATTTTGATGGATGCATTTGTGGTCATCAATAAAATAGTCGTATACAGCTTTTATTGTACCCGTCTCGCCACAGCAGCCAAACCTGGCGACAAATATCAATATCGCAAACCGCCGATTTTCACGCGTTATTAGCTCACATCGGTAATATCTATTATGTGCGTGTTGCGTTCAGTTAAATATCATCGATGCGACCGCATATTACGTGGAAGTGGTTGCAAGCGTCGCGGTAGGTCCTCAAATCTCAAAATTCCGGTCGCACGGTAGCGGACGTGATGGTCTATCGATTTTAACCAATACGGTGAGTCATAGATTAATTAATTAATAGCAACAGTTAGTATATACATAAAGAATGTGAAACMCTCTCAAAACGAGAAAATATAAGGATTACTGTTTTACCATATCTTTGCTAAAAGTAGTTAATTCATAAGGCACTAAATTTGACACCGAATTTTCAGCAGTGGTATGATTTTCCGTTTCAAAGAGTTTCTGCAGCCGATAAAAAATCCGGTAACCTTCTACTCTCAGATTGTGTCACTACCCGGCGCTGATTACAAGAGGGTGGGAAATGCCAAGTAGGCTGTATTTTCTTGGAGTCATTCTCTGGTACTCCTTTATGCGACGCCGAAGGTGCACTTTTTATTGAGGGTTTTATAATCTGACTCGGGGGAAAGAATGACTTTTAGAAAAGACGGGGTCGTAAGTTGTTTTCATGTTTATTATATTCTTTGCGGTTATGGCAGGGCAATTTCAGATTTATAACATCTTGTGCGTTATAGGAATTTTTATAGTTAATTTTCATGCCGGGCAGATGGTACACTTGGAGTATTTATATTTTCCACTCAGGTAGATGTCACGTTTGAGAGATGCAGTTTCCTTTGCATATTTAGGTATTAGCCTAGGTGTGTTCGATGCCTACGAAGGCTCGGGCTTAATTTCAATAATATTAAGCTCTCCTTTCACTAAACTTGCTTTAAATACAAGCGAAAAGCTAAGGCTTATTTTTACATTAATTATTATAGAAACCTTATAACAATAAGTTATATGATTCTAGACGTTTTCAGTCACAGTTACGTGTTTAAAAACAAGAAGGTGGGCTATTTTTAACTTTTCTGCTAATAAGAATTAATAATTAGATTTTCTATTTTACTTATCAGAAGATTTATGTAGTTACTTTTAACATATACAGGTTTGTATATAAAACGGTGGGATTCATTATTATTAATGCACTTTCCAATCCATAAAACAGATTCGCTATGTTGCTTTATTAGTAAAGTGGATCTAAATAATCATTCATAATACAAACTTAAGTTTTGAAGCGCGCCTAAAATTGTGACGTCAGCTGCGAATAAAAATTGCCCATTTTGGCAACTCGGATGTTCCTGGTGTTTGTTTTACTGCACATTTTTGTAAGACTGCAGTAACATATCACTAACAGAATACTTTCGAATTAAAAAAGACATGTCTTTGGTTTATAAAACACTTGTGTGACTGTAGTGCATTTCTTTAACTACACAACTACATATAAATGTTACTAGAATCAATAGTGCTCGTCTTGTTTTAACGCAGTGCTCGAAAAGACAATAACAACTAATTATTAAACAACTTAACGTTTTCTGAGCATATTTAAAACAAAAATAAAAACACGAGATATTAATTCCCCACAATTGCTTCTTTAACATTGCTCAATCTCGTCAGCAATAAGAGGTTCGCGCTGCTAATCATCCCTTCATTTATAATGCATCTTGATTTGCTACATACTACTATAACTGCAAAACACTTTGTTATTGTTTTGTGTACACGCGTTTCAAAATTAATGGAACTATTTTATATGAACAGTGGGCTAAAAACTTATGATCTACTCAACAAATATTGCTCAATTTTTATAATTTAGGGAGTAATTATTCACAAGATCATTACTGTACATTTTCCCATTTCTTTATCACCTCTCTAGCAAACAAATATTCCCTTCTCTGCGCTTTATTAAGTATTCCAACCAGAAACCCTAGTAAAATTGGTAGGTATTTCTCGAAAGACTGATTTCAAACCAAAGAGGATAATAGTCCAAGTACCTACCTGCTGTTTCTTGTCAGTAGCAAATATGTTATCATATACCTTGCTATAACAACTTCCAGCACATGCGTTTTTTCTTTCGAAATTTTATCTGCTATCTGCTTTACTAATATATTTTTTATATATCAAAGTTATAAATTGTAGTTACCTTCTGAAGTGGTAAACTCTATTTATTATAGCTCTATGTTCCATAATTTACTGTACTATTTCGTATGTTATTGACTTTATTTTCGCTTACATTCGCAAAAATGCAATTACGACTTTTTACAATTTTACAAGAATTACGGTTGATACCGAAGTATCGTTAGTGAAAAGATCTTTTATATTAAATGGGACCCGGGTCTTCAGTTTTAAGCCCTGGCATGCTATCCCTGCGGCATCTGAAGGCTTTCGCGAACCTCTATCAGAGTGATAACTACAGACCGGGTCTAATCCAGTCAGTCCAGGACCAAAGATTTTTTTTTTCAATAAATACACGTCGGAGTATCCGTGAAACTTAATAACATAATTCGTTCAGACAACGACGTCTATATGAATACAATTACTAATACTTTACACTCTCTTGTTCTAAAATTGACAAAGAAATGCTGTTTAAAAAGTCGTTGCAAGTAATGCGATAATAGAGTTACAGGCAAATGAACCTTCATAATACAACATGTATCAGATCAGTATTCAAGCGTATAAAAGTTGGTTCAAAATTCAAGCGAAAATTTATGGTTTGGTTCCTGCAAGTGCACAAGCACTCTGAAGAGCGGAACACTCACGAGGAGACAAAACGCACAGATTGAAGGAAGTACACGTAATGAGGAAGTCGGGCAAAGTGAGCAGTTGTGATAATGCCTGCAATTGTTCGAGTGCGAGCGAGATGAAAAATATTGGCGAGTAGGATAAGATACCGGACAAGTTAATAACGGAGTCAAACGGCGGGGTACGCTAATTGTCCGGTAGTTAAGACTTAAACTGTTTACAAGAGGCAAACGTGACGCAAAGTCATATGCCACTTTCCGGCGTGATTTGTATTAGTGTTTCCTGCCAGCAAGAAGATGAGTTAGCTGTTGCCAAGATTGCGCTATCGCTTCCTTAACTTGAACGATAATTCTGTTGCAAACCCGCTATCGTATGAGGGTTGGAAACCACAAACTGTGATACAGGAAAGATGGGTTATTATAGAGGACTTTATCACTTCCTTAAACATTCCCATGAGACTATACGAAAAGAGCGATAACTTTAATTTTTGAAAACAGCAGTGCTGAAAATGGTTTCTTTTTTACGTGCCATGTCCGATTCGAACGTAGGCAATCTCTCACATATACCTTCAGATTTTTCCACAGACGTAAGGGACCTACAGTAGGTATATCGCCGGTTCCAAACGGCTCTATTTGAGTGGCTATACTAAGCAAATTTACTCGTGGTGGTTTACCATTACCTTCCATGAGGTAGCGGTCGTATTATCCATTGTTGTCGGCACCAGAGATTGAACTCGAAACTTTCGGCATAGTAGGCGAGCACGCTAGCTACTATAGGACGAAGGCTCTCAAAATGGTTAGAAACTCACAAAAAAAGCTTATTTTTTGTCGCCTGCCTAAATTTTAGTCCAGTCTTGTTCAACTACTGGTAAAAAAAAAGTTCGACATCTGTATCAGTTATGACCCAAGAAAAAAATCATGAAATCTGTTTTAAGGCTGTGTCCAAGAAAAGACGCTATTGTCCGTATACACTCACAGCTCGCAAGCCGCCTATATACATTTCGACAATGCAAGGAGAATGCTTTAAAGCCTCTTTCGTCGAAAAGGCTTTTTTAATCTTGTTTGTTTTCTACCGAATCATCAAGATAATCTTCGGCCACGCTAGAAAATTTCTAACCGACACGACTGCCCTGAATCTACTAGCAAAACTTGGAGCGTCCTCTAAAACGGTGACCGGTATATAAACACTTCAAATCCCAAATACTGGACTATTTTTGAAGATATATTAGCATTTTTTGTAACATACCGGGTCGCGATTTTTTTATACCTAGCTTCATATCTCTTGAGATACTTTCTGTAAGAACTGTCACATCCTAGCTTCCAAAACGCTAGGTGTACGGTTTTTGTCGGAAATGTATCCATTACTTTTCATTCAAATAAAATCATATTGTTTTAAATAAATCAATACTATTCAGTATTATATTACTTGTATTACATATTAGAATTTAATATAAACATATTCTTTTCTCATTTTATACACTCTGTAGCTATCTGAATTTACCATATGTTTAAATGTTTTAAATTAGACAAATTTAAAAAAAAACGAAAAACTACTATTCATCGACAGTAGGTATGCTTTAAATACCAATTTTAAAATTTGTCTGAATAAGTTGGTAACAATATCTTCAAACGAGTGCAAGACTATGTATTTGTATTTTGTTTAGAAATACAAAAATTGGAAAACTTAAATACTTCATAGTATTTTCTAAAGGAAAAAAGAAAGGAATATAACGAGCGATTGATGGTTTCAAATTGCTCACGTTTCAATAAAGTACGCCGTTGCAATTTGTTTAACTTCTCCCCGATTAAATATAATTCTTCGCACTTCCGTCAAAGCAAACCTGGTCGTTCTACTGTCACGCTAACACAATTTTACATAATGAGGGTGTCGTCTAGCATTTCGTTACGGTATTTACTACAACACGCGTACGAATTTGTCTACTCACAGTAAGAAAATTAGTCCGACGTAATACAAAAACTCTGTAAGGATATCCTGGCTGCAAGCCGATTTTTTTTTTGTTATTCGTAAACGAACCACCATCTGTCTACGCAGTTGCCGAATTTTGGAAGATCGGTGTGTATGGTGTTCGTCAATAACTGCGACTATTTTGACATGCATAATATATAATAATTTATTTTTCATTTTTATTAGATACAGAGCTTCTATAAATGATTCATGCAACGTGGGCGGCGTTGATTTCTGAATTATTTGTGCCGCCTTTTTGTAACTGCTGCCAAGCCACAATGTGCACGGCGATAGTACTGAAGGTTGCAGATGTCACCCCACAGCTCCAAAATGTGAGCTTTCTGCAACCTTAAAGTTAATTATACCACAAAACACTACAGAATATGTTGAAAATACATAATCTCAGTCGTCTTCTCATATTAAAATATATCAAACAATGCAAAAATCGACAGATGACAAGTATACGTCACTTTTCTTAGAGACGGCAAATTGATTTAATCTATAATTTCCATAAGCGCCTTGGATGCACGAATCATTTAAAGAAACCCTGTATAACTGTGAAGCTTCCTTGCTGATATGTCATTTATTGCAATAATAGTGTTCTATTAATCTGCGTTAGCTTCTAAACATTAAAATATAGCGGTGTACGATTTTTGCGCCATCCTCACTATTATGATTCATTTTAGGAGTATGTATAAATCTGGTAATCTGGCAATCCAGCTCTTTGTTTGACAAGGCATAAAAAGCTTTCGTCGGTGTAATCTTTGCATTTCCACATGGCTAATATACTCGTAATTGCCTGGTCACTTCCGATACCGCATTATAATTAAGCGGTCGTGTGGCGTTTACAGAAAAAAATCAGTGCGGCACGAGCGGATGTACAACTAGGGAGGTGTTCGCCGGAGATGAGCTTGATGGTTGCTTAAGTTTCCGGTTAGGTCTGTCGCTTTCGTCAATTATAGTCGGAAGTATGACTGTGACATCAATATTGATGTAATGGGTTCCTGGTCGATGGGCATGGATTGTCGGATTTTTTTCTTTAGTTTCGCTATACAACAGTAGGTAATATGTTAATGAGCAACCGTTTTTGAGAACGGACGGTAGTTGGAAAATACCTAGAAAGTTAGTAACTTCACTAATTGGTTGAAGACCAAGATTTTCTAGGGCCGTTACGATCTACTAATACGATTCTTTTCTTGCCGTGTTACCAGTTATAATTACAGATACCACCTTGGGAAAACCTTTATCCTAGTAATAATTCAACTCATTCATTTGTTTGTGATTATCATATTGGAATTGAATGACAATAATATATCAATGATTCGACTTCATACGATTAATGACGATTTCAGAGCTCTTCATTAGACGAAGAATTTTTCATAAACCTTAGAAAATCCAATCTCCTAAAGTAAGGAAGACAATTCTTGGCAAATATATATCGTCAAGAGATAGACTAAGAAACAAAGAACATCTAAAGGGTAATGAGGGAAAGCCACGAGGGTGCAAATTTTGTCGAATTTGAAATTGCAGTGGCATCTGTAAGAGTTTAATCTGTATTAACAACTCACCAAAATGGGAAAGAGTATTAATATAATACGCTTTTGAATATAGTCGACATAGGAGAAGAACGCCGAGTCTTCCTCGCGCCTAGGAGAAAACTATAAGAGTTAGAATCTATCCAGCTGACAAGTTTTATGTGTTTTGCATTCGATTGTTAGTTATACAGCATTTAGATGTTTTATATTGTCTACTTCATGACTAATTAGTAGTTTTGTGTTTGGTTGTACACTGTCAATGGAAAGCAATTTAAGTGAAGGTGATGAAATGTATGATCGACATGGAAGGGAAAGGTCACAGAAAAATAGAAAATCACACAGACGGATAGGAGATGCGATGAAAAGCTCCGACTCACATCTCGCGAAATGATAATGCTAATGCATACGTTTGAAATGCTTTGATGCTATTGACGATATTCATTATTGCTGAATGCAATAGCAGCATAAATACAAAGATGAACAAGACAGTTATCCTAGTGGTCTTATAACTGCAATTGCAGTGGACAAAGGCAGCCCTAAAGTGCAGACATGAATATAATGCAATTTATATGTTCCGAGTAAGAGTAAAAGATAAAGATTCCTATATAGTACAAAACATTTTTAGATTTTTACGGAATCGTAATTACGATGAGTGTTAGATCCAAAGACAGCAGGGCAAAATACAGAAATAGACCCAAGAAAGTCTCCGCAGGAGCTGTCACCCGTATGAATTTTTTATCAAGACATTGGAAGGACCGAAAACACATTATTCCTTGCAAGATTGTAATCGTATGTAGGTACTTGTCTTAGGATCTAAACATTTCCAAACTGGTTTCTATTTGCAATGAAAATAACTCCAACAACACAGTGGCATATGAAACATTTAGATGGCACTTCAATAACAATTCCAACGTTCCATTTGGTTTTTTCAGGGAGGATACTTGCTGCAAGCAGCAACTGTCATTCATTTAAATCACAAGTTGCTTTTTTGACAAGACTATACAAAAGGCAACGATTGATATAGTGTCCGCCAGTAAAATAGATTTATTGACTAAAGTTATAAATCTAACCAACAAAGAGGCCCTACTGAGAGCTTATTTTGGTCCTTGACATCAAATAATGCTTTATGTTTCCAAATGAAGTAGGATATCTGTTTGGGTAATTTTAACCAATTTTGTGAAAGGGATCGGAATAAGTCCTTGTTGCTTTGATTTATCAATATTTATATTTTATGGACGAACACTATAATTACAGCAGAAAAAAAGGAGCTGCTTCAAACCTAGCGACTAACAATTTCCATTATAAGCAGCAGTTAAATTTGTTATTTGTTGAGTATTCCCGCGTACTTGCGATGAAATGTTGCACGCAAGAGATCTAAAGATATTTGCTGTGTTCTTGCCCATTATATCTCGGAAATTCTTTTACAAAAGAACTGAAACTCCGATAATTTTTTGTGCCTTATGTGCAGGGCAGAAGAAAGAGAGTGGATTGTATTAAGAAAATAATATGTGGGAGAGCTTCAACAATGGAGGAATGTGATTCGTCATATTAGACATAAACTCTTGCTATTTACTGTTACAGATTATAAACAAGAAATTTCAAAATATGGACTAAATACTTGGAACCAATGTACAAAACAAAATGTCAGTTACAAAAACAGGTCGGTGTTTACAGATACTCTCCGATTCCTCCCCAACAAGACAGCAGCTTTGTAACTCTTATCATAATTCCTCATTAATGAAGATATCAAAAAGTTTTACAAGAATTTAGTAGTGGATAGAGCTGGGCTAGAGGACTACTATAAGATAATTGTTTCGTCTACGGTGAAGATTACGAGTAATAATAGTACATACTTTTTATTTTTTATCAGTTTTTATTTCTTTTTTGTCACTTGGTGACATTTTTACTCTCCGATTCCAAAATGTTTTAAAACAGCTTTGTGTTCTTGAGAAAATGAAAAGGGTTTATTTGTCGTCTAGCCAAAATTATTTACATATTTTGTAAAATAGGAATTGAAAGGAAACAGAATTTCTCAGTTATCCACTTACGAGAAAATCTGGAACGCCCGCTAATTCCATTTCTCCCGGGCCTCTCGAGCAGCCCCCTAAAGAATCATTATTCTGCATGCGATTAAAGAAGGAAGCTGAGCGCAAAGACACATACGGGAATCGCACTCATAATGCAGCAAGTGATATTACAGCGGCTCACTCCGTTACTGGCTGCCACCTGCCCCGCAGGGGAGATGAAGAAATCACATTTTCTACTCGAGGTGCTCTGCCTCCGTCCCCCTGCCCCAAGACCACTCACAACCCTTGCCCGGTTGCCTACTCGGTCTTAACTGTGCCGTGTAAAGAAGTATTGCAGTGAGACTAACAGGGCTCGCATTCAAGGGCTAAGGCTTCAACAAGGAAGCCTTTAATAAAACCACAACTATCTAGGTTTCTTTATAAAAGTCTGCAATTTCACTAAACGATCATGGGCATATTATAGTTAGGTAAAACATAAATCTCACAGTCCAGCCTATTTAAAATGTCAATAACATGAGGAAGTGAAATTTTAGGGCTTTTGCCAAAAATTGATGGAAAAGTTAATCGATGACCGCACAGACAACGATAACACAATAATCAATAAAAATCTCTTCACATGAAGTTATTCCAAGTTTTGTCTTTAAATAGAATACAGAAAAAGCTACCTACCTCCTTGATTATTACGGCAGATCTTTCTGATGCTTTAAAAATACAGGATGTTTTGGCAATAATTATTGAATTACAATTTTCAAAAGATGTTTTACTGCCAACATTTGATGTAAAATACTTATTGGGACATTTTACTGCATAGAGTCAACCGTTTCCGTTTGGATTGCAAGCAAATATTAAAATGTAGACTAAAAGCTACTGGCGATTTCTTTTCCCGTGGCTAGTTATAGTCTAACTCTTTTTCAAATTTAGTCGATTTCTAGTGATGCGCGTACCTGTTTCTATTATGCGTTATATATCAGGAAAGTAAATAAATGTTTTTTTTTTCAGCGGCATAAAATAGTTCTATCTGCCGTTAAGCATAATACGTATCGTGTTTACTTAACTAAAATTATAATATAGTCTATATATTGGGTGTTCATTTAAAAAAGTCATCGTGTCGCTTATGATTTCTTGGCCGACGAAGACTTAGAAGAACAAATAAATGTGTGGCTTTCTACAATTATTGTTGTATTTACGATAAGCATTGTTATATTATACAACAATTTTATAACTCGAAATAAAAATAAAACCTAACGTTTACCCAGTAAAGAGGAAATTGTGTCACATTGTGCTTCACTTGCACTTAACACGGGGCGCCACCTATCGACAATCAGTAAAACTTGAATTCGCCTGCAACAATAGGGACGCTAGCGAATCGTTTGTTTGGTATCCTTAGTAGAGTTATTCATAGTAGTGATAAATATAGAAACAAAACAGAATATAGGAAAAATCATTCATAGCCACCTATGTATAATTACATAAAGACATCTATATCGGCAAGTATAGTTAAACCGATAGCAACGATTTGAAAACTAAACACCTATATTTAGAAATATTTCCTAAAATAGGGTTAAAATAAACGCATCAGGAATAGATTTTCAATAATAAAACTCCTAACATAATTTGCATTTTTTGCAAACGAAAAAAAATGGTGTAAAAGATTAATTATATCATTTTACGCGCTCTCTAAACAGCTATTATGACCGGTACACGTTAGTTTGTTGTTCAATGTCTTATAACTTGTTTCTCTTAGAAACTACTACGCTATTTTGCTAACCTCAGTTGCAATTTATACAACAAATTTTTTTGAATCTATTTCGTATCACATATTATGTGGAGTAAAGCTGAAGTAGAAACTGCGTACGTCAAATATATACGACCTTTTATGTCAAAATTAACTGTATATTCCCCTGCTCCACAATTTTCAGATATCAAACCCTTTATATCTTCAACCTATGTATCTATTTATTAACTGTAGGATTATGGACCTGGGTTAGATATTAAACTATATACTTCAACCGCATGGGAAACCTTTAAGCCGCAGAGGTTTGTTAAAATTTGCTGCAAAATACCCACACATTTAAGTAATAGTATCAGTCGAGGATGTACAAATGAACATTCATTTTAATGGAGTGCACCTTCTAGTTATTGGAACTTTAATGCCTGAAGTTGGTATAAATTTTTGGATTTTAAGACGTAGGCCTCCATTATCTTCAAAATTGAGCCCATGTAAGTACATAATGTGGCTTTTGTTGCAATTATAATGTTATATAGGGTGTGTCCCGAAAGAAGCCCGCCAAAATTTAGTCACATTAGTCATTGAAAAAAGAAAGTTCCAATGGAGGTAGAATTTTCCTAGAATTTCCACCTCATTTAATATCTGATCAATCTCAGATTTATGAGGAAAGCTCTGGACGACGCTAAATACGAGCCCGCCGACTTGAGACCATTGATTCACCGGCTCACGGAAGGGAAACGAGAGATCAATACAAACTACGAAACCTCGTGGTGTGAGGCAGGTTAGGGAAGGTTTGCATTTACTGCAGTCTTTGCTTCCTTCGTTTCCCCTTTGTCCGAACCACCCGTCTTAATTCCCAGCTCCCGTACGAGATTTTCCGATGCGATGAAAGCTCCGCAGCTCGCTCTTACAAAGCGGTACTTGCTTAATAGGCAAATGTATATTAGATCGCGTGACATCAAGCGGTTCTCCGGAAAGAAAACCCTTTTGTGTATATACCTACAGTAAATTTGTACTTATTATCACAGTATAAAGACTGTGTTTGTTGTAAAATTAATACTGACTGACATAAGAGATAAGAATACCAAGTAATGCTTGTTTCATTCGATGAACTAGATTTTGGTACACATGCCTGACGACGAAGAACCTCAGAACGCCAGTATCGTCCTTTTAGACTTTTGGTTCTAATGGCCAGCTTAAAGTCGACAAAAACGCTTACAGACAAGTAGAAGGATTTTTAAATTGTAGGCCGTTTAGCGCCGAATAAAAGGATTATCTGAGGAACACAGTGCAACCAGGAAGAGCATACAGTATACAGTTGTATTTGCGACGAATCTTGATTTTGTCTTAGTGCACGTAGTGGCCAAACAAGTGTGCGTAGGATAAAACAACTGATTCCCAATTTTTGGCAGAAATGTATGTGCACCACACATGTTTTACCCTATCTCAGCACCATCTACAATATATTTTTGACAAGATAAAGCACGGCCACTTTGGACTATTTTGAATAAAACAATAAGTTTGTTGATTTAACCATCAAAATATCACTATATTTTACCTATCAAACACGTATGGAATATTATGGATAAAAGATTGCAAAATTTATCCCTACCTTCAATAGACTGTAGCAGAACTTCATGATCTTGTACAAGTAGCCTGAAATGTTGAACCTCATTTTTTAGGTTTTTTGCTGTTTGAACCTCGCCTCATATTTATTGATTTACCGGCTTTACMCCAATAAAAATCAACATCAAATTTTATTTAGGTAAAATGATTAAGACTGTCAGGCACTATACGTATTTGTCAGCATCATTGAATAGGTATACTTTTGGTTTTTGATTTGCACKTGAAAAAGTTGTTTTTAKTCCTTTACCACTTAGTTGTTATAAKCAACAAAACTGAGCMACATAAATAACCTTCTAAGAGTTTTTCAGAGTTATCACTATTTACAGCTTAAACTTGTTTAGTATGAAATGTAATTTATACTTTGTAAGAACTAAAACCATAATAAAAATACATAGAATGTCAAAAACTAAAGTGTAATTTCATGAAGTACAAAATTACATGGCCAGCTTAAACATAAAAATAAACCTTTCTTGCTGCTTCTGCGAATGCATCACTTAAGTCCGGTAAGTACTTAATCATTTCAATTTCGGTGCGTTTGGCTCTGCTGTTACAGGTTCTAACTCGTGGTAACTAATTGTATGTTTTTCCCATTTCGGCACAATAAATTCCGAATTCTGCAGTTACGAATTATTAGTCCGTATGCAAATAAACAAAAATTATGAAAGCACACTGTATTTTTTCTGAACCTGAAAATGCAAAATGTTACAACAACACACACAAATTCTTACTACGTAGAAGCTTAAAATACCGATAAAAGTGACGATGACAAAATTTACAGTTTCTCAACTTCCTGCGCTGCTCCAATTATCTTGCTTATACTAATATTATCTGCACGTGATGAAAATTGCATCAGATTGAAAAGCATTGTCCGTATTTCAATTAAGCTGGTATTAGAGTACACTTAATCATTTTAGCAACAAACAATATCAAGGTTGTCGCTACTAAATGAGTAGCGAATTTTTTGTAGCCAAAAAGCATGAATAAATGTGTGGCAAGCTTGCCTTCTCAGATTAAACTGGAGGACAATAAATTATGCAATTCTCTCAGTTGTTGATTTGGCATTTTTTTAGTATTTTTACCTAACAATTTTAAACACTTAGGGTAGCAACAGAGTTGAAATGCTTAACTAATGTGGATACATATTAGCTATAGTGCTCCTTTGCACGTTTTGTTGTATTTGTCTGTTATTAAAGGAGATATGTAAGCTTTTGCTATTTAGTAAAATGAATTTACTTATTTTTCATTTATCAAAACAACTACGCCAATGCGCAAGATATTCTATTAGCATTTGTTGGTGAAATGCATGTCAAGTTTAGATTGTCACAAAAAAGACTACATAACATTTAGTTATCTTTAGTTCTCGATTAATTACGAGCTCATTGTTGCTCTTGCTGCTATGACCTGGTTTAGCTACAAAAGAGTTTGACCCAGGCGTTTTCAGTATGATTAATATCACCAAAACACCGTAAAAGTGTTATGCAGATTGATATATAGAAATCTGACTCCCTCAAGCATTAAATCTTGAGCAAAAAAGTTTGGACAACATGAGGCTGCTTCCTGCTTCCGACACTATCAGCCGCCCCACAACGATGCAAAATCTCTTTTTATCGTAGTCTTAATCCTTTCTGCAGCCAAGATATAGTTTTTTTTATTATTTTAATCTGTAAATTAATAGTATACAATGACATTACCGTTGCAAGTAAAGGATTTGCTGAGTTTATAAGGTGTGTACTACGAAATTTGAATCATCCTGAATAACATTATGGAAAGTTAAATATATTTGCGAATATTATTTCCTACAATATTTCTTAACGACACTTCCACAGAACTTAAAGGCGGTAGAGTTACCCGTTGGTTGTTTTCTGCTAAATTATGTCCGTTTCGGAAAGTAGCAAAAGGAATTTTGAAATGTGCTCAAAAACATTTAGTATTGACTTCTGAGTATGCAATATTTAATCAGCTGGTTTGGTCTAAGCAAGCCTAAACTTGCTATGGACCTGGTTAATAAGAAAACGCCGCCGTGTCAAAACCAGGAAAATGAATAAAATAAATGTTGAATACTGTTCTTGAAAACTGTTTGGAAGTTTGGAAGAAAAAAAAAACACAGCGGATAGTTCTGCCATCCTGCAAGTTATTCAGGATAGTTTACATTCCGTAGAATACACGATTTACTTGCAAGGATTGTGGAAGAAATTCTAGCAGGTGAGCATTTCATTTGTGTTTGTAGTTGGCTCCAAAGAATATGTAGCTAAAAGAATAAACAATAATCAAACCTCAACAGCAAGAATTTATTAATGTAACCTTTACGACACCACAGACGTTATGATTCTTGCTTAACTTTGCTCATACTCACATTATTGTTGAACCGTCAAGAAACTGTTCAAAAGAGTTAAGTTTAGATTTAATGTGCTTTAGTTTGTTCCATTCATTCTCATAATGCAATTCCTACATGTAAATCTTGTAAATAAGCATTAACTATTTCAACTTCTATCCTTTTTTTCAAGTACAGATAATACATTATTAAAATGCTCTTCTCCTCATAGCATTCTCATTGTATCTTCTTGCATTACTACTTCCAAGAACAGATTAAAACTATTTTAATCTATCGAAAATCCTACATCAACAGTGTATAGCAGCTCCGAACATTGCTAATTCCGGACAATCATTAGGGATTATGGAAAGATACGTAAGCGCAATGGAGCCAAATGCTCAAAGAAAATGAATGATACCGTAAAACGCATTCAGAATATTGGAAACGGCACACGCCCGTTGGCGAGCTACATCATCAAACGACGTGGGGCAAACTTTTTTCCGCGGCCCGATGAATGCGCTGACCCCTTGCCTTGTTTTACTGGAAAAGTATAAACTGCGGATGCTCTTTTGCCCAGCGGCTATACATCGCAATCCTAATTAGCATATGCGCCTAAAGTGAAATGAAAACTAGTTTTGATCGCGCTGGCGGACGCGCAATGGACCGCATTTTTTGTACGCAGTCGAACGGCTGTAATGTATTAGTTTGCAAATGGGGAAAAATGCTGCATGAACACGTGCAGGGCGGGCATCGTGGTTTACCACAAACAACGATCCTCATTTATCAGTGTTGTATCGCATTTTTCGCGGATATTCATTAATCAACTCTTAGTTTAGAGTGCTCAGGTAAGATTACTTTCACCTATGTATGGTACGGTTATTGACCTACAAAGATTATTAACCCTCTAAACGAAAATGTATAGTATCGCTAGGGATGCAAATGGAAGATGCAGAAAGGAACTACAAGCAATATTCGGGTTACTCAAAGAGAGGAAACAAAGTATAAAATTTTCTTATTAAACGTGAAAATACTACATCTATTTCCTTACAATACATTGCCCTTTCAAACTCAATACATCTTGACTGATACCCTTTTATTTAAGGTGCTTATATTCTAGCGGTTGCTTTACGAACTACATTAGTTGGCACGGTCTGTAAGTACAGAAACCTACATTGGCGATTGGGCGATCATTTTGTGAAAATTGGTAGTGTCATCTATCGGTGGCTTTACGAACTATAATGTAAGTTGTTACGGTCAGTCGGTAACTACAGAAACCCCATCCAATAAGCTTTGATGAGCCCATTGCAAAGGTCCAGCGAAAAAGTAGCCCAGTGAAATAAAATTACTTGATTTTATCTCAAAGTTAATCACCGAACTCTATAAAATATGGAACATCAGTGGCCTTTTAAATCTACTCCAATTAAAATCTGCGCTGTTTCTTGAGGCGCTTGCGCCATCAATTCTTCGAGAAAAGTGGATTGTCATTTGCGATGTCAGTCAGTGTGTCATCAAGCTGTTTTTTAGGTAAAGTTGCATTGTTTACAGTTATACGTTTAACCGCATCGTCATAGCGTCGTTGCTTGATATGACATTTTGACATTGACAGTGTGGATCCATTTATTATGCTATATTCAGCAGCTTCCTTGTTTTTTTATCTAGTGCTAATCAATGCTCCACGGCTTTACAATGATGTTAGGAGTTAACAAAGGTATACAATCGGGGTTTTATTTTTTACATTTTGTAGTAGATTAATTGTGTGAGTAAGAGAAAAAAAAAACACTGTTAAACAAAATGTAAAGTAATTTTTTCTACTGAACGTTCCTGAGTGTCACCGACCTGTTGCATATAAGCAACATAAAAATGATACGTAGTCAACGATCGAAACTCATCACTTGCGTAGTGTGTACGTAATTCGCAAAATAAGTATGCCATCTTTTATGAAAACATATACAATAGGTACCCGMAATTGCATCTTTCAGAGTTAAGAAACAAATGGTGTTATTTTTGTTTTTTATCATTTTAAATATTCGCTTACTACCAGGCTTCTATACCAGTCATTTTCGAAATCCCCATAGTTAACTTATGCTTACMGTCGWAAAATTGGCAGCATTCATTTAAGGCTATGGGACTTTCAATCTGATTTTAGATTTTATTTATTTACTCTATTTAACTTATTATTGGACGCTTATAAGAAGGATTCGATTTTATTGAAAAGGAAAAAGCCACCACCAGAACATATCAGCATGACGTGTGAAACTATAGTAAAGTGTTAAGCATCTTATATAAACGAACAAAATCGATTCTTATGAAAGTTACATTATCATCGAGCAATAATTTATAAAGCTAACTTCTCGCCTCGCACCGTTTAGCGAGCTAACAAAGTTCATACTGTCGATACCAGCATATGTAGAAACTTTTTCATTGATTTTGATGCTCTACAATTCAATAAATTATACCTAAGCGTAAGTGAACAATCGAGGACTTTTGCATCACGGCCCTTTATAAGTATAACTCTTTTATCGTGCTCAAGATATTTCACGTAATGATAGCCATTAATTTCCGGGTTAGAAAAAAAGTAAATTCGTGAGGGTGCTGGTTTCGTTCTCTGTCCGGTATGCCAACTGTCAGACCGGCACCCTCCCGTGCCAGAAGAATAATTGGTTCTTACCGTTTTCTATTTAGGGGTAGTTTTACAGACCAATTATAACCGCTTAATTAGTATCGTGCACGTCCCTCATAACAGTCCATATTTTCATACCAAACTTATAGTGAAAATACTAAATCATGTCTAAAAAATAGCATAATCTTCCAAAATGATCCTTGTTTAATATTTTGTAGTATAATAAAATGTGCACAAAAATTCAGCTGCAATTAATGAATCCATTGCGGCCATCTGTATTAAACAAAAGCAGCATCAAGAGTAGAAATTGCATCACTGTGTTACGTGACGGAAAACTAGTACTTACTTCCTCATCAAGAATATTACCTAAAGTACTTCCATAATCACAGTGGGTAGAAGAATAGCAAATAAAAAGCGTGTCAAAAAAGGCTTAATATACTAAAACATATACAACAAGAGTTTGGTTGAAATCAATAGCAATAGCAATTGTACAGTTTAGATATTTTCCTTATTCAAAACAGTAAAAGGTTTCATAAATACTGTGTCAGTCACTATTGTGATGTTGCACGCCCAAGCTCGTCAAGAACCGCCTAGAAAGCTTCGTTGTATACTACGTTTAGGTAATTAAAGAACTTCAGGTGCGCTGTCTATTAATGTAAACAAACAGTGGAAAAAGTGGAAAAAATGAAACTGTCAGGTCAGGCGCCAAAAATTCCCGACCTGATGCAGATCAGCAGATCCAAACTCCTCACAGGGCAAAATATTGGGTTTTTTTAATAGGTACATGTTTTAGTAAGCTTTGAAACAGAAATAATGTTTTACGTAAAAGAAAAAATCACAAAAAAGACCTAGTCCTCAAGTAATCAAACAAAATTTGGATGGCGTTTACGGCGGAAGTTCTCCTTGCTATTTGCTGGTAGAATAATTGGCAAAGCGCTTTCGCAAGGGGAGCCTTGAAGGTGACCCTGGTAGCAGAAGATCAAACTACAGTCCTATACTAGAATCCTTTTTCAAAAAGGAAATCTATGGAGCGGAATTCAGGATTTTCTAATTAACTAGGAAGCTTTTTGGGGCATTGGTAGGAAATTCTTTTGATAGACTTTAAGCAAACTATCACCAGAGTTAATGTGCATATTAAAACTGCAAGATAATACACGTAAAGGAATATAAGGGATATTAACTAGAGGCGTACGTTTACTGCATGACAACGCGCGACTGTCGCAAGGTCGTTATCTTGAAGTGTGACTTTGATCATGTAGATCATCCCCTTTTAGTCAAATATGGCCCTTGGTGACTATTACCTATTTGGACATTTCAAGAAAAGCCTTCAGGGTCGATTGTTTAATGATGAAGATGAGCTGAGATCGGTCCATTTTGTGAACAAACTAAAAGTATATATTTAAAAAACAAAAAATGTAATAAATACATGGGTATTAACAAAGATTATATTAAAAAATGATAAAAGAACATGTTTTATTTTGACTTCTTCGTAGTCAGGACGGGTAATTTTCGAGCTGCTCTCGTACACTATAAAACGGGAAAAATTTAATTCAATGGATTTTTTGCAAAAAGAATAAGAGGCATATCGTAACATACTTTGATACGGATATGGAATGAATACTAATAGTAACAACTGAGTATGCTGATTTTATCACTTTAGGCCAGTAATCTGATCACATTGAGGCCACTAAATATTTTTATTCCATTATAATTTCAGAGACAGCTACTAAAATTATTCAAGATATCACTGAACATAGTGTTCATCTGCCCTTTGTTGTTGTCTGCCGCCAGCAACCCCACATAATCTGACAACTCCTTGTGACGGTGTGTGGATTTGGAAGTAAATTACACCATCTGCATGTTTGCTAGAGTAACCGAAACCCCTCAGTTGCAAAGACCGTCAAGTACGCCAAACCCTTCGGTTTCTGCAGATGCAATCAAAGGTGWTAACAAAGAGCAGATGCATTCACCTACACAAACAGCAAACTCGAGTTCATACCACACCCAAAAATCACCAAAACCTACCTACCCTTCTCCAAAACAACCCCTTTACCTGGCGAATATTAATTCTGAAACGGAGAGTTCTTTGACCCTCTAGAAGCATTTTGCCAAGATGTTTACCACCCCTTTGAGGACGAAAACAGCATCTCAAGAGAGGCCGCGCCAGATGGTGTTTTGATGAAACATTGTCGCAGGTTCGGGACCGGAATCGCACATGATCGGGAAAAAATTGATCGCCACATCTGGACCGTAAGTTGGGCGTTATTATCTTACTCCCCTCGTATGACGTCATATCACGCATATGGCCAACAAAGGAGCGACGCTATCTTGGCAAACCTAGGCACGCGCGCGGTTTAATATTGCGATTGTGGAGTGGAGATAACGCTTGCATTAGGGTTATGTGTGCAGTTTAGCTGGTCCATTTGAATGCTCGAATGAGTGATGCTAGTTTAATGGGCATTCGTAATTTTTATTGTCTGACATGAATTGTTATCGGGGTTAATTACTAGGTGCAACAAGTTTGGTCGCCCTGATTCAGGGTGAGCTGTGAAAAAAGGTTTTGTGGAACAGGATTTTATAAAGATTGTTCTTTTAAACAATATATAATAATCTGGAATGTAATTAACAACTCTTACAACGTACCCTGCTGATCAAGGATCCAGAATGTCAAAAACAACTGCTGCATGAATACTTTGTGGTACGGCTGTGGTATAACAACTTATGCTGCTGAATTCACAGTAGTATAGTATGCAATTAAATGGCACTATTAAAAATAAACGAAAAATAATACCTACAAGAAATAATTTTATTTAGAGCACAATATTTCAATTGAAACAGTGTGGCAACTGAAAGCATGAAATTGAAATTAAATGTTAAGAAGGACTTATTAGAGTGTGCTTCCTTTGTGGATAACATCAAAGAAAGGAATCTAACAGAATGATGACGGAGGGTCATAGTAGACCCTCTTTTCTATGTATATAGCAATTTTTTATGWTTAATTTGATTTTTAAAGACTACTTTTCCAAATAAATGTCATCGTATAAAGGACTGACGGATTAATATTTAATTTATTTGTTTTAATTTGTCCATGGCTAACTKCGTTAGAATAAGAATAAAAMATAATTTTTTAAATAAAATTTTAGTTTTACATCGTTTGGAATCTTACCTAACAAGTGGCTGATTTTTTGAAGCTAAATATGGTTTGAATTAAAAAAAAGCAAATATGGATGACATTATCTGATTGGGGACATCATTTTCTACAACTTTGGCATTACAATATTTACGTAAAATTAAAAATAGTGACTGATAAGGATTAAGAAGATATCTCCAAATCTTTTGTTTTTGTTTTCAGAATATCTAGTTATGTCCCAAACTTAAAAAAAATTCAAACGGTGTATTAAGTTTAGCTCACAAAACTGCAAATCCTTCCCATTTCCTATTTCAACTCTGTATAATGAAAACATTTTCCTCTATTTTAACAGTAACTAGTTTAGATTTGCTTGTTACCTATAATCACTATTGTTTTTGATAACTTTGTCTACATCAAGGTGTTTCTCCTGCAGGCTTTCGATGGTCATTGGGATTTGCTTTTCGTTCTGGTTTGCTGTAACTTTTTCTGTTATGATTTTATGTTTAATTGTATTTTTCTCACATTTGCCAATATCCACATACTAATTGATACATTTCACTATATATTCGTTAGTCGCACCTTTATTATTTTTATTCCAAATTTGCAATTTGTACTGCGCTTTTTTTAAACGAATAATAGACAAGGCAAAAATCAGTAGACAGTGTGTATCTTAATGCTATAGGCAGATCCCCTTGCTTCCACGTGTAACAAACTATTCTACAAATTTTATATTTTTGCCTTTGTCGTTTTTGAAATAGAAATTTGTATACAATAAAAAATACCTGTACCTGGAAAGGGTTTACCAATTACTCTGAGAACACTATGCTGACTGTATAAGAGTTCCAAGAAAAGTATGTTGAACGATATTTTTAGTGGTAAATAAAAACCTATTTATCCATACTACCCCAAACGCGTTACCTTGATTATGAAACTAATAAAATATTAAACTTGATACTCAATTGTACTTGATGCACGCCCACAAAAAGTAAACCTACATAAATCACAAATCATTATTGTACCACAAAGTCTTGACGAGCGTCTAGCGTCGTATCTTCAATAGTGCAACCAATAAACCTTCGTTTATTACACAACATTAAACTCAAAATCTTCCTTATTAAATACCTACTTATAACAGCGCTCACGTAGCGGCACCCCCAGAGCACCACAATGTTGCACGACCACAAAAGAATTTATTTCGGTTTAGAAACTCGAAAAGATCAAACATCACGCCTACCACCTGGTTTTCAGACCGAAACTGCCATAAACTACTTTACTATCCTATTAAGTTTTTTCAATTCTTAAGATGCCCACCTGTCCTTGGGCATGGATTCGCAACGTTCCGGTGTCGTGCCACGTTTCCGGTCCTTTCGGTCAAAGAAGATTGCCTTAATTTGGTGCTTATGGAGAACTTCGGGCCAATAGGATGATTTAATGACACATTGACACGATGTCGTTGGTTTGTTAACTGGATGTTTTACAACTGTCGCCAGATGTCTTCTTCAGAAGGAGTCGGAGAAAATTTATTGCGGCTTGCCGGACAATTAGTATTGCCTAGTGACCCTGGAGTGCTACATAAACACAAATAGAGTGAAATATTTGCTGCCAGTTAGGGCTCAATTAGGCGGATTTCTTTGTTGCTTATTCAATACAGAAACCTTTTGTTGTATCTTATTCCAGTAACACGTTCTCTAAACTGCTCTATTTATACAATACAGAATTTTTCCACTATGGTCTGTAACGTATGCATAATAAAATAAAAATATTTGCCACAAATCTATATATAAAGACGAACCATTTTTTGTATCCATTCATGAAAGAACGATGTTATAGACCCTTAAAAAATCTTATTCCAATATTTGAAGTACTTCATCAGCTGATGCCAGGGGTGTGCTAGGTAATTTGATAGCATCCTGCGGAAGAAACGCATCAATCGAATAAAAAACTTTACGGCGTTACATTCAGCCTGTGCAAACACCTAAATGTGATTTGGTTGTCTCAAGACTTTAGATTATACCCTGGAGCAGATGACTGTAACAGCTGGTTATTTCCTCGTCTTTCCAGAGAAAGTTGAATTTAAAATGTGTTGTGTTAGATTATGATTAAATATCTTTAATCAAAGGCATTCCCTAAAGAGCACTTAATATTTTTGTGTGACTATATACAGTTCACCGAAATTAAATAACAGTTTTGGTAACTAAAATTGGTTTTTGCTTTCTCGGATTTAACCATGTTGCTCTTTGGGAACTATATCTATAGAAAGTGTTCATGCTGTTGGGATATAATTGATAAAAATTCAGCAAAATTAATCTGGAACTATTTGTTGGATCTTCTGTTGTGGATGACACTTTACATTAGTATAGAAGATGGCAAATCAATATATACAGCACTTGCTAATATTAGGGCAAAAAGAAAAAATAATGCACACTCAAACGTTGATGGGGCAGTTTCTAAGCTGGTATTATACATAATTAGAAGTGATAAGTTTTAGATATATAGTTACAATACTAGGTATGTGCCCAAGCAACAAAACGATCGCTGTTTCTTCTTCAGCCACTTGTGGTCTTATGGTCCATTTGCTACAATCCAACTGGATATATTCTACAACACAGTTAAGCTAATAAACTAAATGAAGGCAAATAAGCTCAACCCGGTGCAAACTGTTGAAACAATTTTATCAAATAAATATATATTATAAACCATAAGTATAAGTAGCTCGTTAAATAAAATACTTTTCTTTACACTTGATGTGTTTTTCATTCGATGTTTTTGTTCTTAACAACAATTTGCCTTATGGAAGTAAACGTGACCACTGTGAAAGGTATTCAAGAAAGAAAGTTAAAAAATATCACTTAAATTCCATATTCGTAAATCATCATGCAAGATCATTACAAAGGATAACACATGTGATGTCTATGAAAAAAAAACATTGTCTTAACCGTTAAGGCTTTGCATCTGTATAGGGTTTTGAAATCAGCTTTAAATGATGATGCAAAGGTTCCGGGCTAGATGGCCGTGATCGATGTCTTCTTCTGTCCCCAGGCGTTTCAGCTATTACTGTGTCAGGCATCTTCAATGGTAAGCGATAAACACATTAACTGAGTTAATGTTTTCAGCGCGACGTCTGGAGAGAGAAGAACAAGACATCGACCACGGTCATCCAGCTCGGAAGTTCTTGTCATCATTTGAATGCTAGCCGTGAAAGACTTAGCCAATAAATCAAAAGGCTTGAAACACTGTAATAATGACAAGGTGACCGGGGGTTGTTTTCTTACCGAAACTCAGTAGCGGTAATCAGTAGTAAATAAACGGAGGAAACAGTTCAGCGTCATGCGTTGGTTGGAAAGAAAGGTTTAAATAATGTCTTATTATCTATCGTAAATAATTATTATTTTAACTCGAGAGACTTAAGCCCCACCTAAAATATTATGTTAGCTACGCCTATGGTGAGTGTATGTAACACTCTTATTAGAAGGCTAAGTTATAAATAAATAAAAATCCCAAGCATTCTCCCTAATCTACTTTTCTAGTTAAGGCTCTATACATACAGAGCTCTACTTCTACCGCTAAATGCTATTAGCCATAGTACCTTCGGCACCGCTAGATGGCATTGCCTGTGGGTTGTAATTCACTGAATGTACCCCAAAACGAAAGAGTAGATGTGGCCACATCAACAGTGTGTGTTCTTGACTTGAAGATCTGTATACAAGTAAATTGATTGGTGTAGGACGATTTAATGACGACTCCAATGACGAATGTGACAACTAATGATTATTTTCAGATTATTTTCGAAATTTATTTGTATCATATACATAGTCACTAAATATAGGAAAGTTGTTTTGACTTTTGTTGTTAATGTTTACGTTTGAACCTTATAAAAAAGTCAACGTCTGGAAACTGGTCCAGACAGCAGTTGCAAAAAAAAATATAAGTAGATAAAAGTAGGCAGCATTGTGGTCCATGGATGTTAACTTAACCCTTCGTCGCGCTGCAACCCCGTGCAAAAGAATCTCTCGATCATTTACCCCTAAAAAAACCGCCAGTTTCCAAATTGCTCTTCATCATGTTTGCGCAACAAAACGGGCAAATGGAAAACAAACAAAAGCGCCCCCTACCCCGAAAATATCGGCGTGCCGTCGCGTACGCGAAAGCGCTCTTCCTTTTTTCCACCGATAAATTAATAACGATTTCAAGCGAGACGGGCTGAGCTCCGTTGGCGGATCAGCTGAGGGACGACGGGCAGGTTTTTCCGGTGAAAATTAGCGGAGCCGGCCGGCCGGCGCATGTCCGATCGGATTTTAAAGCGGCAATGAGGGAATCAAAGAGCGAACTTTTGAAACGATGACCGCTGGTTCGATCGATGTTTTATAAAGCGGAGGGCCGTGGCCACACCCTGGGCTAATTGAATCGGGCAGACGCCGCCGACGCTGCACCACCAGGAGGCCTGATCTGGATACAACCTGGCGTTCGTGCTCGGTGCTGGGTCTGATGGTGCAGATGGACCGAGTTACCGTTCGAGAGATATAATAATAAAGAAACTTCAAGTATTGGATCATGAGTTAGTTTCAAAGCAAAACATGCGTTTTTTCGTTTTATTGATAAGCTTGTTTCTCATAATCGATAAAAGCAAAATACTAAAAACCCAAAGCTAATCACTTAAAAGTCATTGATGGTACATGAAGGGAAACTTTCCAGAAAAAGGAATTAATAAAACAAAAAACTTGTATTAAACAACCTTATCAAGAGAGAGAATTTACAACTTGGCGGTTGACGGTGACAGTGTGGAAACTGCTTACTTTCCACACCAGCTCGATGACGATTTAAGTAGAGTTGTGTGCCGCAGGAAAACGATGGTCATGAAAAAAGGCTGTCCAAATAAAATTCTCCTCAAGGTAACCCATTAGCTTGATAGAAACACCTCATTCATTTACTAGCTACGCAATTTACTATTGCCTGTAACAATACTATCAAGTAAACTTATTTCACTTATGCTGTCATTTTGAGGTCATTTATTAATTTAATGGAAGGTCTGATTGCAGTTGGAGTTATGCAATATTAAAATTTAGAGGTACTAAAAATAATTCGGTTCTAACGAAAGCGATAACTGGGCCAATCTGATCAGATTAATATAGCTAGCAGTAGTAAAAACAACTTTATATATTGTAATATACAATAAACTAGAAAATAGATAGTAATTTAGAGAAAAGAAGCATTTTCATAATATTTGTGGTTTGCTAAAGATTCACAAAACAATGCAATGCATCATTACCAACTTTGGCGTAACAGTTTTAGTAAAACTGAAAAGACTACCTACATTGCATGCGTGCCAGAAAGGAAACGAAACTGAAATGCACTGTATAAGTTTTAAATGTCCACGCTAATTAGGATATAGACTCCAGTTTTAAAATAGGAAATTTTCATGACTTTTTGATTGCGTTAATCTATTGTAAAGAACAAAAATCCTAATCCCAATATTTTCTGAATTAGTAGCAAGTTTGAGCGGAAAACTCGGCTCTTGAAACAGGCTGTGAGTTCAAAATACACAGAGTTGTTCCTTGTTGCCGAAGTGTGCGATTTATCGTCAACTGTACAAACGCTCGATGTCAGGAATGGAATAATCAGAGTTCTTAAATAATCCCGCTTGCTGATGCTAAATCAAAGCCATCGCTGTCAGAAACCTGAAAGCACAAAGCACGTACGGACTAAAAAAAATTTGTTTGTGTTGATCGTAAACTTACAGTTGAAACCACTTAAAACTTGCGTGTCACGTGGGAAACAAAGTATAAATGCACAAATTACCTAAATACAACTATTTTTTTAACTGTAAGGGGTAGTATATTTGTACCAAAAATACACAATATTACCTACTACCTCCGTCATTTTCAATAAAATTAGTATTTTCGAAGGTACGCTCGTTAGCGACTTTGAACTGATGTTTTGATTTTTTTTTCTTTTCGAACATCTGCGTGTTTTGGAACCGCAAAGAATAGTTTTCTGGGATTAAAGATATTTCACAAATATTTCAATGCCGCGGTATTGCATTGCAGTTACTTTTTAATATTCTGGCAGTTACTAAAGCTTTCTGTAGCAAACAGTAGATTACCCTTTTAACAAGCGCCACGGTGCCGATTTGGAGTTAAACCGTGTAATTTGACAACACCGATCAACGTATTTTGATGTCACAGAACTTTCAAAGTCTGTGACATATAGAGCTCCCTACTACCAACTTTTGATGCAATTTGTTTTATAAGAAAAAAATCGAGAGTATGTATCATTTACTAGAATCTATATGTCACAAAATTTTGAGCTGTTATTAAAAAAGTCTGCAAATTACCTATTGCAGGGAGCTGTCAGCATTTAGGTCTAATGTTCGAAATAATTTGGGAAGCATTCCCGTTATTCCTTCGGCAAACTTATTTTGCATCTAACACATGTGGCATGTAATTATTAGATACCAAGTATATAAATATTCCTTTTATTACCATATTTCACTTAACTGTGCTGATGGAATGTGGTGCTCTCGAAATTTATATTTCGAGTTGCAAAACAAAGTAGTACGGTTTTTGTTTTTAAACTTCCACAAACCGTATGCAGTTTTGGCTGCCATACAAGAGATTAACTAAGCCCCTCACGTATCGATTGCCGCTCGTCAGCAATCCACAGATCTACTTGTGTGAAGTGTGTCAACAAGCTATACGTACAGTGCATTTCAATGACATAACGATAATTTTGAAAATTTCGCCGATTTCGGAGATCTTTAATCACTTGCTTAATAAAACCATCTATGCAGGAAATGCACTTCCTTTCTGTCTTTTCGGACAGAACGCTTGATCGACCAAATGCTTCCGATTAAGGAGCTGAGTCATGCCTTCTTTGATGAACTGAAGATGACTTGTCTGTTTCTATTAATCCGACTGGTGGCATTACATAGCCATCTGTGCTAATTTTGGTATCGTATGCGCGTTGCGCGTCATGCATGGACAATTACTAACGCCGGCGTGTTTCGGGTAGTTAGTTATTAAGACAACCGAACTTTAGGGGATGAAAAGAAACGAAGTGATATAGTGCATAGAATCGAACCATTAATTTTAAGGAAAATTTGTTTTTGCAGATCTGTGATATGTTTAATCATTTTTTGTCTGTTTCAAGGCACATTGGCAATTCTTTAAGATTTTTGTCATCAATATGAACAGGCTTCAAAAACAAAGGGTACAATACATTCAGTGGGAAGAAATGCAAAGTTAGTAAAGGCATAGGCATTAAAGTGTTTAATTTGAACGAGTTGCGGAGAAAAGATTAAGATCATAGGTATCAGTACAGAATTACGATATCCAATAGCAAACAAGAAGTAAATACTTAGTAATAATGTCTAATCAGTCATGCAAATTGAGAGCTAGAAACATATACATGAAAGAGATACTATTTTGAAAGATTAACTTAAAAATAATTCTCAGGGGTTAGTAGCGAAATTAACATTAAAGACTTTTATAACACATAATTGCGAAATAACTGGTTCATTTTATCAAATACCGGCTAGTACAAAAGAGAAGCGCTGACATCAAATCGCTCACAGAGGGGTATTTTGTGGACGTACGTTAGCTTACTATACTAGCAGATAATTATTAAAATTATTAAAAACTAACGGACGTTGATTAAAAAAACTGCTGAAGCAAGCCATGTTTTTTTTTTCATTCTAGCGTGAACTTAGCTCCTGTCGTGTAATTTAGTTCGTATGAGTTGATGCACATTTGACCTTTCGTCCGTTGATTCTTCAAAAACGCTTGAAAATCTTTGAATGGGTAACTGCCAGTGTGTACGGCAAACACGACTTGACAATCAACATTCCACAGAAGAAATAGTGATAGTGCGATGTATACCACCACTGCCACATACGTTAACGGGGACAAAAACCATCACGGGCTTACTTGACTCGTTTTTTTTTTAATAAAGACCGGTTATTTTACGAATTCCGATTGTAAAAGAGCATCTTCTCAGTAAAGTGAAGTGAAAGTGAAGTGTACATAATTGTAACAAGTTAAATTTGATAAGCCAAGTTACACATCTTAGGAAACAAGTTAAGTGTTTTTGAGATAAACAGTAAGGATTGTGCGTACTCTACCATGTCACCAAAAATGAACATAATATTATGACACTATATACCAAGGAGGCCAGTATTTTCCTTATTTAGTGTTTTATATTGGCACTCCCAGGTGTATATTTTCATTTATATTTTTATATTTATTCTTTAATTATGGCTTTCACTCTAAAACTTCATATACTTGATACTATAAATAAAAACTAAAAAAAACTTCTGCAACATATGTTACGCAAGAATATGAATTATTTACGTTACGATTCCTAAAAAAATTGCAAAAAAGCTTCGTTTTGTCACAATTGCAAAACTGGTGTAATGATGTTAAACATAATCATGACCGTTTAAAATTTCTAGTACCATCAACAATATTCTTTCATGCAACGGGATTAACAGATGCATCCCGTTATAACTGTAAACAGAAAGCTGAAAACGGTACGCAGAGGTACTACACTGGTAAGTTTTGTATAGTTCTTCCTCGTTATAAAGCAAGCACGTGCGCGAGCCCATGGAACTAATACAGCTGGGCTAGTTTGAGCAAAACTCTGGCGCGTTACTTCCGCCCCATTTTCCGCATAGGACCGGTCGGGTCTTCACAAACTTAGCCTTAATCGACAACAAAGCGACGAAACTATAAAAACCACGATCAGATCCAGTGACCTAGTCTCCCGCATCGGTCGCACCCTAACCTATAAAATTTCCGAATCCACCCCGTGCACAGCATCCCAGTCGGCCAGCACGAGCCACGGGAATCCCCCAGGAGGAGGAGGGTGCATATTAGGTGGAAAAAGGGAAGAAGGGTGGCCGGTTTTGCAGACGAAGGGGGATGCCGTCTTTGTTGCTTCGACTAGAGAATAAGTCAGCTGGCTGGGGCTCTCCCCTTCTTTGGATGCAGCTGCCCGATGCGTACGGGGCTGCCTGGTGACTTACTTGGCTCCAGTGGCGTGCGCGCAGCACCAGGTGCTCGTTTTTGACAGCTATAGATATTAGCCTATTTCCTTTTCATCGTTTCTGAATGAGTACGGGAGCATTTTGTTTTTATCTTGCCTTCACGTTTTACACCAAATATTATTTCGAGCTCCATATTTTCGACGCGTCATTGATTTTATTCTGATGACTTGAAAAAAGATACCTGAGCCTTTCTCCTTGTGAAAATTGTCTGCCTTCCAAGAAACTAGATGTTTGTTGTGACCAACGGTAATCCGGACTACAAGTGGGATAGGGTAACACTTCAATTCCATCAATTTCTGCGGTGTCCATCTCAAAGCTAATCACATTCTCCCAACTCCACCTAATTTGCAGACAAAAATTTGACCTAAAACCTGGGAAGTTCTCACAACGGTTCTGCAGCTTGGTCTCAATTATCCACCGAGCTAGCTCTTTCCATCATCTGTTAAACTTTTGCTACTAACTGGCTTGAGAAGACAATACGGGAAGTAAATCTTCCCAGATTACCAAACACAAAAAACCTGGTGCATCTATAGAAAATGTTCTGATGAAATAGTTTTGAACCGTACGTTATCTTGTTGCGGCTGATTTCTGTCTCTGATTTCTTAGATTATTTGATCTGAATCAACTAGTGGTGACGTATTATATTTTCAAATGCCTTTATTMCGTTCCTATTGTATTTGWATGATTTATGTTTATGGTCACCATCGGCATTAGAGAGGACAGATGAAACATGCATTTTCCTTAAACTATTGGTAAGTTAGGACTGGCGCATAATTTAGGCTTTTTTATGTTTCAATTCCTTTTCAAATATATAAACGCTTAATTAAAATAATTAAATAWGATAGTTTTACTGAAACAACTATAGGTAATCATTTACAATAATCAGCTAGGTAATATTAGTACTGAATTAATACAATACCAATTTATTATAATAATTTTATAGTTAAAATTGCGACAGCCTTAACAGATGATTCAAAGCCTACCGCATAACAACTGCTTGTCTTACTTTTCAGTGGGAATAATTCTTACAAAATTTCAAGGACGAATTCCTAGTGATGATTTAACATATAAGGAAGTTGCTTTATACAATACCGATAAGGAAAAACATAATCTTAGGTAATCTGTAAAACACAAACGAATGACATATCTGGTGCAATTCCGATAAACATCAGCTTCCTGGCTATGAATGATGATTGTGCAACCTTCATGGTCGTTGCCTATTATGTAAATGGGAAGTAAGAATGTCAGTAGTAATTTTAACTTAAAACATTTCATGTGGTAGCTTGCTAGGTCACTTCCGTTAAGGAGAGGTAGCAATTGCATCTTTGTATTAATAGAAAATGATGTTTTCAAATTGCATCTTCACTACTCTATATAGTTGCTTTATAAGTTTGGGAAATTTTTAACTACTAAGGTGAGGAACTACCTAGACGCTCCAAACTTGATTTTTCTACGTGATATCTAACCAATTTTCTCTCATTTCATAAAATAGAAGCTTAAGCCTGTGGCCCCACCATTTTTGAAATGTAAACAATTGCACGCCACTGCCTCCCGCTGCACTGCTCGCACACACTTCTCCGCAGACTAAATACAATCTAGCCAGCGCGTGTCAGTCACGGGCCCCGTTTTTTGACCCTCAGTCAACAAAAGAAAATTCGCCCCCTTCACCGTACACCGGGCCCTAATCTTAATACGTACCTTTTGTCATGTAAATAAACCGTTTTCAGAACATCTGCCGCTCGTGCCGCGGCAATTGTCTCAAGGCTGCTAGTCCGTGACGTAAGATGTTACGTCACACCGTAAGAAAACGACCTCAAGGTTGGCTAGCGTCCGGTGACGTCACGTCTTTCGTCCTTTTCTCGAATTCTTGCGGCGCCAGTCCGTGCCAACCGATAGTGTAACCGATATAGGAAGTAGGTGGATATAGCGGATAAGGAAGAAGGCTATTAAGGGCTGTTCTGCGGTCTAAGGGGGTGTTTTGATTGATTTAACAGGCTGAGACGGCGGGCGTAGTACTAAGTGAGTCATTTGTGGGTGCGGGTTCTTCCGTGATACTAGCAACAACAACTTTTTATTTTATTATACCTTGTTTTGCTCTCCAAGAAGCTTTTCTACATTAATTGCCTTATTTGGTTATTTACCTATGATTTTTGAAATTTGTATTTGATTTATTAGTTAAAGTCGTCAAACATTGTATTATTATTAGGATCAGTTTGTGATGTGATGATGTAATATAATGTAAAACTCCGTACAATTTTGAAATGTTTACTAGATACATACTCTGACAAATTAAGAGTTTACTCAACATTTAATAATAAAACAATTTTTTATGTCAAGGGATGTTATTTTACTTATCGGAGGTTGAAAAACCAACAGTCCTCATACAACAACGTAAGACAACCAAATCTAGTAAGTWACTAAGAGGGTGTATGTACTTTAAATATAGTATTATAATTATCAGTCTTGAAATCCTAATAAAATCTAAATGAAAACGATTTGTAAGCTCCAAGCTTCTTCCAGCGCATTGCTCATTTTCATCAAGTTCCCCTGAACACCAAACTGCGAGGTATTAATCACAGTTCTTGGGTTCCACTTGAGGTTACAAGTTACCGTTTATCCCCAAGAACTATTAATCTCCGCCGATTGTTCCAAGTGACAAAGTGTAGACGAGCTTGCACAAAGCAAAAGGATGACGCCGCCCCAGCGTGAACTTTACACCGAACGTCCGTATAAACCGTCGCATTCAGTAAGTTTCCCCTGAATGGTTCCTAAACGCTAATTTACAACTTGAGTTATCTCGAAGGAGTCCGGTCGGCTCCTTGCTCCTTGAATGGCTAATATTAGTTTGGAGTTAATCGTTTTAGTTTGTTGTCAATTAGCAGCGAGCAGATGCGAAGATAAATGATGAACTTGTCGACAGATTAAAGATTTCCAAAAATCAAAAAGCTCGCAAATAAGCTGGCTTTAATTTTAACAGTCTTAGACAACAAAAAAAAGCGCTATAAGCGATACCAAAAACTCCATTTCGGGATCATACAACATTTAAATAACTTCACCTAAGAAAATCCACTTATAAGTGAAAACGACGAAAGGACGTGGGAGTAAAAAACAGGATTTCTTAAGTTCCTCTTTTTTTTAAATCTATTCGCTAACTAGGTATTCATATTGATAAAAACATTAGAGACGGCTGGGTGGCATTGCCTATAGATGGCAGTCTGTAGCCCAGATGCATCTATTGTATCCCGCATACATCGCACACCTTAGCTTATATAATAAGAGAAGCCAGCTTTATGCCATGTTGTCTGCACTGGGACTATAATCGTGCTGATGAGGCTTAACAATCCGAAAGGTTGTTTAAGGTTGTTCTGATGCAGGCAGCATGGTACAGACATTGTTTATTTCACTTTAATAGGTAATAAAATCTGCATCGTTTTTTATACATGCAGTAGGCCGAGATATTTCCGTACGTCGTCGACTATCTCGCACGTCTTTTGGTTGCCGAACTCTAACAATTGCAATCAACATGCAATCATAAACAAAAAACAACTGATTTAACAATTTCTCGAATTTCGTCCCGAATTGAGTTCAGCGTTCCGCCCGGTTTTTGGATAGCGTAAACTTATTATGATAACTCTTTGCATCGCATTAATTACGTTTAACTATTATAAAGCATGACAGCTTGCTAAAACACAACCTACTTAGCGGACCTCGATGGTCCAGTGGATAGCGTAAGTACCTCTGGGCCATGTGGTTGCGGGTTCGGGTCCCGCCTAGGGCATGAGTGTTGTGTTTGAATAAAATATAGATTTCAATCTAAAATAAAATTGCATAATATGCAACTAATGAGCTGGTTAATTGCCCAAACGTGATAGGGCCGTTAAACAAAGTTACCTACTTTTAAATATAAAAGGAAATTGATTACGATTACGGGTTCTGTCAATCTAAATGCTCGGATTGCATACAGTGCCTACTGCAACAGTGTAAACTAGGACCCTTTGCGCATGCCCATAAACTACGTTTAACCTTTTTTCGTCTCTTTAACCTTATCGTATTTACGATACATGCACAGAGTTTGGATAATGTGACTAAAGGATACCATATTTTATTACTGCAAAAACTCCCTGACTACCAAACATATACCTTTTTCTCTTCTGTTAAAATTGGCAAACATAATTAAGATCTAATTAATTTTTTATTCATTTGCGGTGTTGCCGATAAACTGACTTAAAATCTAGTGTTACCATCTAATGCTTTCTCAAGCATAAAAATTCGCTAAAGTTATTCACTTTAAACTGGGTCTAAATTGATATTGTGAATTGTGAACCAGCTACTATATTATAATATATCTAGCACAACGTGTGCATTTTCACAAGCCTAATCACTAACAAATCATTATGAGCCCGTTGAATCTTTAATAATTTGGCGCAACTGACCTATTTTTACGGAAGTAATGATAAAATTTCGTCATAACATACTGCTAAGGATGCTTACAAGCTAAAAGGTGTGTAATAGGTCAATCAGAATATTTAAGTTTGTTGTCGAAATAAACAATCGACAAAAGTATATGTACAATAAATTTTATCACAATAATTTAAAAAGTCTAAAAACGTATTTCGGCTAGATTTAACAGGAAGGTATCTCTTTACCAAATTTTCAAGGGACTGAATCTGGACTGACAATTTGATGAGATGAATACCCTCCAGTTAGATCAAGCCAAAGATTTCCAGAAGTCTTTTATACTTTAGCCTCTACTGAGGATTACAGCTTAGCTTAGTATTTAGACTTTCAAAATCATCGTGGTGAGCAGAGTTTTCCATATACCGCGTAATCAGAATTAAACCACACTTGCCTAGTAAAGTATTTATATCCTGAGAATTATAATGTTTAATATTTTCGTTTACAATTATAGATTGATGAAATGTTTCAGCTAAAGCTGAATGTTGCTGGAAGGTACAACATCCTGAAGATTTCTTGATAACTCAATAATATAGGTAGCTACATTACAAGTAGATGATAAATACTTGCAATTGAGACTACAACTTACAGGTAGATTCTATATTCCACACGAATAGCGTTGTTTTCCATATCCCATGTATTGTATGTTTATATGTCATACTTACATATATTATCAAATAAAAATTTGCGCAGTAACTGTATACGAAGTAGGTAATGGGAGGACTGAATGCAACGACAAGTGGTACTGCGATTACAGATCCCGCCATCGATTTAGAGACAAAAATTAAAACAATTGAGTAACGCAACAAAACAGTCACAACCAGATTTATCGTGGGAGTGGTAGCGAATCGGAACTGATCTCGCATTGTGCGGGCCAAGAAACTATCGATCAAATAGTGTCACACCTGTAGACGAGGGTGTTAAGGAAACAGCGGAAGTATCGCGGCGGAAACGCGGTGCTTGGCGGAAGTGGCTAAGTAGCAAGCACAATAAAGGGTTCCGGTAGCGTGTACTCATAATGCACAGAGACCAGCACGCTATACCTATTCCGCGCTGTCCTTCAGACATGAGAAACACCTCCATTTCCGAGCGAGGGTGTTATCACTGATGTACTTATATATGATCTCGAGAACGTAAACGTAAATAAGCGGCAAACTGTCTTGGTTTTTGGGTATATGATGAATTGATTAAATATAAATGAAGCGTTAATTGAAGGTTTAAAGCTTGGCGCGGAAGAAAATGCAACCTTTTTTATCATATATTTCGGAAATATAATGTCGATAAACTCTCATGTTATGCCTCAGTGCCCCCAAAAGATGATCCTATGCGAATAGATGATTTTACACTTTTTATAGAGTATAATTTAGTTTTCTTTTAATTTTTATTTTCCATATTGAAATACTCGAATCATAATTTATTTTTTTATTAAAATGAATTTATTTCATAGAAGCTCATGATCGTAAAAACGTTAGAACTTTTTTAGCTCCGAATCTGGCAATGTTTTTAGATAGTTTGTAATCTGCTTCGTTACTTACTTTTGGTCAGCATTTCTGGAGCAGGTATGTGCCGAACAATACTTACAATTACAATTACAATTACAATACGTACAATAAGTTAAATGTATAGCCCTAATGCTTGTACGTAGTTCCAAGGTTCCTTTAATCAAATTATTATCAGCCCCAGTTTTCTAAGTATACATCAGGGCACTTTATAAAAGTCCTTTCCGTTCAACACCGCGCTAAAGAAATTAAAAGCAATCTGCCGAACCTCTGACCATTACTTAAAGAAGCAAAGCTCTCAAAAACACTTTACACAAGTGCTCCTAAACGACCCGAAGCTCGATCCCTCGAGCTTTTCTCGAGCTTATTAAAGAAGATTATGATAAATCGGGCGACCAACTGTTGCGCTCCTTAGAAGCCGGCTTGTGAGACGTCTGGAACTCCCCTTTAAGATTGCCATTCAACAGGTGTCTACTTGGGGGCTTGTTTCTTGCCCCGTCTGGCGAAGTTTCCTCGTTCACGCCTCGGGGCGGCGGTAATTTATCCGAGATTACTCCAAGACGTCTTGGGACGTCGCGCGTCAAGTTAAAATTTTTTACAGCAGATGATGTTTTATCCTGGTGGAAAATAAACTTAAATAGCAGGATTGGTGCCATACGTTTTTGTTATTTCAGTTAGCGCGTTGAAAATAATCTGTAGATATATTGCATAGTACTCTATGTGGTCGATTTTTAACATTATCGGTTGAAATTTAAGACAACCAATGAGCAGTGAGCACGATGAGGGTCAGGTTAAAAGTTCTGAAACTGTCGACACATGTCACAGCATTTCTTCGTACAGTTAAACATAAGTAGTGATGGGCATTTACGCGTAAATTACAATTTTCTACGTTACACGCGTAGAAAACGTAGATAAAGCACTTTGGCGTAGATTTTTAGTAGTAAATGTAAGACGAGTATATTATGGCTAAAATGTATCAGGTACACGCTAAGCCTAAGCGTAAATTATCTTGTTTCTAATTTTCCTGCCTTGTGTGTTTCTACATGTGTCAAATTCCTTAAAATGTTTAAAATTTAATAAAGTTTTTTTAATATCTATATCACAAACTTACACAACATATTTTAGTAAGTCATCACGACATTCAAGCGGTTTTCTTGCTTCTTTATTCTATATTATTATTATATCTATTGAATTCTGAACCGCATGCTTGTTGATACATCTCCAAAGAAACTACCACTTGCTCCTTACTGTTTTAGATCAATGTGCCTAGAGCAGCAAATAGAAGTGCTTGTATACCCTGTCAATATAGCACAATAAAATTGACCTACGATTAAAAAGGTTGCTACAAAAGAACAATGGTGGCGTATGAAATTGCCTGTCTATATCATTTTATAAAGATGAAAAACAATAAAATCACTGTTTACAATCATGGAGGAATCCATTTGACCGATTCAGGTCTCCAAAGTGACTATGACGACACGCTTGCCCTGCTTAGGCTGGTTTTCTGGCTATAATTAACGTATGCCCAATTGTCCAAACAAATTATTATTGTTTAGACATTTATCTAGTTAACTTAATTAAAATAGGGTAGTATTTCGCTTAGATAGCAAGGAGTAAAAATACTGATGATGAACGCCATTAGAAAACTAAATATTTCAATATTTCTGTTTATCTACGCAATGATATTTTCTACAGTAGACTTCCGAGGTAGAATACTACATAGTTTACGCGTAGATAATAGCGTAAGCTATATGGCGTATTTTACGCGCCCATCACTGAACATAAGTAATCCGATTGATTATCTACGAATTGGGTATTTGCCATGAATTTATATTTTATTAAATTGCATATTAATAGGTAGCATCTAATCCACAAACAGCTGTGACAGCTTATAAATTCGAAAAAATGGATCGTAAGGTGTATTTTTAATATTAAAAATGTTAATATTTAAAGAGACCGCCAAAACGCGAGCATATTGGCCGTGACGTCAGGTGTCTTGTAAATGGTCGCTTGTTTATATCTGGGGTCAGCGCGTCACGCGTCTGCCTCAGCCCGTCAATTTATCAGTTTGTTGTTTGCGTTTATTTTGTGACAAGCGAATTAAAATACGCCAAGAAAAAATGAAATACTAATGAGTTATGACTTCTGAAGGAATTTTCATTGTTATGGAATTTTTGTACAGCGACGAGCGGTTCAACGCGGCGGACATGAGGAACGTAAAAGGAACAGCATAAGTGAACTTTTTTATCAAATTAACGTAGCATTGGTAAATTTGATCACAGTGGACTATTGGAAACACTATTTGTAAACATAAAAATGTAAAAATCAAAAATATACCCTAAATTTACTAAACGTACTATAAATATATATTGCCATTTATTTTCGGGGCTCGTGCGGCTCGTTTCCGGTCTGGCTAACAGTCAAATATATGGGGAACAATGTCCTTTTTTATTATAACATTTCCCCCTATTAACTTAAAACGCATATAATTTTTCATATCCTCTTCAAGCTATAACAAAATGGAAACTGAATGGTAAACACTTATAACCTTAAAAGGAATAATAAAACTTACAGTAAGATTAAGATGATCTTCGTAATAGAAAAACAAACTTTGCGATTTCGGCATATCACGTCTAGGGGCCTGAAACAACTTTTTCATACGATGATAATCTCAAGGAACGGTAACAGAAATTTTGTACTTTTATAACCATGTACAAAACAACACTTGTTTTGTTTCCATACATAATAGATGCTTGTAAAACTACACAAATCCCTTTTTGGTGCCACCTCTTACACCGTCTTTTCAATAAACACTACACAAAAGCTTTTCCAATACAAGACTGATACTATACCATTAAACAGCACGCTCCTCAGTAATGTTTACATGACACTTGACGTCACGAGTTGAATAACCTTGGATAGAAGCGTTTTGGCGGTGACTCCTTAGATTCGAATTTCAGACCTGAAATTCTCTACCTACAAATATTTTTCTTGTTTTTTTAACATGGCGTACGATGTACATGCACTTCAAGATTCATTTTACGTAATTTTCAAAAAAAGTGATAATACCCAATTGGAGTTTCAGGCAATTAGTAGCAGAATAATAACAGTAACTAATAAAGAGAATGTCATTCTACTTAGGGTAATAATGTTCAAAACTATTAATTGTCAAGTAGTTTGTTGAACTAAGTAAAAGTGTAAAGTGCAATTACATATTCTGATGTAACAAAGGATTTGCGTCACACGCATTATGGTAACTGATAAAGTGGAAGACTTTCTATATAAGATGTCACAGTTCCGGTAAGTTTTAAATTAGCTCTATCACTACTGTGTATTCAATCCTAAAGAGTCCTTTATTATTCTGCCTACTTAATATTGCAACAGGGCGGCATAGTGTTACGAACAAAGCGGATGACGTTTACTGCCATCCATCTTGCTGTCGACTTTGAAAGTATACAGCACCTTCTATTATAAGACACCGTGTAGTACTTTGCTGCTTTCATCTATTTGATGCATAGATCGCGTGGAAATGACGAAAGACAACCCTGAATTGATTGACCTGAATCTTACAGCAAAGTGAATTTTTCTTTTTTTACTAAAGATTAAATTTAAAAGCCCAAGGTAAGGTTAGCCGAAGTCCATACCAAACCATACCTAAATTTCTAGGGAAATCAACAAACCTGCATGTGATTTAGCAAACAGGGGCTATTAACCTATCTCTCTTTTTTCATCTGGTCGTTTCAACCACGTATGCTTCATTCGAATTGCATCTAGGTATCTCTCTGCAATGTCTTCCCACTTAGCTGAGTATTATGAATATTTTTGCAGAGTATCATGAACTGTAGTGCTGTTAAGGCACAGTCCAAACATCTACCTACCTTAGAGGCCAACAATAAAAAAACGTTTGTCAGGGGTAAGTTAGAACACATATGAAGTATAATAAAGAAACTTTGCTAGTGAAGCTTCTTTTATCGTAATAACAAACTCTCTCGCTAAAAGTCCCTCTTTTTCTACTCCACGTGCATCGATTAAGTTCTAAATCCCCTCCGCCCTTTTGTAACCAGCTTCTTTGATTAATTCCGACGTAGGAACGTCGTTCCTCCAACAATTCAAAACTTTAATCCAATTTATCGGCTCGGACATCGTTTAATTACGAAGCAGATTAAGTTTCGGTCGTGTTTGTGCAATCATGCATGTCGTTGATCTAGGTGAGCCCGCAAGACAATTAAGAAGTCTTGTAATTTGCAAACTGGGCAAGGGGGAACATTTTTTCGCACGGTCAACCGCCTGATTGCAGTAGTTGTAGTAGTGAGTTCGATAAAGTTAGACGTTGAGTAAGTGGGAGAAGGGTATTATATTGCTTCTTTACTATAATTTTTAGCCGTCATTTACCTTCAACAATAATAAATGCAGGAAGGAAGATAAATTTGTTACACAATAACCTGAACAACACCGATAGCACAGGAAGACGCTTTTTAAAATAACGCACTAACGCAATTTTTTCAAGAAATGTACACGCATATGTCGTGTCATATTTGATGAAGTTTAAGGAACATCAAATCCAAAGGTGCTTTTCTTGCTAGATAATGAATTAATTGTATTTAGAGGCCACTGGTTCGCACTCATTAATCTTTAATAAGCCAACAAATTTGCACAATTTCCTAAAGATCACATGCTTTTCTACGCCGTAAACTACTTTATCGTCTCTAGAAACCGCCGCATCAGCAGGTGATAAGCTTACAAAGGTGAATAAACTCGTCCATTCATAAAAGATTCATGTCTACAACTTACACGGGCGACTGCCTTCTTTTCTAAGGGCATAAAGATTATGTCACAGGTGGTCGCTATGGCAAGTTTTTCTATTGTTGGGGAGTGACGTCTTAAGTGTGACGTAACCCACACATGTGGATGTTTTGTGTACACATGGGATTCCCTTATAGATTAAACGATATTTTTATGACGTTCCCAAGATTGTTTGATAGTTTGATTTCTTGGTGTCTTTCAAAATGTTTCACTAATTATTTTTAAATAACCTTTTCGATAAGCTAAAATTAAAAAGGTATAAAATCCCCATGAAAGTGAATTACTTAAGGTCAGCCACTTAGAAGTTTGAATTGAGTTTATTGGTAAATTCCTATCACTATACAGAACATCTTACCGAATACTTACGTTTTAATAAAGCCCGAAACAGAAAGTCTAAAATAATATAATATAAACGAAAAACACTGACCAAACGAACAGTATCTATTGTTGGTTTCTTTTGAACAAGAAAAATTAAATTTGTCAAACATCAAGTTGCTTGGGAATGTGGTATCTATAAACAAATTCAGTAGTAGAACACAGAAACATTAAGCAATTCAGTACGGTATTTCTTGGTGTGCATGTTATACAACCTTTTTGGTTTAGCCAATCCATATCTTCAAATATGGGTCACAGGTAGCGAATTAAAGCCCACGTTATTTAAATATACCTCCAAGCGAACACAAAAAAAGCTGCCATTACAAAACGATAAGAAGCCGGTGCGGTAGATATTAGCGAAACTAGCATAAGGGGTAAAGCAAGGGGGTAAAGCACATCTGCCAGGTAACCCCCCTTGAAAGAAATTACCACCTGGCAATTGCCACGGTCTACAAACAAGGGAGTATATGCGCCGACATCTGGCCGGGTGTAATTCTTAACTGCACATGCCGTTCCAAACTTGCACGGCTGTCTTATCAAGGAAAAAGAGTAGCATATCGAAGCGTGGGTGAAGTATGCCGCTTGAGGATATCGTAGGTGGAACCTGATACAATGTTCCTTCAATGTCATAAGTGCGTGATGCAGATTACTGAGAGAATTGTTAACAATTATGTCACAAGTACAAGTTTGTGACATTTTTTTTACCTGATGGAAGCATCAACATGCGCCCAGACTCTTTAAACATCATCGACTCTTTATTATCAAAGTTAGAGGTACTGCTTTAACAAATTTTGGTTATATACCTTACAGAAATTCTTTCTCCTCACTGGCTAAATAACATATCGATGGTGCAGGGCCACTCCTGGCGGGTGTGCTTACAATAAACTACAAATTGTTAATAGTTACTTCAAGGACTTAATTTGTAGTGATTTAACTTTCAGTACTTTCAATGCGCCAGATCAACGATATCTATTATATGGAACTTTTAAACTAGATTGACTTGTGACATATTCAAGGTTTCAAAAAATAAAAAAGAAACGTTGGTAAACTGACAGCACATTATCTCTAATTTTCCTGAATTCTCGGCAGTGCATCACAAGTTTTTGGTGTGTCCATACAGCTCTAATTATTTTGGGCACAACTGTAAAAGCAGGAATCTTCCATTCCCTATAATGCTAATTACATCAAAATAAGCTGATGTACCATATGTACTTATGATAGATGTGCATTTAGCTTTTGCGAGGGAGTTGCAGATTTTTACACCAAGAATCTAAAGGAGCGGCTGTTATTTATTCAATAAGATAATGACGTGCAATTCGCCACAGATGCTACAAAAAATCATTTTGCACAATCTTTTGTTAATGTTTTTTTATATATGTGTTCTGTAAAGCGCGAAGGGCTACCATCAAAAGAACAATAATAATAATAATAATGTCTTTATTATTGCAGAAGCAATACAGGGTCTAGCTTTCGCTACTTAATACTTAACCCTTAACCTTGCTAACCCTAAAAACAGAATCATTATATTAAGTAATAGTACTAACCCTAGGGAAATTATATATAATATGACAATATTTTGTACATAAAGAAACAGTTATTTAAGTGCTGAAATCACCCATTCTGAGCAGCCAACATACCAAATACACTTTGGTTTTAGCTTAGTTGAAAGAGGCAACACATTATACAATTAACCTGCATTGTAGGTAAAAGATTTCGTAAAAAAAAACTAGTGCAGAAACGTGGCAGCGACAAAGAATTAGCCTGCCTAACATTGACACTATGTATGCCGCTTCTCGGGATGAGTTTATTGTACAAGTAAGATGGCGTGGATGATGTTAATATCCAATGTACGAAAACTAACAACGAAAAGGTATAAAAGGAGTCTATTTTTAATCGTTGCAGTTGTTTAAAATGTGCTGTTATGTAATCATATTTTCTTAATCTGAAAATAAATCTACAACAAGTATTCTCTATTTCTCGTACATGGTATTTTAAAGATGCACCTAGACAAGGATAAAAAATAATTAAGCAATAGTTCAAAACCGAAATAATTAGAGATTCAAACAGTTTTTTCCACAACTTAAAATTTATGACGTGATAATTGTTGTAAAATAGCCTCAAAACTAAATAATATATTTTTGTTAACGTGGTAATGTGGGCCTCAAAACGCAAGTTACTATCAAATATCACTACCAGTATTTTAGCTTTTTTTGCAGATGTTAAGTTAATTAAATTAATTTTAGGCAAAAGTGTGAATCTACTACATTTTCACTACTTTTCTTTGAAGAAAAATTAATTACGTAGCATTTATTTAAATTTAATTTTAGATTGTGCTTTACAGTAAACAAATACTTTGCTTCTAGGTCTTCTTTCAAGTTTTTATCTGCAATTTTAATCGACTTGTCGACAAAAGAATATGCAATTTGGGTATCGTCCGCATAGCAGAAGGCTGAGCTGTACTCGAGGCAAGAAGTTATATCATGTGTGTAAATTAAATATAGTAAAGGACCAAGTATGGTACCTTGATGCACCCCTGACAAAGAATCTGAACGGAAAGCGCCAAAGTAAAAAAATATTATTTCATGAACTGTGTTGCTATCAAATTGTCCATTCACGAGGGATAACATGCAATAACCAAAATATATCTGGTCCTAACGTGTATAAAATATAAATTTTGTAATTTTTTCATAAATTTGTATTCTACGTGCTTACTCTATAGGCATAACGTTGGAGTATTCTGTTCGGTTTGTTTTTTTAAAAACATACGGATCCGAAAGCGTATTTTAAGTAATATTTGTTTAAACATATTATCTGAGAGGTATGTAAACGATAAATATAGGATGTAAACTGTAGGTAGGTATGTTTAAACCTTTCAAATGTATTTAATTTTTTTTCTCGAAATGTAATTTTAAATGGGTAAACATTGAGCTGAACCTCTCTTTTTGTTTATCTTTTTTGGGTGAGGTTTTTGTTTGGTGTTTCTTGTCGTAAAATGGTCAGATTCGCGTTGTCCACCGTGCGAGAAGTACAACCTTCTGCAGCCTTTTAGGTATTATTTTGTGTATCAAAATTAGTTTGCATTTTGAAGACATTAGCGGCCTGGTGCAGGTAGGAAACCCCTTAGTTATTAAGTATTATGCTTATCTTATATTATTTTGTTATATGCAGAAAGTTAGTGTACTACTGGTGATAACCGCACAGAGTTGGCAAATAAATTTCATTGAAGGGACACGCTATTGTTTTTTTCAACATCTGGTGGAATCAACTAGAATCTACACTGAGTTACAAATACGTCTCAGCACATCTTTGGCGACCAACTAGGGCAACACCATATTAAAACAATAGTGTCACAAAATGCCGTCCACGCCAGCAACAAATCAGGCAAGCTATCAGCTGAGGAACAAAAAATTCAGGGACATGGGAGCCTACCCAAAGACTGTAGAAAATTCCCAGCAGTATGAGAAAGTAAATATGGCATCGTCGGCGTCAGCATCATCCTTAGAACAAGCAGCTACACTAGATAACCCCAAGGGTGGAGAAACTCCATTAGGGCGAATGGAACGACCAGAAACGGCAAACGAATTGCTAAAGGACGAGAATACAGACAAAGCTGCGACATTAAGAAGACCAATGGAGCGACGGTGGATACCAGTAGCAGGATATGGAGGATACATGGCAGCACCGCAGAGACCTATGACCCCGATGCATGGAGCAGTCCTTTTCCCAGCAGAGCAGCATAGCTGGCCTCGACGGATAGGTACACAACCGCAGGTATCAAATGTAACATTAAATCAAGAACAGTTGAATATTATTGTAAATAAAGTTGTTGATTCCTTACAAAATTTAGGTTTAGATAGAAATGTAAGAAATAGGACTAGTCACCAGGCCGAAAATAATATAAATAATAATGTAACAAGTAACTCTGCAGGTAGACAGGCGGAAAGTGCAAATTTTTTAGAGTGTATTGGTCATCTGGTAGAGGGAGAAGTAAACAAGCACCTTCCTGTGTTTGATAATAAAAATGGGGTACATCCCATGGAATTTATAGAATGTATAGAGTCAAGTATTGATACACAAAATAAGCCGTTTTCTACTTATAAAGGTATAATTGCAAATAAACTCGAGGGTTCAGCTCTTCTGTGGAAACAGGCATTCATGCAATTTTGTTCTAGTTATCAAGAATTTAAAAAATTATTTATTGGGCAATTTTGGTCGGAAACGAAACAACTTGAAGTTCGTTTAAAACTGCAGTCGGCTCTTTATAATGAAAACGAGGGATTTGCTAATCATTTTTTAAAATATTTGGCTATGGCAAAATATTTACAGCCAGCATATGCGGAACCTATGTTAATCGGTATAATTGCAAGGCATTATCCTCCGAGTATTGCAGCGATATTGGTTGGTACTGAAAATTTTAACGAGGCTATGGAAAAACTTAGACAGGCTGACTACTACTATCGGGCTAAGGCCGAACATTTCATTTCAAAAGAGAATACCACCGGGAACAATAATATTAGGGGTTCAAGGGATCGTCCATTTTTTAAACCACGCGTCGCGATGATTGATGTTGAAGAAGATTCAGTTGTAGAGTCGGGAAACGCGACAGGGTCCCATTGCTAGGCTCGGTAATGGGTGCGTGGTCAAAGGGAGCCGCGTGTAATGTGTTGTTAAATAATCCTAGAGACGAATTGACTACCGATTGTGATTTTCAACATGATATACCTGCGTTACGTAACCCCGTGATTCGTATATCGTTGTATGGCTTCAGTTTTCCAGCTTTGATTGATACGGGAAGCGAAATTTGTTGTTTTTCGGAAGATGTATGGAATCAAATAGAAACCGCTCATAAATCTATACCGACATTCAAATGTTCCAATGTTCGTGTAAGAGGCGCGTTTAAGATGAAACAAATATCGATACAACAACAATCATTAATAGATTTTTATATCGATAAAGAAAAAATAACGCAAGAGTTCATGATGATCCCAGATTTGGCTTGTCCGATTATTCTTGGCAGCGATTTGTTAAGGTTATTGTGTGCCCGAATAGATTTGGGGTTAGAGAAAATATTTCTAAAAGTAAATGACTCGTGGATTGCGGTGTCGGAAGAAAATTTTAAACATGAAGTACAAAGCGTTGATCCATTGCAAATTAATATAGTGCAAAAAAGACCTGTAAGTATTGACTGGGGTTTAGGGCGCTCGCTAGATCCCATAGTGGAGAAGTGTACATTACTGCCGGAACAAAAGCAAAGATATGAAGCGTTATTGACAAAGTACCAAGAATCATTTTCAGATAAGCCCGGACTTACTACAAAATAKGAACATAAAATCAATTTGAGGGATACTAGTCCATTTTGTATGAGGCAGTATCCAATACCTATCGCTTATGAAGACGCGGTTAATAATACTCTTAAAACAATGGAGGAATGGGGAGTAATACGTAAAATGGCAACTCCATATATATCCCCAGTTTTAATTACACCTAAGAAAGATGGTTCAGTTAGGTTCTGTTTAGATGCTAGGCACCTTAATTCGGTGATGGAAAACGAACATGACACGCCACGGCCCATTGAGGAAATTTTGCGATCTGTGAAGAACGTAAAATTTCTATCTTCAATTGATTTTACCCATGGCTACTGGCAAATACCACTTGAGCAAAATAGCCAGAAATATACGGGGTTTAGAATAAACGGGACCAGTTATTGCTTCAAAACATTGCCGTTTGGCTTATCTAGTTCAGTCAGTGCGTTTTCTAGGTGCCTCAAGATCGTAATGGGAGATGATATGAGCTCTTTTGTGATTAATTACATTGATGACATATTAGTAGTATCAGATAGTTTTGAGCAACATATTCATCATTTAGATACGTTATTATCGCGGTTACGACAGGCAGGTTTTACTTTACGCTTATCCAAATGTTCGTTTTTTCGAAAAGAAATGCCATTTTTGGGATATGTATTGGATACTTGCGGGTGGCGTCCTAATCCTGAGCGCACGCAGGCAATTTTAGATTACAAAGTACCTCGAAACGTAAAAGAGTTGCAGAGTTTTCTTGGTCTGTCAAATTTTGATCGGTCTTTTTGTGAAAATTTTTCATCAATAGCGGCTCCGCTGACTAAATTACTTAGGAAAAAACAAAAATGGATTTGGTCGGTAGTAGAACAAACATCATTCGAAAAGTTAAAACAAAAATTAAGTGAGAATACTTTGTTATTTCATCCTCGAGAAGATTTGCCGTATTGTATTAGCGCGGATGCATGCGAAGACGGTTTGGGGGCTCAATTATTTCAAATGGTGGATGGGGAGAGACGTGCTGTGGCATGGGCTAGTCGTATTTTGTTAGATCGGGAGAAAAGGTACCATATTAATGAAAAGGAAGCTTTAGCTTGTGTTTGGGCTTTGCAAAAATTTCGGATATATTTGTTAGGCCGTCACTTTACCGTCTATACAGATAATCGATCTTTGTCATATTTGAAAACATGTAGACTATTATCTGCTAGAATTGCACGGTACGCTCTAGCCATCCAAGATTACGATTTCGACATAAAGTTCATTCCCGGTTCACAAAATGTAATTGCCGATGCTTTGTCGCGGTATGCCGCGGTACGGTTGCCAGCCCCATCTCAGAACTCTTTTCGGATAATGGCTTTAAGAAAAAAATCAGATAAGTTAAGTAACCTACTGGCAAATATCAAAGCTGATCAGCAAGCAGACGACAAGTTGGGCGACATAATAAAAAAACTGCCAACAGACGAGGATTTAGGCCAGCGTTTTGTTGTATATGAAGATATTTTATACATTCGTAATAATGACAAGTATTTGCTCTGTATTCCTAAAYCACTTATTCACTTTGTTATCGAAGCGTACCACGAAGCGATCGGTCACTTTGGCTGTTATAAAACGTGGTCGGTTATGCGAGGGGAGGTTTGGTGGACAAATATGTATCGCGAAATTAAGCGTGTGGTGCGTGCTTGCGAACTATGTCAAAAGACTAAGAGTTCGGTGTTACCAAAGCCGCAAATTATTCCAATTTTATCAGCTGAAAAAAATGATCTAATAGCTTTAGATTTATTCGGGCCACTGCCTAAGAGCAGAGGGGGAGTTGCCTACGTATGTGTAGTATTAGACGTTTTTACAAAATTCGTAACTTTTTATCCGTTAAAGAAAGCTACCACGCGTGCAATTTTAAACAGGTTAAAGCGGGAGTATTTTTCTCTTCATGGCACACCAAAACGAATATTAACCGATCACGGTTCCCAGTTTACCGCAAGAAAATGGCAACAAGAGCTGTCAGAATGTGGGGTTCAGGTAGTTTTTTCGTCAATACGWAGGCCTCAAGCTAATCCTTCTGAGAGGGTAATGAAAGAACTCGGACGTTTATGTCGTGCATATTGTAGTGATCATCAGACTCGTTGGGCTTACGAACTACCGAAATTCGCGAAATTCTTAAATCAATTGATTCACGAGTCTACGGGATTTGCGCCGGAGGAGCTGCAGTTAGGGGTAGCCTGTAAAGGCTTGTTACCAACGTGTATGCAGTATAAAAATGTAGAAAAACCGGACATTTCGCTGGAAAAGAAGTTAGTGTTAGCTCGCGAAACTTTGGCTGGCAAGGCTGCTCAGAGAGCCCTTAGGTATCCTGCACGTGATGCACCTAATTTCCAACCGGGTGATTTGGTACTCTTAAGAGCGAGTAATTTATCATCTGCATTAAAATCGGAAACGCAGAAATTGCTGTTTCTTTATGAAGGACCGTTTGTGATCAAAAAACAAGTCAGTCATGCCACATACGTATTAAAATATCCGGACGGTGATCGAGAGAGAGGTGTTTTCCATGCCTGTCATCTTAAGCGGTTTTACTGCAGTTAATCTTGCAATTGTGTTGTGTAATTGCAAGCTTGGGGGTGGCAGATGAGCTGAACCTCTCTTTTTGTTTATCTTTTTTGGGTGAGGTTTTTGTTTGGTGTTTCTTGTCGTAAAATGGTCAGATTCGCGTTGTCCACCGTGCGAGAAGTACAACCTTCTGCAGCCTTTTAGGTATTATTTTGTGTATCAAAATTAGTTTGCATTTTGAAGACATTAGCGGCCTGGTGCAGGTAGGAAACCCCTTAGTTATTAAGTATTATGCTTATCTTATATTATTTTGTTATATGCAGAAAGTTAGTGTACTACTGGTGATAACCGCACAGAGTTGGCAAATAAATTTCATTGAAGGGACACGCTATTGTTTTTTTCAACATCTGGTGGAATCAACTAGAATCTACACTGAGTTACAAATACGTCTCAGCACAACATGTCAGCTATAGTGTGTTTTATGAAGTTGTCTGGTATTGGGCCTAAAAACAAACGAATTCAACAGTTCTATCTCATTAATCCGAATAAATTTATATGCAAATGGTGATGCCTGCTGGTATATAGGTAACTTGCAAATAACTAATTTTTAACTTGTTTGAATTGTTTGGTTTTCGTATCTCTAATAATTAAAAATATACATATTTACTTCAACTTCTGTTGCCGTTTGTGTAAAAGACACAATAATGTTATATAACCTTGATTTAAATATTTATATATTTTATGTTGACAATGAAATTTATGATTTGGATATGAAAGCTATAACTGGATCCCTAGGAATGGTCCAGCTGGTGCGCAAATTTCTTTTCGCTTACAAATGAAAGACCGTACTTTGAAAATTTATGGTGTTGCTTCCAATATCATTTCAAATAGATTGGCAATTAGCAAAGTCTTTACACAAAATTTCGAAGTTTTCCGACATTAGTAAAAGCTAGGTCAAAGTGCTGTTCATGTGGTTCGAATTATTCGAAAAATGAATGGTGAGAAAGCCATATCAAACAAACTCAAATCTGGCATAGAAAATTCATTACAGATGACAAGCTTTCTATAACAGCTAGATCCTGAAAATTTTCTTGTGGTAAAGCATAATAATCGAAAATTGCTTATTCTTTTTCTCATGCATTCTTAAAGAAAACAGGAACTGTGTACCCAACAGATGAACAGCTATCGCAAAATGCAGTTAAATTAATAACTAATAGTAATTAAATATTATTTTCGTTTAATAGACAAAATGAACTATGAAGGGCAATCGACTCCAACATGCACCATCAGCACGAATTTTAGGCTTTATGAACTAGAGTATCTTTTTTGCTTGTAGTTGACTTTTGCTGTGCCAAACAATAATTTGCTCGACTTGAAGTACGCTAAAAATATAATTCTATAATTAGTAAACAAAGACACCACATTTGCAAAATTTGGACATCCATCACGTCTTTTAAATCCATTCAAATTAAGGGACAACCAACGTAAACGCTTCCATTTAGTGCCCCCGATATCCATCAAAAACATCATTCACCTTTTATTAACCCTCCTCGAGCCCCTTAAGTCGTGGCGTGACAAGGGAATTGCCTTCTTTACACAACTTAAAAGCCCCTTATAAACAACTCCCACAATGGAATTAAAGTTATCACTGTCGGTCCGTTTGATCGATCGCTTACCGGGCACAATCGACATTCGAGACTTACTTCTTTCGCCTATTGACAGTTCGGGATCAATCTGAGATCGCATCTGCTATCTCCTGGCCACAAAGCAGACTGGCAAATGGCGAATCGTATCGAGTTACGCATTGTACAAATCGAATCGGCTTATTTTTGCGGTCGTAACGTTTGTTTGTTTGCGTCTGCTGGGCATTTGAGGTGCAATGGATTGAATATGTGGAAAACACAAGCCACTGACCAGCGGTTAGCAGGGCATTGTGCAAAAAATTTGCCCCTGTATGGCGGGGTCACAACTTATTTAATTTACTTTTGTGTGGTCAAAAAGACGACCTGAAAAGATGCTGTGGTAATTTAATATTCCGCGCATTCTTTAAGAACATCAATTATCCCTAGAACACATCTTACCATTGTATTCAATAGTAAAGGTAGCAGAGATGTGCCTCTAAGTATATAGATCCGTACTATAGAAACCGATTTTGCTGTTTTTTTTTAATTAATTTAAGAATAATAATATAAATAAAATATTCGTTCCGTGGAATTCTAAATACGCAGATATGCGAATGATCAGTTGACCTGTAAATAACGAAATGGATTGCTCAAAAACAGTTTACTTAATCCCTACAAAGCTTTCGGGATGTCAAATTCATACCCTGTTATGGTACCTGCTCAGTTGTTCAAGACTATTTTGTGAACATAACATCCAAAAGTTTCACTTGACGATGACGATGGCGAGTCCGCTCGAGCAGCGCACCGCAGAAGAGCAACGTGCAGTGATTAGATTTTTAGTAGGGATGCCGCGGATCCACTTTCTTTAAATACCGGATAACGGGTACTCGGTTAAAATTCCAAACCGGGTACCGGGTACCGGACTATCCCGGTCACCAGACGGACCGAACGCGTCACCGAGCGCGATCGAACCGAATTCTGAACGTGCACCGACAGAATTTATTAGTGCAACAGTAAATATATGGCCACAAAAAAACAAAGTTTGGTGTTATTTTGATGTAGATGAAGCGAATAATACAAAAGCAATATGCACAACTTGGAAAACTAGAATTTCTCCATTCTCGAGGGTATATTTACATCAGAACTTCTAAGATCCGGCTGGATAGACAACAAAATCCGACCAAACCGGGTATTTACAAAAATGGCCGGGTACCCGCGTCATCCCTAATTTTTAGTCGCAGAAGGTGTCAAAGGTAAAAAAGTGCAAGCGAATGTTAGAACTGTGCATAATGTTATTCAAAATAAGCTGTAGTAGAAGAAAACCTGTGCGAGTTGGGTACCAAGACGACTTACAGACATCCACAAAGAAACCAGGCGTGAAAACTGTCACCAACTGAGAAAAACGATGTTTAATTATTGAAAAAAGAAGAATTTTTTGAAGCATTTTTACGTGTGACAACAACCTTTAGAGCACACGAGTTCTCACGCTCGGAATAAATTTAAGTCCCAACCGTCTGCAGATAAAGTAATGCTGCATCTAGTAATTTCTGGCTATCTTGAAGACCAATGAATTATCCACAGCCAATATTACGTAATTGGCTCGAAAACAAGATAAGGTCTAAACAGAACGCCCTACGATTTTGAAAACCCGTGCTCACACACGCCCAAGCTAACTCAATATACACTTCAAAAATTCGTGTAGAAGTAATTATACGTCCCTTTTATAGCCCCGATCTTGTCCCATCGGACTTCCATTTGTTTAGAGTACTTAAAGAGGTTCCGCGTGGGAAACATTTTCAATCAAATCAAGATGTTAAAGTTCGGATGTAAAAGTATCTTTGAGATCACCCAAAGAATTTTATACAAGAAGCATACAAAATTAGAAGAACGATGAGAAGCGTATAAAAGTTGCTGATGTGTTGAAAAGTTAGCAAGGCTTTATAAAATGTTTTGAGCTGCAGCAATTTGTCTATTTACTGCGTGACTCTCGTAAAAATGCAGTTAATGACTACATGCTCAAGCAAAGTCAACTATTGAAGAACAGAAGATGTGCCAAACTCTGAATTATCGTGTCCTATAAAATAAATCCAATATTGTAGCAAGGGGTAAATACTTAAGAAAGTAAAAGTAGCTATTACTTCTTATATTCTTAATAACTGTAAATAGCCATAAAAGTAAACATATTAAATGAATATGATTATGCAAATCATCAGATAAATATAAGAGCGATCAGGGTAAAAACAAATACTAATTGTGTAATTTACTGTAACGGCCACATAATGCAAAATAAGTTTCTAAATGTATTTCCATAATTAATAAAAGATACTTTAGACGTGGACATGTTTTTCTCCGCTGTCTTAAGCTATCTAGCGGTGGCTTTACGAACTACTACGTAGGCAGTTACGTCATATAAGTACAGAGACCTACATTTCCAATTGCCCGGTCATTTTGTGAAAATCGGTATGCGTCATCTAGCGATGGCTTTACGAACTACGATGTCTTACAGTCTATAAGTACATAAAAAGACCAGCGAATATTCTTTTTAGCTCAAAGTTAACTACCTCCTTTACCACCTATTAAGATACACGTATCCACGTCAAACTTAAATGGATGTGTTGAATATATAGCCACCCTGGAATTTCTAATAAAAGATAACTAGTTTTAAATACTCGTTTGTAATGCAGTACAGAAAAGTGTAGATAAATACAATTCTGCCGTCCTACTTAGACAAACTCCTCTTTTCAACTCACGTTAATCCACCGGAAGCTGTATAATCATTTTAATACAAGTGCGGGTTCAGCTAGTGATGACTTCTCCACCGTAAATCCTGGATACCGCGGGGTACTTGGACCGCATCGCCAGCGGATATCCTCAGGTCCGGCGATCAACATTGTTTTCTACGGACGCGTGTCGTCACGGCATACTTGGACGGAAGCGGTGCCTCGAACAGGATATCGGAACTGGATACGGAACATCAACTGCGTGAGATACTACGAAGATTCTTATAGGTTTTTGTAGGTTATATTAGAAAAAGGCGGTGGGAAGAAGTAATAGTCAATCGGTAAGGTAGCGAATTATTAGATATTATCTACGTACAAAATTGTCAAAGGCACCTCGGCTAGAAGTGAGATTTGTTATAAAATACAATACCAACCAAAGAAATGATTCGTTTTCGTGATCTAGGGTTATAATGTTAGGGATCGAGTATGTGGATGGTATTAGTTCAATACAATATGCAAGCGTCACAATCAACATTTAGCTAATAGCTAATCTTGTAGTATGCTTCATCCACAATCCTGATCCTATTATGGAGCTTCAAAATATGAGCGTTGCTCTAATCCTTAGCTTTGTCAATTAAAACCTTGCAAGAATTTCTTGTTAGCTAGTATAGATACGGTTCCTTTTGCAGTTGAAAATAATATAATAAGTGGCAAGGAACCAGTTGCTGTATTGTACTGTGGGAGGGGGGGGGGAGGTAGACAACCTCTATGTATGCTTTCGCAAATTTTAAACTTTGAAACGGTGCGAGAGGCATTTCACTATCTTTGTAAAGCAGCATGTTCCAAAAACCTGTATCTTTCGGCGAATAATGCGTAATTTTTTAATGTATCTTAAAGAAACAGTAGTCACTGTTTAGAATAAGTTCGCACCAATCAAGCATGCCTACACCGTATATCGCTTTTTAGCTGTTTCAATAAATGAGCGTTTTTTCAATTTTACAAAAACAATAGGTAGTGATTGTCAATGGATCGGAGTTACCAAAAGCTGTAGCCAAACTTAAGTAGCCTAGGTAATAAATATATGAACCGCTTGCTGGGGGTTATCAAAATAAGTATGCACTGCAGGGACTTACATATTATGTATTAGAGCTACAAACTGAAAAATTATACTTCTGGTGTTTTGTCTTATAATTGCGAGTTGAAGCTTTACATATGAAGACTACGCGATGGCACATAAAACTTTCAAACACAAAATGTTTCGATGGTACAAATAATAAAAGTTATTCATAATAATAGTAGACAGTAGAAAGAGCAAAAATATTAATTGACTTCAAATATTTTTACTATATGATATTTATTTAGGTGAATTAAGTAATCATCACACAATGGGGACATTAAAATGTAGAAGCAGAGGACTTTGACTATTTGAGTTTGGCGAGTGCTAATGCCTTTATGGTTTTCACACGCCAATAAAATATATCTATGCAGCTTTAGTAAAAAAATCTTTCATCAACTCATACTAAAAATCATGTAACAACCAATCCTTTCGGACGTTTTTCGGACATTGCGATTGCTGTGGCCTAGATTCTAGAAGAAAACTGTTTGAGTTGGCMTTGATGAAGGACTCCACCCATTGAAGKGGACCGTTATATACCCTGAGCTTATTTATAGATCAGCTATACTATAATAGATTACACAGACGAACCAATATCTGTAACATCCATGATCTCATTCATGTATTGAACATATACGTAACGGTATTTAATCGACAATCTAGAGATTAATTTGCCAAAAGACAAACGTCAGGATGGTATGGTAATATGTAGTTTTACGACTTAACCCCTAAAATTTGTAAAAAAATTTAAAATATCCATAAAATAAACTTCTATTTAGTATTTTTTTTTTAAATATAGCATTTTCTAATTAACTCTGCACTGCAACGATGTTTCAAAAAGTCGCCGCAGCGCGTAATCATATAGTGTCCGCGCGGCGCTCTCCTTTCATGTGACCTTGTTTTAACCAACCGCTGGCTTAATTACATCTATTTGAACACGGTGAACGCTATAACGCAAATTGAGCTCGAGGTAAGAGATTACATACATGTAAATTTCCTGTTGTACGTCTACGGACAGGAGACACGCTACGCTAGAGACATTATTTTCTCGCAAACACCAAGTGGAAGTGGCACACGGAACAAAAAAAGCGATTACCTATCTACCAGTCATTAGATGTAAAAAAGGAAAGGAATTACTGCAAATGAGATCACGGTCTGTCGTTTCGTAACAAAGCGACGTGAATTGGATTCGACGTGTCGGTTCCTGGACACGGATCGAGTGGGATTATTACGGTGTTTGGTTACTCCTTCCAAGCTGTTTGTCGGCTCCGCCTTATGTCACGCAAGGAAAGTCACCAATGCTAAGACACAGGTGCGGGAGCCAATGGAATAATGCCGCTGTTGGTTGCAATGAAAAATCTCGACGTTCAGGTACGAAGGGCAATATTGAAATCTGAAGCGCATATACAGGTTAGTAAGAAAGTAACAGACTGAATTCAAAATTCCGTTATTTAAATCTTATTTCAAAAACTAATGAGACCTGTTACTGATGGTCTTAATTTGAACCAGACCTTAAGAGGAATAGCACCTATTTTTCTACTTTGACTTTTTGATTCATCTTCTGGTATGGAGCCTCTGATATAAATAATATTTTCTCCTACCATCTAAGTTACATTCTTGTGGTAATTTTGGATAGATTTGACATTTTTTGTCTTAGGATGCCGAGACTGTGAGGTTTATTTACCACCCAGTTGGCCGACTCGCATTATCGCGGCTGGCTTACTGTACAGCTAGTGTAGCAATATGTAGCAGCATCATCTTGGGCCTCTTGTAGGCAGTACGCGGTACATTTTTATCTCCTAGAAAGTACTACATGAGTTCGTTGAAAAATTGTAGCGGTGATACAGATCATCTTCACTGAATTCGTTAACCAAGTGCACTTGTTGATTTTTGCGAAAATGATAATATGCTTAAATAAACGGGAAAGAATTGAAATTCTAATGATGCTATAAGACCTGAAGATGATATTGGGTGAGTGGGTCTTTTCAGGATGTTTGTACGCCGTTTTATCATCATCCACGGTCCAAACCGCCGCTCCGTTTGTAGTTCTGAAAATAACTTATGCCTTATGCGTCGCTATCATGAAAACCCTAATTTGTTAAGCGTAAAATAGTTTTCTTGGATGAAGCCACTCAATTTTTTTTAATTGGCATAACGATGCCATAACGATGGTCTCAAGAAGACTCTCAATATTGTAAAGCACAATAAGCGTCAGAGGAGGTAATTGTTTGGATCGGGATGATCAGGCGTTTTTCTCCAGGTACACTTTTTTCTCAAAAAAATTAACTGCACGACGATGTTTATAATTCGCTTGCTACATGTCATGTTTCTGACATTATCGACTTTGTATTCAAATAATGAAGAAGTAGAGGTACTGCCAAACTTTTTTTAAAGCCAAGTCAGAAGAATATGGAGCTGAATGGTGTGCAGACGAATTGTCCTACAAGAACCATTCCGCATCTTTTGCCCAAATATTTTCGCGCAAGTTTGCCAACAATTGTGGATAATATCTTCCTATTATTGTATTGCCGTTCTCCACACAGGTAAGATGACGCCAAGACTGTCCCAAAAAGTTGGAGCAGTAGCTTTTCCAGTTAACTTTTGGACACGAAACTTGGACAGCCACTATGCTTGCGTTCCATTGATCACCGTTTCGTTTCGGGGTCGTAAAAATAATTCTGTTCAGAAACTCCAAACTCCGCTCGCTTTTTATCCGCGTTCAAGAGTAATTCTTTTTGGTTTGCCCAAAATCCATAAGGCCAATGTCCCGTTAAGACCCACAGTCAATACGATTGGCAGTCCTTGTTACAGATTGAAATTTTAGTTAGTTTTGAAGTGGTTTCTTTATTTACAAAGGTACCCATACCCGAAAGGATAGATATCATCAAAGCCAAGCTTAATAGAGACCCCCTAGGTGACACGATAGCCATATTATCTGAACACTGTTTAAAATCAACTTATTTCTTATGGAACAATAATTTTTATGAACAAAAATCAGGTCGTGCAATGGGTTCACCTGTATGTTCTGTAGTGGCCAATTTGTTTATGGAAAATTTTGAAGAGGTAGCGATCAACAGTTTTCAGTTTAACCCAAAATGTTGATATAGGTATGTAGATGACACCTTTGTTATTTGTCCCCATGGTATAGAAAGAGTTAGGGAGGTTTCTAAATCATTTGAACAGTCAAAATCCCGATATAAAATTTACTATGGAATTAGAAAGTAATTGTAGTTTACCTTTTTTGGATGTCCATATTTACAGAATAAACACTGAACAGTTAGGACACAAGGTTTACAGAAAACCAACATACACGGACAGATATTTACATACCACATCTCACCACCCTCCCTCTCAAAAGAATCGTCTTATAAGGACGTTATTTGTTAGAGCGCAAAAGATCTCAGACGAAACTTCTTTACAAAAAGAAATATATGATCTTAAATCAGCTCTAGTGAGAAATGGTTATAGCAATAAAAATMCTTGGTCAGTTTTTAATAACAGTGCTCATCTAAATCAAGTAAATTCTCAGCCAGGACAAAGTAAATTAAAGTTGAGTCAAGGATAACTAAGGCCACTGCATATATCGCCAACTCTAGTCTCAAGCTTGATCCGGGAACTCAAATGACAGATTGGTACTTTTCAATATGGTGCAAAAGATGGGGTAGCAAGTATTGCTGGATTTCTACTTCGCCTGGTAACCATCGTTGTCAAATCTGGCAGTGACAGAGATGGAATTAGAAACAATACGGAAATTATATACCTCGCAACCGTTGTCCCTACCTTTCAAGATACCGTGACCTTAAGGCCATAACTGATTATTGACACTCCCTCGTAGACAGACAGGAGAAGAGAGTCAAAGGAAGACCTGCGCGTTGACCAGACTTGACTTTCTAACACCTTTTAAGAATTTTTAAGAATTTATCTGTCAGCATTACACTGACATGATGACAAAGCCACCTAGCTGCCTTAACGGGTACTTCTTCCTAAAGGAAGTGACCTGTAACCTGACAAATTGGCAACATTTGCATACTTCAATTTGACAGCAGGCCCCCACGGCACTTTTTGGTATATAGGCCGTGCTGTCTGCACTACACTTAAACTGCACTGACGAGCTATAATGATAGCGATGATGATTGCGGTGGAGAAAGCACAGCATAGACATGCATTTTAACCTTTATGTGAAGTCGCATTTAACAGCGGTTTTATAGCAGCCAGGCTAGAAAATTTAGATCGTTAGAGCGTCCACACAAAAATGCAAAACTACTTAAATACATAAACACAACTAAAATTATTTAGGTACGTATCCCAATTTCATGAGGCGTTTCTTGTTGTAATTCAGAAACATATTATTTTTGATTTCAATATGAAGCAATGAGAAATATAAAGTGTGGAATTGAGAAAGTTGTAAGTTCACATCTGCAGATGTAGTTAGCGCACACGAAAGAATTGTAATATAGACTGCTATCTACAGTCATTCGGATGCTAGCACGGTGATAGAAAATAACTGACAGTTCGATTACACCTATAGTCATTGTCAAATTCTAATGTGTGAAACATTGCCTGAAAGATCTTTTATACAGTTTCTTAAAGCATAAAGAGTCCAAGCGCGACTAGCCTTCTGACATGATCTACCCGTTTCCTAGATATAGACAAAATAAAGGGAAAGCCATAATATCTAATTATTATATATTTATTTAGCAAAATTTTCAGTGATATATAGATTCCCTCAGAAATTTTAAATCTGACCAAATCAATATTATTTATATCGATTGCGATTACTTTACACTCCGATGAGTGTTTCTGTTAGAAACTTACCCTCTGTTATAATTATAATAGCGTTATAATAATGATGTGTTATACTTGGATAAATGAAGGAGAAGGCAGCAAACTTTACAATAATTAATGAAGAGGGTGTCTGATGTTTTTAGACCTTTAGTATTTCCGTAAGTACCCATTGATATTCTGGGTCGTACGGCGATTCTGAAAGAGCTTTTACATAATCAATTTGTCAACTATAAAACGCTAAAATCTCACAATTTCACATGTATGGGTGTTCAGCCCAAACACATAACCAGGAAATGATTAGACCGCATCAATTCTAAAGGTTTCGGAAGCTCTTCCCCTTGACAAGCCGTCACATTAAATAAATTTTACCTACCTTATGACACCGCAATTAAATTTTATTCGAGTTTCGTGAGCCTGAACCCAAATGAGTGGTACCTCCAGCGTTATTCAAAAGACAGGCAGGTGTTGCTGGCGAACTTTATTGGGGGATGCTTGAGCAATTTCATAACGCACGTGTTGAGAATAATGTGCCGCGACTAGACATGGATGTTCACGCTTTTTTACCGCTCAAGGATCCGAAATCGTTATGATTGTACAAAATTCAAGGACCCACAGTTGCCGTAGCGGCATAGGACCTGCGAACGCGTCTCGCTACGTGATCTGAGGTATACACCTCTCAAGATCAGAAATATGCTGCGATTGGTCCGTCGAGAGATAACATCCGCGAATCAAGACGTGGGTTCCACGCTGTTAATAAGCAGTTGAAGTGTAAAAAAGTTGTTTGCGAAACGAGACTATAATAAATTTTAGTAGAATTTTAAAATTACTGAATTTGTAGAATTACATTCATTTCAAATTACGTTTGAAGCCTGTAGCAGGCAGCTATTCCTTTTACAGGTCAAATTTATACTCAGATCATTTCAACCCTAAAAGATCACAGCATTGTAATTATGTTTTTAATGGTAACAGGGCTAACAGTATTTTAAAGTTTTCATTTTTGAAAAGAAGAGAAATGATCTTAACTCGTTCTTCAATTAAAGTATACCATATGGAACTGACAAGTTTCAACTGGAGTACAATGTGTACGAACGGATTAGTGTTTGCTACGTTAAAAATTTATAGTGCTTCCTTTATTTGTTGTTTGTTTTGTTTTTATCGGCTGTACATATAAAATAAACAGACACCGTTCTAAGAAAACATAATACGTTAGGATTACGTATGAAACGGGATTCCTTATTAACTATTGCACGTAATAAAAATAAAAAATATTTATTGTAAATATATTTTAATGGACTTTTAACTAATATTCTATTTAACCCTTTTTACAAGAAAAATAATTACATGCCCTTCTTTGGTAGTTGACGTGGTGGAAAAGCGAAATACCTGTTGAGTGTATCTTTTTACGAAGAAAGTGAAAATGTCAAAAACCCCAGCGACTTTTTACATCGAGCTTTTATTGCGAAAAGAAAAGTACACTAGAAACTGACGTAGTTCCGCCTTTTTCGTTTCTTAGTTGTTGCAAACAATTAATACACTGTGAAATCTGATCTCGTGATACCGACATCGTTTTGAGCAACTTCTTCCATAGCTATTCTACCCTCCATTTTACTCACAAGCTACTCGTAAGCCATAAGCGAATATCGTATGGAATACACCAGCTAACAAAATGTTCAGCAGGTCAGCTATAGAGCTTCAGTTTAGCATGTATGAAGATTACTTGCGCCTCTTATAGGTAAACTAAAAACCAGCTTCTCACAAACCATGGATCATTAGTAATAGCTATTCGTCTTTGATTGAAGATTTGCAGGATGTTTATGTTAGAATGAAAAGATTCCATTGCGAAGGTTTGCTACTAATTAACCACTAGTCTTAAGAGATTCAAACTCAGCTGACTATGTATCATGAAAAATATTATGTTTAAGTTTAATTTCGTAACCTTAATGTTACATCCAACATGTAACATCACTTCATTTACATTTAAGTGTAATTAATTTTTCATGCATGCTAAAATATTGCTGAGAGGTCTCTTTTAAACCTTGCAATTCCAATCCTAAAACTCCCGTAACATGCGCTACGTGGGACTCTACTAACAACAAGCGTGTCACCCCTCCAACCCAGCGTAGACGTAGCCGGCCTGATGGTATATCCAAATGCGGCCTACCATACGCTAGTTCAATCAGTTATTCAATCAACCATCTTAGCATGTTGATGAAAGGTTCTTCAGATATTTGGTATTTTATATGTGAGCCGTGGAAAGCTCATATAGTACTGGACATGGAACTTTAACCTGGGGTACTTCCTTTCTGTGGTATAAAAACCGGTCAGTTGAGGTTTATATTTAATAGAAAGGTACTCATTGATCAATGAATAATGTTCTAAATACCAACATAAACTATATCGCGGATAAATCAGAGAAATTAGCAACGTTTAGCAACCAAAATAAAAATTCTTCAATATAAAAAAAGCGATTTATCACTACTGGTAAGAATTTACTGTTACAGAGGGTACCAGTCAGACAGAATAAGATGGGTAAGAAAGTATAATAGAGAAAGCGGAAACCATTGTTTATAATCTAATTAACGTCTTTCAAATTTCCATCAGAAAAACTCAAAAAAAAAGAAGAAATTACTTCATTCTAACAGACATTTCCTCACATGGCTGTAAAAATCATAAAAGTTTCTAAAGTCAAATGTATACCGGGGGTATGATCATATCACTCTAGTTGTTTTAACAATACAACGTATTATACTTGAAATTATTTAGTAACTAATCCGTATGATGGGTGGAAAACTGCACAAATTATTTCCAAACCCAAGAATGTTCCCGTAAAAAAGGTTTTTCTTTTTACTTATTGGATAAGGTGTGACAACCTAGCCTCTTCTTAATATTAGAACCTTATTACAGGTAAGATACTTCAGTTCTGGAGAAATGAACTGGTATTTTAGACATCATACACGTAAAATATCTTCTTTCATATTTTCACTATAGAAATTAAAGCAATAACAGCATGTATTTGTAATTATTATTGATGTAAAATCTAACATTTCATTCAAATGATGGCTTGAAGGTAGTGTGTTACAATGAGTTACAAATGATGACTCGATGAATCATAAAGAACCTATTTATTGTACGCGTACGAAAAGCTCAACTAGATTAATCCTTGATTCATATAACTAACTGTAAGTGATTTAAAACACGAAGCTGAAAAGTTGGAATATCTGTAAAATTAGGTACTAGTACAGTGGCCTTCATAAGTAATGTCGTACGGGACGGTGGCGAAAATAACGATGCGCCTATTTCGCTGCAACCCAATATTCAGTTGCGGACGACGTAGATGTCGCAAAAGAAGAGATACATGCTGCTCCTTCCTTTAATCCTCAAGTGGTATACTCAAACAAGTTTAAGACTGTATTGGAGAGGAAGCTCGACTGTTGAATGTAAAGAAGTAGACTAAGCGGGCTTAGCAGTTATTAAAGCACAAGTTAACTCTTTAAATTCTGGTGAAGGAAGCCCGTTTAGTTTACCCTTTACATGCAATATTAAGTACTAAAGGAAAAAATTTTTGATGTGGCCAGAAAACAACAGTTTTTAATAAAAATCATATTTTCTGTTCTACCATTCCATCTCTTAAAAATTTTTAAAATCAGCAGGTTATGTTCATGTGATATCTGTCTTCTTTATAAAATAATACATTAATAAAATTGTAGTAAATTCATTTAGTACAGAACAGCACATGTTGCAACCATATATGTAGATGATTTTTCGCATTAAAAAATATTTAGCTTACAGTGTTCATTGCTTTGATAATTTCTATTTTTTTCAACAAAAACCCATTTAATTTAACTTATTCTAGGGTCTAACTACTAATAAATTAACTGCAATATTTTTATAAGAACTATATAACTTACGTATTTGTTAATTTTACGGCAAATATTAGATATATAGACAAACTGCAATAACACTTCATTAAATTCATTTTCAACGTAAATTGGTTTTTGTTTATAAATACAAGTATACCTCACAAAAAACATTGTCGACCAACTTAGACACTACTACTCTAGGTAAAAGATGTGAAAATAATCTAATTTTACGCGCAACTTTTAAGCAAAATGTTTCCATAGATTTTGGACGTATTATTCAGCATTCGCGTATCATCCACAAAAAACGCTCATCATTACTTCATTGCCTCTCTAAATAATGACAATGAGTAACTTATTTATTTTTATAACTATATAATATAATTTTTACTTAAGAAATAATATTGTGTAAGTGTAGATAATTTTTTTTTACATTAAAGAAAAAACGTTTATAACTGAAGATAGAGAGGAAAATTTACAATTTTGGAGTAACGTGTTAGCTCGACGAATGCAGGTAAATATTAATAATTATTAAACATGCAATTAAATTTACAGTTAAACAATTTTATTATGGGAGATGCAACATAAACGCCCACCACTATATCTCTCGTTCAAGACAATTGTTTGAATCTAAATCTACGTTAATATAATCCTACAAAATGGCTAGGAAAAATTCCCGATTTTTGGCAGTAAGACGGAAAAAAGAATTCTTGTCCCCGCTATTTTGTAGTGTATATCTTACCTTACCAATATTTTAAAACAAGAAGAAAAAATATTGTCAAATAAGAAACTTATAATGACACAATGATTTCTGCTTTTTGGATACAAAGCAAAACAATTTAAGATTTATAACCCCGTTCGGTATTATTTATGGCTTGCAAATTAGCAATCCCAAGTAAACAACCGAAAGTGCAAATGCAAATGTAGGTGTTGGCCTTTTTCTTTGGTTCAGTCTTGGATAGTTTTACTTTCACGGTACAGAAATTACTTGATTGTTGTTTGATTTGGAATGAATGCAGATACCTACGTTCATATTCCAGGTGGCTGGTTAGTTACTTCTTGCCCTTTGCGTCAAGTGGTGTTTGGAATTTTTATATCTCGATTCGTGGTTTATTGTTTATAAATTCAATTTTTTAGCTATTCTAAGAAGTTAAATATAAAATATAGTGCTTATTACAGGTATTAATTGTTATTTATTAAGTGTTGAAATATTGGCAGTCTAATAGTAATACTAATGCGGAGATAAGAAAATTAAGGAGCAGAAAAAGAAATAAGAATTGTAATAGAATTTAAGAAATTACTGGACTCAAAAAAGGAAATACTAAAAAATTAAACCTTAAAAATATAAACATTTAAAATAAATTCCGTAGGACGATACAAGTATAAATAATAATTAGGGTAACATCAATGTCGCATCAAAAATGAATCCCGGTAGAGCAGATTTTATGCAGGACAGCTCATCTAGCCATAATTTGATGGTAAATGTCTGCAGATATTTTAGAAATGTTTAGTAATAGACAATGTTTTTGCGATTATTGAAGTAGATCTGATGGGTGGAAACAGGATTGTTGACTTTCAATATATATTTGCTCAATTAGAAGAAATTTGTGCCTATGGCAAAAGCTATCTCTATGTTTATTGCAAACACCGCAATAAGTTTTTTGATATTGATATTGTTGAAGAATTTAATTTTATTGTCGCACAATTTATTGGTAGTAAACAAATTAATTATGCTTTGAAAAATTCGTATGCAGCAAGATGTGCTGCAGCTGTGATATCTCACAGTACCAAAATACTTCATAGTAATTCGCAATAATATGGTAGTTATGGAAAAGTAGAGGTAAGACGACTATATTTATTAAAAAAGACAAAACCGGACAAGAAGAAATCAGTGACAAATGTATTTGCGAAGTAATTTACAAAAGAGTGATGGAAATTATTATGGTGGAAATTGTCATCGCCCGAGCATGAATGAGGGAATATATAAAGAAGTTAATGATTTTATGGACAAATTGGTGAAAACAGATGAAGAAAACACCAGGGATCAAAATGTAACGGGGGAAAACTCCAGAAGCAAAAACTACATATACCTACTGCAAACATAATAAATATCAATTATTGTGATATTGCATCCCTACAAGATGGAAAAAGATATGAAGATGTGGCCAGAGAATAAGTGAAGAGAGTCGCAAAGATTAACCGATGTGGGCTGTTCATTGACAAAAACATTTTATTTATGAGCTTCTCCGGATGAAGTGATAGATGACGATGTCGAAATAAATTTTATATTTACAGCATATAAATTAAATATTAGCCTATCAGAAGCAAATATTAAAAAAAAAATTTTGGGCCATAAGTAGGAGATTGTTTCAATAAACAAAAATCACGATTGGTATTACCTAATTCAGGGTCAGCTAGACTTCCAAATAAAAAAAAAACATGCGCACTGAGAGCGTAGAGTACAAAAAAAGGAACTACGATTTTACAAAAAGGATGTTGGATATTTTAAGAAAATAGTTACTTTCTGAAATTATTGACCCCAGGTTATGTCGCAATATGGCCCTTAGGGGCATAATATGAAAATATTAAATATTTTAAGATTGATATTGAGTTTGACGGGACTTTGCATAGACAGTTTTGTGGCCATTTGTCAAAAGGGGCGTGGGAATATCGACAAAGACTTGACTTCGGCTAAATCAAATTAATGTTCCGAATGATTTGAAATCTGTGTGCCGTCAAGTCCCTGTTGGTGATTTTGATACGAAAAAACATTAGCTAATATTAATCGTGTTAGATTAGTGACAGCAATTTTCCGTTCTATATTGTCCGTCTATATAATGTAATGTGATTCTGCAAAAGTACCTCTACAATTTTTTAAATGCAAAAATCTTGGCAAACACTTATTTTGTTGTGTGTAGATCGTGGCATAGTCCTGGTTTCATTTCTTTCCTAAATTTTTTGTAGTCGTCGCCGAAGATACCGATACCATTTACCTGAAATGCTTGGCCGCGTAGGCTGCTGTTTGGGATTTCATGGTGGGATTTTTGCACTGGTGGTGGAGTGCGCCTGTCGTCATAAACCCATAAATCGACCCTCATTTGCATGCGGTTACTTTGTTTGAAGTTTTACTCACTACAGGTTCGGGAGAAACTGGCAGGCGAACAAAATTCTGTACATTTCAACACTGTTCATAATAAACGCTCTTAATAAGAAAACAAGAAATAATTTGCTCGTCATTATAATTTAGAGATGTAATAAGATAAGGATTGAGTGAGACGCAAAAGTTGAATAATCAGTCTAAAGATTGATGGAAAGCTGAATATACATTAGTTATTTTTCACATCGTTTATAAATAATAGTATTAGTAGCAAGGTTGATAAACAATGTTTTTTGTTATAGTTGTAAATAAAGACTAATTTGCGTTAAAAATTAATTTGATAAATTTTCTAGCAATTATTATGTATATCTGATATTGACCGTAAAAGTAACAAATACCTAAACTATATAGCTTTTATTAAAAATATTGTAGTTATTTCGTTAGTAGTTAAAAGCTAAAATATACTTAAATTAAATAGGTTTTTGTTACGAAAATAGAACTTATCAAAGCAATAAACATTAAAAATTAAATAATTTTAATAAAAGAAATCATGTATGTGATTGCAACAAGCATTGCTTTTTTACAAAGAGGACAGATATCATAAAAGATGTTCTTACAAATGGAAAATTTTACACCTTTTATTAAAATTTTGTTTCTCCTTTCTTTCTGATTACATTAAAAATTGTATGCATGTAAGGATAAACTAAGCGGGCTTAGCAATCGATAAAGCATAAGTTGTTAAACACACTAGTCTTAAGCTTTCGGAATTTATTTCTATTCCTTCATCAGGATTTAAAGAGTTAACTTGTGCTTTAATAACTGCTAAGCCCGCTTAGTCTACTCTTTACATTCAAGTAGACAGTCGCCCTTTCTCTCCAATACAGTTTTAATATTGCATTAAATACTGAAAGCTGTCTGAGTATACCACTTGAGGATTAAAGAAAGGAGCAGTATGTATCTCTTCTTTTGCGACATCTACGTCGTCCGCAACTGAATATCGGGTTGCAGCGAAATGGGCGCATCGTTATTTTCGTCACCGTCCCGTACGACATTACTTTTGAAGGCCACTGTACACCGCCTTTCATAATTATTGCTCAATCAATAACAAGACATCAAAGTGATTTTAAATAACAGCCTGCAAACTCCAATTTTTTGTGCTTATCAAGTGCGGTCGGCGCGATCGATCTATCGCCTATGACATTTTCCGTCTTAGGCCTGTAATCATTCCGGGTCGATTGAGAAATTAAGGATAGAAAAAAAGCGGTTGTTTGAGCGAACGGCGTACGTGTGACCGCAGCAGGGTTATGGACCTCGTGACCAGCAGCTATGAATCCTGTGCCATTATTTCGCCAGAATTGGACATCTATGATAACAATCAATAGGTGTTTCATGCGCGCCGCTATAGAAAACTGTCGGATACAGTTGATGTATGAACAGGGGCACGTCTGGCTGTGATGCTGGGACATAAAGCTTTGCAAAAATATATTTCAGTTAACAATATCTACGTTGTTCAACGATTTATTTTATACTGCTTTTATGTACCCTAATGCGCAATGTTAGCGATGTCCAACTATCGTTTCAGTAACAACTCAGCAATTGCGCAAGGATATGTCTTCACACTTCAAAGTGTGTACAATCTACAAAATTCCCGTTGTGACTTAATTCTCTCCCTTAAAGTTTTTACTTTTAATTTCCGAACTAGTAAATAATGGCCAGTAGAGGCTATATCTTGACTGTACGCAAGATGCTCGCTTTCTACGTTACAACAGTCATCCATCATGCATGTATTGTCGTCTGCATTTTCAGTGTACACGAGTGCACAGTCCTGGATAAAACGTGTGCGTAAGAGCTTCTTTTCAAATATTTTGTCCTAATTTGTGGAAAGATTCAAGTTACATATATTGAAAGATATAGCTTTGTTCCTGTCGCGTATGCTATTTGGATTATTGAAAGAAGAATTTCAATTCTTACATTGATTATGAAACTTCACGGCTTGCATTACAAATGCAAGCTCTGCATCAGAAAGCAGATAACAGATAAGTTATAGTTTCGACAAGAAAGACAGACAGAAAGAGCACTAAGTGTGACTATTGTATATGAAACAGCATTCAGTTTGCGAATGTCATAAATACTTTTACAGATCAGCGATATAAGGTAGGAAGGCTCCTCGTCAAGAAAGTCTGTAATAGCCTAGCAGCTAAAAAATCATTACGAATTTCGTATTTGGAACAATTTATTGTATTGCCTATAGATAGTAGTGGTACTCCATACATAGCATTTGTGCCGTACCTATACATGAATCTCTTGCTCCCACCTCCCACGCATGTCACCTACCTTGGTATAAATAATGGAAATCAGATCTACGCCAGGTTGCCTCCATTAAAACTATAGCTGTACTGATAAGACTGACTAAGCTGAAACATTTGTCCACGTTGTTGTTCTGATGCAGGCAGGATAGCACAGACATTTTGTCGGTTTGCAGAAACTGCCTTTGCATGTACTGTAGACCTCAATTGGTGATTTAAATGTCTGCTATGAAGTAGGCTGCCGATAGGTAAAGGTATCCACTGGAGGTGGGTGGATGGTACTCTCTATAAATGACATTTGTTCGCCCGCAAGAACTCTTGCTCGCCTGCGTTGTCGTATATCAGGGAAACCAGCTTTGTGCCAAGTGTAATGTTTTCTGTATTAGAACTGTAAATGTGCTAATAAGGCTTAATAAGCCGAAACAGCTGTCCACGGGTTGTTCTGATGCAGTCAGTATGTCGATGATGTTACTACTTATAGAACTGTTTACTTCATATGTTGTAAAGATGAAGGTCTTAGCATATACAAAAGCTATAAGGTGTTACATGGAGAAGCAATAAATTGAAGAATACAATAAAAGGGTTAAGAAATGACTGTAGACATTAGTACATGAATACACGAATAAAGAATTATAAGACTTCCTGAAAAAAGGATAGCCATTGAAAGCTTATATTAAATATTTCTACGCCATGTTCTCCTATTGCTTAACCACTATTATTTGTTTCACTCTGAATAAGATGATAAAACAGAAAAAAATGCACTTGTAGTCTGCCGCCATCTACTGGTTAGATTTAAAGCTTTTATCTACAGAGACGAATTTAAAATGTTATTAAGTGATTCTGCGTGCGAATGAAGGTAACTTTGCTATCTTTATCGAGCTTTTAGTAGATTTAAGTAAGTACGTCGTCAACTCACTTTAGTGTCAGCTTTTTCCATCAACTCGGACAGGTATCGAATTTTGCAGGGAAAGCTTTTGTATTATGCCTTTCACCGAGTACAATATAAATCTGATCTACATACTTCAGTTATTAAATCACATGGTTCACGGAATTTTAAAAAGGTTCGAAACTTCTACCAATCCAGAGCCATGTATGACCTGATTTTTCTTCTGCGTTCGTTCTAGTCGATTTGGCATGTTCTGAAGAAATAAGTTTGCGAATTTCTTGTCAGCCTGCTTCTCAATTTTTGTAGCTTGTGACACCGTGATAAAAGAAACGCTGCTATTAAAAAAGAAGTTCATATAACATACATTATTGTTTGTTCCGAATCTAACAAGGATTGCATTTGTGTATAATCAAAATTTTGGCTCACTGTCAGCATTTTAGCGGCTTACCTCTGTGTGTTAGATATGGGCATTACATTATTGATAACCTGAAAAAAATTAATATAACGGTCATTATATCGTTCAGATTTGGAAGCAGTAGATGCCTAGTTAGTTTATAACCACCTAATGACGAAAAAAAGTAGCTTGCTATCAGCCACGTTCCAGCATCTTAGACGTGGGTAGTTTCATGAAAGATTTCAATAACGACAAATTTTATCGTTTCCGTTTCCTTCAGTTGCTCTACTACACCCATTAGACGATGTTGTTTTTGTAAACATAAAAATGTAGGTCTGTCATGACCGCAGTTTTATGTGGTTATAATATTTCTCTAGAGAGAGCTCATCAGCTATTGATCACAGCAATATATATTGCTTTTTACAACAGATTGTGAGAAACAATAATTAATGTAAAGAAAAACAAGAAGCACTTACCTTTTATCGTAAGGGAGGGATAGTATGTGTTGATAAGTTATAGTCCATTTACTTAGTCTGAAACAAAGAAACAGATGTGTTAAGTTGGTGTTTGTCAGAAGATATCATTTACAAGTGTTTATGATGAAATAAATAAATGACGCCCCTCAGTTTAAAATGTTTTTAGCGATAGAGCGTAAGACGCCCACCGTATTCTATTTCTTACCGGTAAAAGCTTTTAACAGATGACTTGGTATTGCAATAAGAGATCTATTCAACCGGCAGTAAAAAATTAGTTAATTGGATACGAACATCAAATTATCAAGGATGCTCTATAACTTTGGGAAAAATGCCCAAACCTGCTCTATTCCTCTTTTCGCGAGGTAACTATAACAATCGATTTTAGGTTTTTCATTAATTTCAAAAAGTAATTTAGAATAGCTGTAGCAACCGCAATAGGGTACGATTAGTGCTAAAATTAACTGTATTTACTATACACCAATACTACGTTAGAAATCTTTAATCATTATGTCTTCTCTTTACAAGACCACATGGCCACGCAAGTAGTGAACTAATTTCCTTACACACTATGTTATTGGGCTCGGTGCTGGTTTGCATGTGCGAGTAGCGAAGTAAGAAAATTGGCAATACAGAACACAAAACGAAGCGCTGCTTTTATTGCATCGAAAGTTTAAAGAGGTTAATTTGGTATTGATTAAATAGTGCGAAATGGAAATGCGGGTAAAAGCTGTATCTTACGTCGGTATACGACAGCTGAAGCACGCCCCTACCTAGAAAATTTAATCGGCTCGCACTAGAATTAATTGGTTTTGTATTTAAGTTGCGAAAACTCTGACCCGGCGTCTAGCGAATGAATGGATGGTCTTCCTTATGTCGTAAACGCATTACAATCAATGATCAGTTTATCACACTAGAAACAATATTAGGTCTACATTTTTCGAATGCTAGTTATGTAGTTAATAGCTATATACACCAATAAAAGATTACCTTCTACGTCTAACGAGCACTCTATGATATAGGTGTACTATTTATAATAATTTACATGCTTCCTATACTTCTAGCCTTTGACTTCAACATACCGACAATTTACGATACTTTGAGAGTAATGTTGCAGTATATGTGACTGGCAATACACGAACGTTCCATACCTCACCCATAAACTGTAAATTTATTTTTGTCCACGCCCATGGTGTCCAACGAAAACCTTTAGCTATAAATATGTGATGGGAACCAAAAGATTCGGAGGTTTTGAAAGTTGACGTGCATGCTAATTAATTCAACCACTCCATTCGATCTAAAATATTCTCGAACTGCTACAGCTTCCTGTTATACCGGAAGTAGCCACAACTTCTTTAGTTTAAATGAAACACCCTGTACTTTTTCATAGTTTGGGATTCTGGGACTAATTTAAGGGTGAGTTTGTTCAAGGCTACCTATATCTAAAATTAAAGGACGAGTAGGATAAGGATTGCATTTGGCTTTGCCAAAAAATTAAAGGGTCATAGGCAAGTGTTTTATTATTATTTAATAACTTCCAAAAAAAACTACTATTCATTATTTAGACTCAGTAATTTAACTTTAATGTTCATTTTCATCTCTGGTCTCTTTGTTAACAACACGTTAAATTTGCTATGGATAGGCCGCAACCAAAAATACTCAATGTAAGTGTAAAATAATGAATACAGCAAGATTACGTTTCGTAAACATGTAGCTATGTGAGCCGCTTTAATTAGCGCATTAGAGGCATGTTTAGGCAATATGATGTTTTTTGAATTGTACCGCATCCTATTTCTACATTCGAGTTGTCTGTCAAGAGTCAATAACATAATATCCCTATATGCAATGCGAATATCACAATTGCGAGGGTTGAAAACAGGTGAGRGTTGGCGTGCGCAGACAGTTGGGATTTATTTCCGTAGCGGAAATGGTGACCGGTAATTGCAACTAATGCTACCTGGAAAATTTATATCGCAGGGGCATTGTTGAAGCAGTGAACTTTTACGTCTTCGAAGTAGTTAGTTATTTACAAATAGTCCAAGCATTTCTGTTGGAAACCTAATGCAAAGAAAGGCGGCATAATACTGAATTTATATTTACTACATTCTACTATTCACATCTACATTATTATCGTGTGTGTCCCTTATAAATAACAACATTTTTTTGTATATCAACATAACATATCCAGAATGACAACAATTAATTTAATGCTATCATGAACATCTTTTGTAAGCCACGGTCATCAGATACACGGAAACTGGATGCAGTTGCTGCGATATAGGCAACACACATTGCTAAACCACCTATGAATTTTGGGCTGCCTACGCGACGGCTTTGCATACATAAGCCCTGACGACTACTGAATTCTATACGAACCTACGGTATTTTATAATTAAAATATATTTTTCGTATACATAACATTTAAAGTTGTTATGTTCAATGCCTATCTCAGATGATAAAGTACTAATAATTTTTCATAATGATCATAACATCTTAATAATTTCTGTATGGGGTGCCCGTAAAATTCCAGCTACAAGTAGAACGAGATTGTTATGGCTTTTTTTCAAATTCACTTATCGGTTGTAATAATTATAAAGTAGTTTTAAACCCAACGGACACGATCGTATTTTATTGCAAGAGGAATACGATAGACTTGATTTTTTACACCACCTCGTAAATCGGATTTTTTGGGAGGAACACATATCGTCGTAAACTCTGTACAAGTTCTCAGAGGCATCTGTATTATTTGTCTTCTTAAAGGATTGCAGTCTGTTTAGCTTATTGAAGTGTGCACCTATATTTAAATAAAATAAATTAAAAATTTATTATTAAATTCTCACTATACAGGGTGTCCCGCATTATGGGGGTAACTCTCGGAATCTGAAAACTGGTGCAAAAATAACACTATTTTAATGTGTATAACTGTTTTTGAAATAACGCCCGCCTACTGAGATATTGACCCTTAAACATGGGGGAAGACATATAGTTTTTCGAAAATATCTCTTAGACCGGTTGATATAATTTCATCAAATTTTGGCTATTATTATTTGAAGTTAAAGCCGTAAAAATGTTGAGCAGATTTTTTTAATAACTTGCTAGGGGGGCCTGCAACTGCAATTTTCTCGAAAAGGATCAATTTTAGCCGCATGAACAAGAGTGCCTTTTTTTGTTTACAAGGCCCAAATATTAAAGAACACACAAACATTTATTCAAAAAACTGTACACCTCATTTTAATGGCTTTAATTTAAAATAATAATAAAATTTGACGAAATTATATCGACCAGTCTAAGAGATGTTTTTGAAAAGATGTTTCTCTTCCCCCATGTTTAAGAGTCAATATCTCAGTAAGCGGGCGTTATTTAAAAAAAGTGATACTCTGAACTAGTGTTATTTTTACACCAGTTTTCAGATTCTGGGAGGTTGCCCATATATTGCGGGACACCCTGTATAATCCTCTCAGCGTTAGTAGCGAGTTTTACAAATAGCCAAGAAAATAAGCGAGCACTTTGACGTTTTGTGTTTCTGCGTCCGCAATTGTTTGTTCATACCTTTTCGGTCTATTTTTGAAATACCCACTTTTTTTAATGTTGGAGTGTTCACGATTGTATAAATCTTTTGTGGGCCTTGGACGTCCAAGAAATTCATCGGCGAAGTCTCGTCCTGTTCGGACTATCACTTTCTGGCTGGCATTTTAAAACAAACAAGAAAATACTTTCAGCTAACGTGAGCTCTCATAATTTCCGTTCATCTTCTGTTGTATTAAACTTGGATTCAATATAGGCTAAAAATATTGTTGGAATTACACACATTACCATTTTTTAAACCTTTGAGAAAGCGACGTTAAAAGTATATATTATTTATAATTGTGTTTGAAAAAAAATAAATCTCGTAAACAAAATTAAGGTTTATATAAAAAATACTCTTTTATTTGACAACACGATTTTTGTAATTTGGAGATATTGTAGTGCTCTCCAGTGGTTATTCTAGGCGCTTAAAAAATTTCTAGTAATTTCTCTTGGCCCCTTCAGTTTAGTAATTTTTTTCCTCAAAGCTCTAAGACCATGCCGATATATGAGAATTTGCCGGTCACTTGTCTTAATTGCTCACATTATATAAAGTTTCATATTTTGTGTTAATACTTTTCATAAAAGCCCCAATGTAAAGAAAAATTAACTTGCTTATTTAAAGTCAATTTTTGGCTCATTTTGAAAACAACTTCAGATTCCGTACATATGCAGAACCAAGAGACATTAAAACATGTAAATCCTGCTGTATTACTCGCATATCCTATAGTGGCGTAACGTATGATAATGCTGGCTATATGAAAATAGACCGGAGTTACGTAAGTCTGATGGTGGTTCACTATTAATAGTTATTGTTCAATTAACATGTTTTTATACCTTGATATAATTAGTCTCATAACAACAGCTCGGCGAAGACGCTTTTACTTCCTGTGGTCAAAACGCATAAAGGTATTCGCAGTGTCCATCTTTGACCCTGACAGTTTTAATAAGGATGTAAATGCATGCTGCGAAACGTACATCATATGGTATTAAAAATGTCAGAAATCTTGTATTTCAATTAAAGTCTTACCTATACAATGATTTTTGTGAACGTTTAGGATATTAAGCAATGTTGGAATGCGTTTGGTATGAACTTCTTTCATCCTTCCTGCCCATTACGAACCGAGACTCATCAGAATGATTGTACCTCACACCAAGGTAGTTCTTTCGTTGGATTTCAACGTATAGGTAATCATGAACGGCGGCTGCGAAACTTAGCTTACATAGCTCTAGTGTATCAAGCCTTTAGTTAAGGGTAAATGAAACATATACTGATACCTTTTACGTCTTTACACGGAGAATACAGTGTGAAATCTTCAAATCTTTGCAAAGAAAAGATGAGTAATTATGAAGCAAAACGCAGCTGGTCCATTACCGATTTAGGTGTACAGCGTTGAACTGCGGGCAGAATATTGAAGCTGACGATATACATTTAGATGTTATTCGTATAAACAAATTTTGCACGTCTTCTGATTAAACGTTGACACCTTGCAACCCACCGAGCACGTGGTATGCACGTGTACGTCGACGCGTAACGTTTAATGAACATTCGTAGTGGGTGACCGCAATTAACCATAATGTGTAAACTAGTGACCAAATTATGTACACTGGGGTGGGGGTGTCATTGATGCTCCGTGCTCATTGTCGATTGATATCGTATGTGTTTAGTAAAATAGATTAACGCGTAGTAAACCGCCTGTTTACCGGCGATGCACCAATTGCCAGTTTACGCCTGTATTGCCGCGTACAGCCGATTAGATTGACACTGATTAGCTAAGTGATAGTCAAGGAGGGCTGCATTTGATGTGCTGCATTTTATATGTCTTGTTAAGCAAGTAAAATAAAACGTGGACATCATCGACTTAGAGAACAAGAACGTTTATTTTTACTATTTTATAATATTTTGAAAGTTGTGGTTATGATCACTTATAAGTTTAAGAGGGTTGTTAAAACGCAACAGTATGTTTTGGGCTCAGTGCACTTTTGTAGAAAGTGTATAGTTTCTGAAGAAAAGGGCAAAATATGTATTTTTGGGTGGAAACTGATTACGATTTGCCTTTTTAGTATCTTGAAAGACCGTCACAAGTTTGTAGTGTTTACTGATGTGTATCATAACAAGTCTTGTACTGTAACGCACGTTCATAAAAACGGGGAAGGCAAGCCAATGATGGTTTTTGTCATCGTGAACGTACGTCCTTTGTGTCATTTCTGTCTATTATCAAACGAGCTGCGTTTGAAACTTGCACTGGCGTTGCGGTTACCCGTGATCTGTAAAAAACTTTTCGTAGAATCAACGGTACCCGAATTAGTCTTAGTTAACAATAACGCTGTTTCATCAGTGCAATAAGCGACGAATGCCTCATACGGCCCCAATGTAAAATGTGCATCCAATTATAGGAAATAGTTTTGACGACAGAGAAAATCGTAGCTTACTTGACAAGTTTTATTTATGAGCGCCCATTACTTAACTTCAAGATATAGCAGTCCTGTAGAAGTAATAAATTATTTCAAACGTTTGACGGCCTATACAAGGAGACAACTGCATAATATGTGCTTTTTATGAACCGCAACACTATAATGCTATAACTACATTTCCTGGTTAATACCTATCCTAGTGCACGAGAGAGCAGCCAAGGGGCTGTCCCGGCCACGGAATACCTAATGATGGTAACACTAGTAATAAGTACTGCCAAAAGTTGCGTTAAAACCATTTTAAACATTCCGCTGCATCTTAGTCTTTAATCTAATGCCATTGATAAGGTTTCTCTAGCCATTGAGTCAAATATAATTGATTATGATAAAAAGCAAACATATTTTACTGCTTAATTTCAAAATATAATAACGGAACTATATTTATTAAAGCTTGTTTTGGATTTTTGATCCGAAGTTATAGGATTTGAATTGATGGATTTGAAGCTGCCAATTTGTTAGGCGTTTATTTAAAGTCAAATACGTATGTAATGTATGGAATTGCCATTCATTTCTATAGTTTGTTGTATGATTAAGAAGACTTTCATATTGCACCTACATTTCCAACATGCCCGTTCACATTAACAACAACGTAACACTTACAAATTAAGGATTGGATGCAAAACATTTATGTAAACCATATTTGATAAATCTCTACCGCACAATTGCTGGTCAAACGCTTACTATTAGGTACCATATGTATATTCGAACTGTGAACAAAAATTCGTTTTCTATAGGTTCATTGCGTGGCCCACTGCATAGTAAAGGACAAATCAATGTAATAAACATATTTAGGTTATAATACTTCATTGCAGAAACGTGCTAACGGTATACAATAATGAATGATTTTGCAAGAAAATAACCAAGAATGTAGAAAATTGTTACAAGAGCACCCGAAAGACTGAATAACGAATACTCGGTTGCCTTTAATGATTACGTTTTACTTTTAGTATTCCTAGTAGATATGTATATGCCATATTTACAATAGAAGACGGCTCATTTGCACGAATATTAAAACTCCAATGTAATTGCTACTTGTTGGAATGTAATGAATGAGTCATCCGCCGATGTGCATGCTAGGGTAGGTCAGTGTCGAATGCGAATATGTGTGAATATTAATGAAATTGAAACACACACTGCATTTAGTAATTAACATGGGTATTGACAAATCAACTGGATTTTTAGCGGCGCCAGTAATCATAACCGATTTAATACAATACATTACGTTGCATCGCTTTTTGCGATGAGCTCTATGAGGTCATATTTCATCATTAGTTTTTACATTTTTATCGACGTGCAATGAAACTTTCGTTTTTGATGCCTMCTGAATTCAAGTTCACTTTCTTTTCGGGTACGAAATATGCATAAAGAATTGTGGTGAAACGTAAAAACAAGAACATTTTCCTATGACAGCGCTGYGTACTTTAGTTACAGGTTCATTTAATAACACAACCTGCGTAGGCAATTGATGTGAAAAATTAACAATACGTTTTGTTCTAAATCTTTAAGAGGGTATTGCTGTTACAACCAAAATGTATTTAGGAATTGGGAACCAGCATTCATCACCTTGAGGGCAAATTGGTGCATTTTCAACTATGAATCTGATTTTGAATTGAATATAAAACTGATAACTGTGGTTTCTTTTTTTCATGCCTATAAATTTCTCGTCGTCCAATAATAACTCCATATTATCACCACTCTTACGTTATAATCACTGAACAAGTCGAGGAGGTGATGTTAATAGCATAGTTTAACCTGTGACATAAATTTTATAAACACAATATACTAACTAATTTTTATACCATTAGTCATGTCATACAACCCCGAAGCAAAATTGAATTTTCTCACCATGGCGCATAGTCATAGTCATAGTCTTCAGTGAAATTTGACTTGTACCCATATTTTCAGCATCAAAAATCACTTTGAACGACACCCACGAAGCAATGTATAAAATTATATACAACAAAAATTTTGGACAGCAAAATAATACCTGCAGATTAAGCTCGTGTTAGGATTGCACATGTTCCAGCCTCAGAAGGTAATCTAAACAGTTGTAAACTGTTGTATGAGCAAAGTTAGACTCTTGACTAACCGAATAGGAACTATATGTTCTATCGTTTGTACCCTTGTCTATCACAAAACTGTTATTTAGTTGATTTCATTACGATTTACTGATGAATAAAATGTTTACTTTTGGCTTGATTACTAGATCATTTGATGCTCTATCAACAAGAAGGTAATTTTTCCTAGTGATGAGTCTCCGCGGACCAGAATCCAAACATTACAGTATCCAGCGACAACATCCATCTCTTTAGATAAGAATGTTTCATCAATATTATTCGTGTTAATTATTCAAATCAGCTAAGCTATCTATCATGGCTCCATGTTTTATCATCCATTTTCCTTTAGTAGTTGTTACTTGTTGGACGAATATCATACTAGATCCCCTGTATGCCAGATCTTACCTTAATGGTTATGTTGTGCACATTAAAACAATCGTTAAAAAACGGCAGTTAGAGTATGGTATCTACATATTTTAGTGAACTAGCTGAAATCATGCGTTAATGATAAGGATACGCAGTTTAAAATTTGTTGAATAGAAAATCCTATTCCTGCAGCATCTAGACGCGTTTCTGTTGAACAGTGGGACAGTTTTCAAGGAAAAAACTGAGCCATAATTTACATGAAGACCCTACACGGTAGTTTAAAAGATAACTGTATTTTTAGTTATGAAATTCCATGCGTTGAAATATTTTCAGGTGGCAATATGAACCCTAACACTGGAAAAGACGAAAACGCTTCAAAAGCGGGATTTCTGTCAGTTGACCCCTGCCGAAAACCGACCCCAGCCATTTAAAATTTCAACGTTGTCCGCCCTCCTCTGCCCGCATGTCCCGATTCATGTCCAACGCCGCAAAATATTTTCACATCGATTCGAAACTGGAAAACACGGGAGTTGTATAAATAACGCGTCCAGCCCCGCTGTTTATGCAACCCATCGTTCACACGGACCGGCATATTTCATCCTGGACGGTAATCCCGGAGATCGAAAACGGGTTTAAACCAGCGGCGTGTAGGAAGGGACGCATCGCTTCTAAACAGACCCGATATTAGGGTGTTTAGGGGAGTTAAGGATCTGAGGGAAAATAACGAATATTTTGCACATGAACGGAGAAATGAGTTCTAAAATTACATTGTATTTTTTTTAAGTTCGGCGCATTGGATGTAAAATTACCCATACTGTGAGCTGCAACTGCGGAATGATATAAGATGCACACTTCTTTCTAAGTGGACAATATATGGAAGCTTTCGTCTATCCGAAAATAATAGAAGTGCTGGTATAATCTTGTTGCCCAAAACTGCATGAAATAGTATTGTAGCCCATAAATCGATGGGCCAGTCAGTTTGGCATTTATCTATACAAATTATCGTACTAGAATCCTACATAAAAAGTATAGCAAATAAGGGAAATATAGCACAAAATCAGTTGAAAATCTGACTACTGTGATTTAAATAAAACGGTTGCAGCTACATCCATCGAAAGTCACACGTTTTTTATGTTAGATGTTGTAGGTGATATATGCAGAAGAGAACAGATAAAACTAGTTCATTTTAGTTTTCTGCATCCAACATCTAGTTGACCAAGACACCTATATAATTTAACCGTAGTTAAAAACTGTTTGTATTAACTTCGAAATTAAGTTGTCGTGGTGCGATATGTTTAAAGATAACACTTTAAGCGTCTAATTATGATCCTATAGCACTAATTGCTAGAATTACTGTAAATAAGTAACAAAGTATTAAAATAAAATTAGCACACCCACTTGAAGTTTACAAAACCCATTATTACTGAAATAAATATTATAATCTTTTATAACATCAGAGTAGCCATCTTTTAATGTTTTATTGGAAAGTGGGTAGTATTCTTAAAACTTATTGTTAAATGTGGTCGTACGAATACAGAGAGAAGGAAATAACGTCGTAGACATAAATTGTTTGTTTGTATTTGCTAGGAGTGTATTACGATAGTAGTTTGTATAGTAGTTATTGTAGTTATTTCATTGCAACCTTAAGCAGCTTTTGAATGAAATTCGACGATTCAGCGAAACGACTGTCAGTTTTTGCTTACACTATAGTGCGTACGTATTGCAAAAGTTACTTTTGAGTAATAAGAATAAAATATTTTGTTTCCACTTCAACCCAATTAAATAGCAACTACGGGCGTTACAATGTCTTTCGTTAACACTTGCTGCAACTAAACTACCCCATTGTAGAAATTCTCTTACCTTATACTCATTTCAGGTAATGCGTCATTAAATAACAATATTGCTGTTTTGGTTGATGTCGGTTTCCCATTTGTTCATCGACAGTTTCTGGTTTGAATTAACTTTTTAAATGTATTTTTTGTATGTATAATGCGGTTCCTTCATTAGATCCAGACAAAAAATTAAATTAGTTCCTCACAACTGCCATTTACAAATTGTGTTGTTTAAATAAAGAGCTTGATGGTACTTGAATAACTATTATTTAAATATGTTTGGTTCGATTCTTCTTTCTGTATTAAGTGGATATTAGTTAAATCACCCTAGTAACCATGACGACGCCTTCAATTGCGGTAGATTATTGGCAGATTACAAGGCGTAACTACAGTTACAAGGTTGATTTTAGTTAATATCTATTTAAAATCGATTTTAAGAACCAGCTCATAATCGTGTTTGTTTTGCGTTTGTTAGTTTTGAAAGCGGTATCTATTTTGATAATATAACGTGTAGTAGTTTCTTGCTCCACGTAACAACTCTTTATATACCAAGTACATGCATAATCGCTTCAACATCGTCTATGAAATAAAACTGGTTTCCTCCCCTGTGTCCGTTCTTCGGTACTTGGGACAAAGAGCTCCTGAACAATGGACACCGGTTCATATAAACTGAAACGCCGCTTTCGGCAGTCTTCAAATCTAGTTGAACCGGTGAACTGAACGGGTCAGGTATTGCACTTGGTGTAGACGGTAAGTGTGTTAGAGTAATAATTAGGAGCGTAAGCAACGCACGTAAGTAGTATTGTATTTAGAAGCCTATACAACGTCAGTGTTGTAGTTSGATTTCGTTTCAAATTTAATCTGCCTGTGAGGTACATACTTCTTGACTTTATGAGTAGTCTGCTGTAACTTTCGTCTGCTATAGTTCGACAGCAAGTCAAATTTGAAACATCCTTCGTATATTTTCTGCAGCCCATTTTGATGACGATACTACAGGAGCAAATTCAGAAGTCAGCGTTACCGCTATTTATAAATAGTAAATAGTTATTGGGAAAGACTCAACAAAACATCTTTAATAAAGTTGGTAACAAAAAAAGTGAAAATACTAAATCAGCTTACGTTGGTTGAAATGTAGCCACGATAGAGTATATATTATGCTTATATTTTGCAGTCGGTATAGGTTGCATCAGCTAAACGTAAACAAGAGTTTGCTAAATAATCTTTTAGAAACCTTAGCATTAGAAGAAAAGAACTGTAAAAGATGCTTTTCTAAACTAAATATGTTACAGAAACCGTGCTTGAAGTATTTTTCGTCATCGTTATGCGATTATCCCATTAGATTGTTTCGATAACAAATAGATAGGCAATAGGTCTTAATGAAAATAGTAGTATCTTTCCGTGGCCATATTCTTATCTGCCTAACAGCTCTGGTCAAATAATTGTTTCAAATAATTTGATGTGTTTCAAAGCATATTTTGAAGTCTTATATAGAAAAGCCCGGAGCGGAGCTTTCACGTAACAAATTTAATATGATATTTCGGCATAGTTGTTTAGATTCTACTAGAAATACTACTACAAAATAGATAGTTAAATGAATACGACTGTTTTCTTCACAGGTTGGAATTATGATTAAAAAGCTATTTATGAAGGAAAAAACTGCCTTAATTAAACTAACATGTTTTACTACTWGTTTGTAACTTATTGCAGTATTAACCAGAAATAATGCTCGACAATTGATCGCATAATATCAGAACGTGTCAAATGACCTACACATATGTATAATTACATATACATGTAATTATTCTTGTACATACATTTATTTGGCCGTTTGATTTTGAATTAAGCATTACACGAGAAAAAACTGAACAAGGAAGACTCAAGTCAATAAAATAAATTTATATACTAATGATGCGAGACGAAAGTCAGGTTGTACACAAAATATCCTTTATAATTGATGGAATTAACGTTAGGTACTTGTCAGTTTATATATGAAAATAGAACGGAAAAGCCTATGCCGCAAAGCAAACGTAGGGAGCCTAACATCTTGCTTTCATATAGTTGGCGTCAGCAGATAGTTTAGCAATTATTTAATCAGCAGAAATACAAGAAAAGAATGTAAGTACTGCGAGTATTTAAAGTATTTATTTAAATTTATTTTATTTTAAATCATTAATCGAATTCAGATATGGTAAACACGATGCCCTAGTACCTAAGTACGAAATATAAGCTAAAGCAGCAGGACCCACTGAAGTATTTGGAGGTACAGGTGGGACAATGTATTTAAGGTTCGGATTTTGGTCAGCTCTATGTACACGGGTACTTTAGCTTTTACTATCAACACTTTTATTTTGCTCGATGCACGATTTTAACATATCGTCTCGATACATGTGGATTTCCGCGTTTGTCTCAAATTTTTTGAATTCACAGAGTTTGATTTCTAGACGTTTGATATTCGAACTATCGTTCTGATACTGTCGCTCTCGCAATGTTTTCTAGGCTCAAAAATTTCATAAGCGAGATTCAAAGAAAAGATGGAATTTATAATCATTATCGTTTAAATGCCCAATATACATTAAAGGTTCGTGTCAAGGCATTAAAAAATGACAGCTACTTGTGCAATGAATTAGAGTTCTTATTCATATCAGCGATGAGATAATGGATTTAAAGTTAACCCAAATATACGGGTACCCTACCATCAGTATTTATTCTCTTCGATGGACGGGGGTTTGTATAAGGTTTTAGATTTTTGCATTGCAATCTTGTTATTGTATGTTTTTACAGTTATGTTATTATCAATTAGCACAGGTTATGCGATATGTTATATATTATACGTTTTCCTGGTTTCCAGAAATATTCTTAAGAAACACTATAAACCAATAATGGTAGGTACTTTGATTATTCACAGCGCTCGATTTTTAGACACGTTGATATTCGAACTATGCTGTTGATCCTGTCGTTCTCAAAATGTTTTCTAGGTTCAAAAACTTCAAAGTCGACGAGAAAAGAAAAGCTTGACAGCCTAGGGCAATTATCGTTTAAGTTTAAACCTTAAATGTTCATGTCAATGCAGTATCACAAAATTCAAGAACTACATGTGCAATGGATGTAAATGAAAATAAGAAAACTACAAAACAGACCTTTCATTAAGTACGTGAAAATGTTATGTTTGTAGGTTTTTGTTTAATGTTTGGTTGAAAATAAGTGTTACCATCACTGTTACTTTTTTCTTAAGTATAAATTGCAAGTTTCGTTGACTAGAGTGTATCCATTCTGAACTGACAAAAAACACAGTACAAAGGTAGTACGTATATCGTGAACAGCAAACAAAGTCAGTATTTTAAGAAGTGCCTAGACATGTCGATGTTCGAGTAATGTCTAGAGATTTTATGAAATAAAAGATATATATTTATCATATAAAAACTCCAACCGACCGATCGACTGAGTAAAATTTTGGTGAATATGCTTAATCCTAACACAGTACGGGTACCCTGCCGCCAACATTTGTTTTGCCTGCGGTGCACGTTCCTAATATATCGCTACTAGGGGTTTCTTAAGGTTTTAGGTGTTGGTACATTTTTACAATTTACCTATAATATGTTACTGTCAATTAGCACAGTTTTTTCGCTAGGTTAAATATGTATATAGAAATTTAAAGGAACACATCACAAGCTCTAAAATGAAAATAGACTCGTATTTTCAGAGTTTGGCACAAATATTCTTACGAAACACTACTACAGTACTTCGAGTACTCAAACGGTTCAATTTCCAGACATATTGATATTTGAACGGTGCTGTTAATCCTTCTATCTTGCAGTTTTTCAGGTTAAAAAATTTCGAAAGTGACAAGCAAAGAAAAGTTAGAAAATAGCACTTGAACAGCAAGGAATAATTATCGTTTAAAGGACGAATATATTTTAAATGTGCATTTTAATGTAGCAACGCGGAATTTAAGAACTACCTACGTTTACAATAGATTTAAATGTAAATAAGCAAAGTACAAAACAGGTAGTTTATTAAGTACGTATCTCTTTCTTCAGAAGCTAAAAATGTGTTTGTTTACTGTTTGTTTCAAAATAAGTATTGAAAAAAACAGCCGTAGAACGTAGTTCATATTTATATGGTGAATAGTGAACAAAATCAGTATTATTTGTGCCTAGGCACAATGTACGAATTTAGGAAGTTTTGGAATATGTCGATTGTTCGTGTAATATCTAGGCACGTTGTCAAGCAATAGATGTTACATTTCACATTTTTAGAAAAAAATCTAGGTTCAGCTGAAATAACTGTCTTCTTATTCAAACGATAGCTTTCAAAACAAAGTCAAAAAGCAGCACTTCAGAATTGAAATCATTTACTGTATCCAACTGAAGCTTCGAATGCGCCACAGTAAGCCTAACCACAACACATCATGCTCACATCCAATTACCTTCATCAAGTACTCTCACGTTTACAATCCACAGAAATACAAGAAAAAAAAAGATGGAAAACAAAAAAAACAATCACTTGTATTTAAAGGGTTTATTCATATCAGCGATCCCTTTCAGTAAACACGGTCCACTGGTAAACAACACACGGTGTCGTCAGCAAGCGAGGTCGCCGTATGGTGCTGCCCCACTGACGTCTGAGCGCCGACTGAGGCGTCGCGCGTGTCCCGAGCTTCGTCCTTACGCCACCAAGGATGCCCGAGGAGTGAAGGCGCCCGACTAAGACGTGGATAATAAGGCGCTCCTCTGGGGAGAAGACGACGGCGCCGAACGTCGCCCGCCGACGACTGATACAAGACGCCGCGGGAGGGCGACGCGCGCCGCCGTCAGCACCCCACCTCGCGCGACGCCCCGCCCACCGCCGCCGCCGGGGCGCGGGGTAATTAAGGAGAGTTTTTAAGTAGACGGTAAGATTTTCGTTAAAAAGCTCCTGGGGGGAGGGGGCGACGATAAACGCGAGCTTTTGCGGAGGTTTTCTACCGAAACTCGTTCCCGGGGAAGAATTTTGTGCGGGCGATGTTGACAGATATGCGGTTCAAGGTTCGATGAAAAAACGAGCTCTTCCCTTTGAGCTTTAAGAGGATAAACCAGATTGGGTTGAAAAAAAGTTAGTGGGTGACACGAACACAAATTCACCTTCGTTACTTGATATTTCAGACAATAATATTTCATTTTCGTACCAACATCACAAATAGTAAACAATAAGCATGTCTGGGCTGACAAACTTTGTCGGAAGCTTGAATGGGATAGATGTTCTTAAAAGTCCATTTAAAACAAGCTTAATACACAAAAAAGCATATCTGAGTGGTTCATTTATCCAAAATGAACTCCAGATGGATTGATTTTTTATCAAAATGAGGTCATTTCGGTTACAAGCAAATAAAATAAACGAAGTTCTAATACGATTTCGACAACGCGAATTCAATTCTCATTCCATTACTAGGTTTTCCTATCAGTAACCATTATCATTTTTGTACTAGCAAAGCAAATACTAAACATGTCTCTAGTTCGTAGAAACATTTGATTAAAGTTTTGTTTAGCATAAACACCATCGTCCTTGAAATATTGTTAAATTAATTAGTTAATGCTTATTTTATCGAAAAAGGCTCCGAGAAGATTGAGACGTCTTGCACTTAAACTTTTAAGAGATTTGGCTGTTTCTAATAGTACTAGACAAATATTTAATAAAAATTTGGTAAATCGGCAGTTCATTAACTTATTTGTTTTATTTCTTGTTCCGTAAGAAACTAAGAACTTTCACACTACACTTTACACTTCCACGGGACAAATATGAGGAAGCAAAATTTTAACATGCGTCACAATGAATGCACCTTCAGAAGCAATAAACCATTACAATATGATTTGGTTGTTGTTGTAAGCTATTTCAAGGCACAAGTTAGAACTGAAAAGGACGAGCTCTAAGCTAGCCGACTTCAAAATGTACACGGGTAATTTTCGATAAACGTTAGGAAAGACAACTAAAAATGTATTCTGATAACTATTAAAGCACGGATTGCTTTTAAACGTGAAATTCCTATCACGAGGTTTTTTATGAAAAAGACTTTTGAGAGTGATTGACTTAGATTAAACGAAATTACAGCTGTTATGGAATTTCGCACGCTGCACAGGAGAGATCACAAGTTCTGTAAGTTGATAGATGCTGATTGATGAAATACAAACTGCATGTATTGTGAAAGTTTCTTCAGTTGTTGAGTGTGCACGCCACTTCTATGTACACCTCTCGCATAGTGGAATAATATAAAAGCGCCCACAATATTAATACATTTCGAGTATATTTTTGGCATTTTAAAGAAGCAAAAAAACTTTGAACACGCGCTCCGATTCACTTTCGCTTACCAAACCGCGCGCCCGATGTCGCCCCGACCCAAAAATTTCCGCGCGACGCACTCGCATCCATCAAATCGAGCAAAATCTCTTACCTTTTGGTTGTCCTTAAAATTTAAAAAAGGCGCACACATTCCTAGAAATCAACACACTTGGGGGACATGGTACTGAATGCCCGTCTTGTGGCACACTATCAGCGTTCGTCGGGGAGTGGGGGTGAGTACGCATGAGCAGCGTCGCGACGGCAAGGAAGCCGGACGCTGGCGCCGCGGAATCCTGCGGCGACGGCCAGAAGCTGGGCACGAAAGGAGCGCACTTTTACGGGGAGACGCGGAAGGGCTTCGGTGGCCCTCGCGCCCTCCTGCTGCCCTGTTCCGAAGGGGAGAGCTTTGCGAAGCACGGAGCGCTGAAAGCTGTCGCAGCTTTGGCGGGATGATTTTCATAGTGGCATTCGAAAGAACACATATGACACCACTCCCACGAGTTTTTTTACTAAAACATCCTAAGAATTTGTAATTTGCAGGTACACAGTTTTATTTTAAAGTTATTACGTATTAGGTAGAGTGCTTTTATGTATTGCACAACAATTTTATCATAACATACAAGGAGTCTTCCAACACTCGTTTGAAAAGCTATAAAGTAGTTTTAATGAAGGCAATGTTGTTAAACTTCATGTTCAACTATAATATGTTTTCAAAATCAAGTTTCCTTTAACAGTTTTTGAGAAAGCTGTTATGAAAAAACTGAAAATGTCGATATTCTTAAATAGCTTACAGTAACTTTTTGTCTGAACCTTTTTTAAATTCCGAAAAAAACATGCTTAGGACCATTTTTAAGTAGATTTAAATACAGGTACTATGTTTTTTCTACAACCTTTCGGAAACTTATAATCATCAAGTTTATTTCTTCTTATTAGGACGTTATTTCACTTTACAATTTCTTAAAAATTAAACTCCACTAAAGCAATGCTTAATTAACAGAAGTTGATTTAAAATAGTTATTATTGTTATTTTAGTGCCGTATCAAATTGAAAATTTACCCACTGAAGAAAAAGTTAACATTTCATAAATAAACATTTAATAAACACAGACAAGTTTTCGCTTAATATGCCAGGAGACGTAGGTATTGACAAAAGGCAACCATGTAAAACCTATTTTTTTAAATTACATAGAATTAAAAACAAACTGTAGTATGGTGAACATCAGAACTGTAAATTTGATGTCAAACAATGACAATAGTCTGCAGACAAAAATCAGGTGTTTTCTTATACTGTTAACTGCTCTTAGGATATCCCCATGACATAACTTTCAGCATGCAACTATGATATTTTGGCTTAGTTTGGCAATATTGTTTGGTTTGGTTTAATAACCTTTAGCTTTAAACACTCGCCAAAGAAAAAATTAAGAACATACAAAGCTGTTGAGTAAGCTGGCCATGCTACACATATGTGTGGCGGTTTTGTGGGAACCAGATATATTGTAAAACCATCAGTGTTTAAAAAAAATGTAAATATGCGTTGTCCGTCAAATTTTCTTGGAACATGTACGGTCCCAAAGGTCCGTCATCCAATATTCCACAGTGAAAATCTCACTTCTGGGTGTGCCTCACGATTTATTCTTGGAATTTCAGTTGATCACTCAAGTTCGTTTTTTTACTTAAATGATTTTATTTTTAAAATTGTTATCCCTGTTGTCCATGTCGGCAAGCATATATTGTTTGACTTATATGAATTTTGTAGGGTAGGCAATTTTCCTCTTTTTAAATTTGTCGAGTTGTTTTACTACAATGCGAAATTTGACGAATTTTCGGCAATTTAAAATCATTTATAAATGAACACCTGTATAAGAAATTGAATGAATACCTACATGTTGTAAAACACGTTGGCGCAGATTGTTAACATTGTTCAATATCAGTTGCAGTTCTGGATTTCACTAGACTATTGTTGCCTTAAAAAAATTCTACACAATTAAAAAATAAGTTTATGCGGTTGATATATTCAGCGGTAGCTAGTTCAATAATTTTTTTGACAATATAACAATTTTTTTTTACCTCAGGAAGTTTATTTTTACAAGGAACTTGCAGTACTGCACCAACACAATGAATACCATTGTTTAACTATAGCCAACTACGGCAGTGCCTACTATATTAACAACGGTTAATAGAAGAAAACTGCTTTTGTGAATTTTAAATGTAATCTGTTACTAAAATAATAAGTTTGGAAGCTTCCGAAGCGTCTTAAAAAATGAATATGAATTAGAAACTGCTTAATAGAGTGTCCCACAGTAGCGTGCCCAGAAGTTAGATTAGATTAAAATGTAATTTTTGTTTTCATGTTTTTTAAGTACTGATGTTTCGTGGGTCCTGGAGTGAGGTTCTAACTCGAAAAATCCCCCATGGGCACACTAATGGTGCCCTAAGAATGCTGTTTCGGAATTCCACATAGGAAGTCGACATTTTTACTCTTTATGAAATACCAGTTTGGTTCAATGCTATATTTAAAGAGAAGTAATTTCTTAAAGAAACTTTTGTTTAAGATAGTCCATATATAGACCTAAACTGAGTAATTTGAAACAAATATTGGTAAATAAGTAATTTAGAAATTTGGAAGAACTGGTACCAATAGCTAAAATCCTGTTACATGTTCCACAATTTTTAATTGTACCAGCAGTGTAGCTAAGAAAAGAAAAAACAGATATTCTTAAAATAATCTGTTACGTATAGGGTTATATTAAAATCTTTCAACAAATATTCTAACACTACTCCTCAGCGACGTGCCTACATGAGTTTCTCATTTGTCGCAAATCTTTAACTTGTCAGTTGATATTTTTCAAACTTAGAATATGTAGAATAACTAAACAATTAAAATAATACTTGAGAACAACCAATTCAAATCAAAGAAAAATAATACACCTTCAGCGTTCAGCATAATATGCTGCATTAACTCTTCTACCATGTTTTAAATGATCTGTCAAAGGCGTTCCGTCTTTCCCCTATGAATTGAAGCATAGGTCTTTCTTTACTTTGCAGGTTTTACATTGATTTTGTTGGATCAAGTAGATCCATGGCTATGGCCGCTGTTTCGTTCACAAGCTGATTAAAAAGTTCTTCAACCCAGAAACATATTTTTTTACGAAGGTAAGCAACCTGTTTAGGACTCAGGTGTCATTTCTGTATTTTCACCTATAATCTCACAAGAGCATTATTTCTTTCCGGAATGCAGATTCGGTAAGAAAATCGTAACGACACAAATCCTGTTTAATTTTAAGTGATTTGCTTTTGTTTTTTATTAGTATGTTCAATTGTGTAATTTAGTAAAATTTAACATCTCTGAGATATTTCCATTTAGAATGGTTCGTGAACTAATGTATGATTTTCATGAAATTTTATACGAGAGAGACGAAGACAGTCTGTAAAATTTAATGAACTGTGGCTTGCGTGGTACAGTTACCCTACCTTGTAATTAAGATAGATTATAACTTTATTTTCAAGCACTGTAATAATCAACATTGTATTCTGCATTGATTTAGTGGAACAGAATGAGGCAATCTACAAGAAATTTGTCTTTTTCTATCAGATTAACCCTTATGCCTAAAATACCAGAATTACATTGCATTCTATTCTACATGACAAAAATGAAAACAGAACGTAAAAATTACTTTTTGCTTTGTAACGAATCGTTACAAGCTTTTTATATTTGACATAATAGAGGACAATGTGAAGTGGAGACGTGTAGTCTCAATAAATTACTTTAGAATACTTGATACAAGGAATACACCAAGTCTTTATTTTAAGCATACTTAGATAATTCAGATTTGTCTTTAACACCTGTTGCTCGGCAACATAAGGTTTTCTTAATTTAACAGGATTTTGCATCTTAACTATAGCAATATTTATATGAATAAAAATGCTACGTTTTGTATGTTTTGTTCTTATGTATGGAATAAATAGTACTCATATAGTCCACTGTATATTTGATTACAATGATGAATTAATTACCTGCATCCCTTTCACCTTGCTAACTAAAGTGCAATTTATTATTTGAAACGTTAATATTGTACTTTTGATTTGCAGATTTAAATACATACACCCACTTCTGTCACAGATGGAGCAGCGTATATTTTTCCAGAAAATGACTGATGGTAAACAATGAATCATCTTGCTTCAAGACACCAGGTACCTAATATAGTTCATCACCTTCCTGGTTACCTTCTTCAAATCTAAGAAAATAATGGCTAAGTAAACGTATGTGAACTAAATGAAAAAATAAAGCTCCTGATTTCTATGAAAACTATAATCAATAAACAGATGTGCTTAGAAAAATTTCTGAGGAGTGATGGACCAATAAGAATGCATAAAAAGAAGAATTCGTAAGAAGGGTCGGTTTGAAGGAAAAATACGGAAAGAGTTTGACACCACGATAGACAGAAGCAAGATCCGACACGCTCTACAAAGAAAGTACACAAAATAATTTAATAATTCGGACAATATGATCGCATGTGCTTTGCTTAGGCGAGCGTTTCCAAAACTGGAATTATACGTGCGGTAGCGACCGACGGTGTTGCACAAAAAAAGAAAATGTAAACAGCGTTCTGAATTATTCGATTATTACAGCGGTGCAGCATTCGCGTTGCCAAATAAACATTTCCACGACCGAATTAAATCTGGGCAGGATGGCGCGTTGTACTATGGTTAGTTTTAAATTAATAAATCAGCCCGGGTGCACCCTCTATACCTGCACGGGCGTTACACAGCGCGTTGTGGTATAATTCGGCGGCAAAATTGCGTGTTTGGCAAAAATCGGTCTGTTGGGACGGTGAAAAATGTTTATGGCCTGTTTATTAATAATTTTAACAGGTTTTGAGTGAAAATAAATACCACTGGCCCATTTCACGTGCTTCTATGATACGCTGCTGCTAAATCGTCAACTCTTCTTCTATTAGCATGGTTTATTCCACCAGCGATTGTTGAAATCCCTAAAATATTGTCCAGACTATGCATTTCAATTTTCTGCCCTTGATGCCTGGTATGTGTAACGGCTGCAAATTAATTCTAGCTGAAGCTTTAAAACAACAAAGTATTATATTACTTTTGTGTGAAGAATACAGTTAGAAAGAAAATTAGTTATTACATTTTCACTGTTTCGGCCCTTTAGTGTTTCTAGTTACGGTGTAGAATTTCCCCGAAAGTTATTAGCCCTCCGAAGTTAGATTTATTGGATTGTAGCTCTCAAGCACCTCTTGCAAAACGCACTAGTTGTACATATGTACTGAGCGCGATGATGTAGTGTACATCTAGAAGAAAGCTGCTTAAAATGCATGTAGATGTATTGAAGCTGAATAATTCATGTCGTTCTCACAATGTTAGTCAAGTTAAAATAATACTGTAGAATATCCAGAAGCATATAGATATTTTTTACTTTTAGGTAGGTAAACATGTTCAGCTGAGCGCAAAGCAGGATCATATTCCCAAATATGAAACAAAAAGCTCTTTAAATCGGTAGGAAGATCCATATCTCTAACTTTAGTTTCTCTTTTCGAGCATCTCTTCTAAATATTCTGCGATTATACCTTAGATATAGTATTTGCCAGTTATTGGAAAACATTTTGTGCCTTATGTATAATATACCACTAATGACGCGAACTGTCACCTGTCATATAAGTACCGAGAGCTGTAATAGTAATATTTGTACATGTAATATACTTTATAACGTCGTTCTTAGGTTGTTGTAAAAAGACTAAATCGTAATGGAAGGCAAAAATAACGAATAATATGATAAATTATAACAACATAGTAAAAATGTGAAAATTTTAATAAGTTTGTACCTATGTACGGTTAATGTAGGAGACAATGCAGAGCTGTAAAATAGGAAAATTTTCTCAATACCACGACAAAAGCAATCTATTAATAATCCTAAGCTTTTAATTATTTTTTAGTAGTATTCCCTTAATATTATAATAGCAACGTAATTTCCTCTTTTACAGCATCTTGTACAATATGAAAGCAGCATATATTTCGAAAGATATGATCATAATGTACTTATAATTACAKCTCGTATTATATTCAAGAACAAACATTATTTGCAGCTAGAGTTATTACAGAAAACTTAAGGGCGATTCTTTGGTATCCTACAACAGGAAAGTTGCTTGCAATAAATGCTATTTGGTTTGATTTATATTGTCTGATCAAATTATGTTAGCCTCTTCTGTTGTCGTCACTTGGAATTTACCAAACTTTTTGTTGCTTCATAGTTTTTTTTAATAACAGAGATAATAACAGATTAACTAATTACAGGTCGTGAGAGCAAAGCACACTTACTCGCATTGGCCGTGGCGTAGCCAGGAGGGGGGGGGGCGATTGGAATAGCAGCTTTTTTACATTTAACAGTACACATTTGTTGCACCCTATTGGTTTGGTGTATAATAAACATTTTAGCAAATTAATCATTAAAATTTAAGCCACACCTCTTCTGGTTTTTTCTTGTTTTACTTAATATTTTTCTTGTATTTAGAGGTTTACCCCCCAAGTTAATTTTCTGGCTACGCCACTGCGTTACTGGGCTTATAAAAACAACATTTAATGGTGCTTTTAATTCATTTGTGAGCGAAAATTTATTTCCTATTTCTTCAGCAACTCTGCCAATAACGTATTCCATACAGGTTGTATAAAATAAAAGACACTTTACACAAATACAGGCCGCATCACATTAAAATAATTTGTCATGGGCTATTGGATTTTGGAGGAAAAAATGTGTCAATTCTTAATAAATAAATCTAGGTAATATATTGTTATTTATTCGATCTAATTGCTTTGAACTTATTAAATACGATTTGCTAGGTTTTCCAGCATTCGGGGTAATATATCGACGACATCATCTGTTGTTTTATCATTTCGAAATAAATAAATTTGTTACTTATCACGCGACATAAGTCAGCATAATTTTGGTCAAATATTTRGCCAATGCAATTTTATTCAAAGTAMTTTCGTCAGGTATTTCTTTCCGKGTAATTTTTTTAGAAAAGAAATTATTTCATAATTTAGATAATAGGACCCTAYTAMCACGGGAGACGCACCCCAGTTGTTCCAACCATTAAGTTAAGATTTATTGAACATGCAAATACTTATTTGCTATTAACTGCAAATAACCTCTGCTTTATTTATATATGCTCCAATGTGCAATGTTTGACAAAATATGTTCAAAGTTGTTTTTAGTTAATAATTACTGCATACTGATAAAGAACTCGGAGCCTCGTTGACATGCCTTATAATAAAGAATACGCATTTTGTATAAAATCTGAACTCTAGTGATTATAATAATTAATTGAGAGAAAATAACAAGGATTTTGGAGTATTTTTGTGGTATTCGTTGCTCATATTTCGTCTAAATTTGCCCACAAAAAAATAAAAAAAGTTAGAGAGCAATTAAAAATCTTTTTTGTGACCAGGTTGCACTATAGCTTAGCAACCATAGATGGTGTAATAACTAGTTTCCTTCCTAGCTGCATTTACCAACAAAGAGCACTTGATTTATCTCATATTAAAACGTCTTCTTTCTTTTGCTTGCTACTACATAGGCGTACAGTATCCGAAAGGATAACAAGAGTATGGACATTTCTTTCATACTTTCTTGCATCCAGCGATTTTGAGGGTAAGTTGTTGCGTATACTTTTAAACACAATTTAGTGCAGACACCTAAAGCTTACAGTATCAGCTAGGCATAAAATGTAGTCAAATTTAGTTGGCGTTTGTAGTTATAAAGAATATAGTTGTTGGTGTTTATTTTGTGGAGTCCTTCTTTGTTAATTTTTCTTATAGTATTTATTTGTAGGTTCTGGCTCCTTATTTTTATAAATTAAAGACACTTTCTTTAATAATATGACGTTTCGACCTATAATTTAGGTCTTTGTCGAATATTTTATTTAGTAGATTGACAAATTATTATGACATTTACAATTTTGATATTAATATAAAATGTACCTTCAAGTTTATTCCTTTGTTATCATTGTGTATGGTAAATGTGATGGTGAGAGGGTGTGTTTAAATGACGGTGTAGTAGGTATTACTTAGTCCTTGTATGTCAGTCCTGTCGTTTACACATGTGTTTAGATTTTTTTGAATATGTATCATTTCTAAAAATTGTCTTTTTTGTTTATGTTGTTCCGTAGTAATAATTTTGGTATTATCAAAGTCAAAAGTGTGGTCAGTTTGTTCTTGATGTTTTTTTAAAGCTGTGTAGTTGTTATTATTTTTATGTTGTTGTAGTCTGTTTTTTAAGTATTGTCCTGTCTGTCCTATATATTGTTTGTTACATTCTTTACATTTTATACTGTATATTGTGTGTGTTCTTGTTTCTTTTGGTATTTTTGTTTTTAACGGTGTGTAGAATTGTTTAATTGTGTTAACTGGTTTAACCACCCCTACAGACAAAAAATAGCTGTCCTAAACAACACTATACAACGAATAATAAAATTAACTAATCCAGAACTTAGAATTGAAACTTTACATACCACTACTAAAATACTAAAAAATAACAACTACCCCACTAAATTAATAAGTAACTCAATAAAACAACAAACCGAAAAACTATACAATAGTATTCAATACAAAAAACAAGACAAAAACACAAACATAACATACTTAACCTTACCATATATACCACCACTCACTCAAAAAATAAAAAACCTACTAAAACCACATAACTTCCAAATTACATATAAACCAGTTAACACAATTAAACAATTCTACACACCGTTAAAAACAAAAATACCAAAAGAAACAAGAACACACACAATATACAGTATAAAATGTAAAGAATGTAACAAACAATATATAGGACAGACAGGACAATACTTAAAAAACAGACTACAACAACATAAAAATAATAACAACTACACAGCTTTAAAAAAACATCAAGAACAAACTGACCACACTTTTGACTTTGATAATACCAAAATTATTACTACGGAACAACATAAACAAAAAAGACAATTTTTAGAAATGATACATATTCAAAAAAATCTAAACACATGTGTAAACGACAGGACTGACATACAAGGACTAAGTAATACCTACTACACCGTCATTTAAACACACCCTCTCACCATCACATTTACCATACACAATGATAACAAAGGAATAAACTTGAAGGTACATTTTATATTAATATCAAAATTGTAAATGTCATAATAATTTGTCAATCTACTAAATAAAATATTCGACAAAGGCCTAAATTATAGGTCGAAACGTCATATTATTAAAGAAAGTGTCTTTAATTTATAAAAATAAGGAGCCAGAACCTACAAATAAATACTATAAGAAAAAGTTATAAAGAATATTCTAAAGCAAGGAAAGACACCACCGCATCGCTAGTCTTTTTAGGAGACATCTATATGTATTTTTTATTACTTCTCATTAGACCTAACGTTAGGGATCAACTTTGAAAGCTATAGAAACTTATCGTGCAGACTTGTATGATCAACAACACTATTTTGTTCTTACAATCTTAAACACACCATGCAAGTGGAAAAAGTGTGAAAAATGTGCTGAGTCTTTTTATCCACAATCAGGAATAGGCTGCAATGGTTCCTCCTATCGGCGTAACAAGCGGATGTCTTTGTTTTTCTTTGGAGCTGGCTTTCCTCTATCCCACACAAGCTTCATCATGTGCCACAATTCAATTCGAGGCACTTCCACCGCAACACGTGTGAATGTAGATGAAGCAGCGGCGAAAGAAAATAAGCAAAAACGACCCCAGCCCATCAGAATTCATCTCTTCAGCGGAGCTAAATGCGCGCAACGCTGGAAAATAAAAACTATGCGAATCTGCCAGCTGAGACACACTCATATATACAAGCGTATCGATTTTCGTCAATAGCCCAACTAGTTGGCAACAACAGGTGTCCGGAGGTTTCCAATGCGCAAATAAAAAGAGTGCACTTTTTTCAGCTCTAGTTTTTTTAGCGGCAGCGGCAATGACACCTATTAATACATTTTACGATTTCCATGGAGAGTCCATTGAGCGATATAAAAATTGCGTTTTTGTAGGTCGTGCCCGTGCGGCAGCTGCTATTGTAAACCACGTGATCAACGATTTATAAGGACGCACGATCATTAAGGGAACAGGAGTATAAAACAAAATATATGTACAATAATTATTTTTAGTGTAGGTAAGGAAATGTAATTATTGATTACAAACTCATTCCTTTCAATCGCGAGAAAAACAGCGTTATCAATAACTTGAGTGATTTAATTAAAGATCTGAAGATCGAATTTGCTTTATAAATCCTCTTATTAGATGTGACAATTTGTTATGACGAATATATTTTTTAGTTGTTTGATGACCGAGTGTTTTGTTTTATAAACTTGCTAGGGAGATTGGGTGTGAGCCACCCTTTACGCAGCAACTACCTATAAAGTTCTTATTTTAGATGGAATAAACAGTTTTCGAGAATATAGCATTTAAGTAGAAGACGGTCAAGTTACTACTACTAAACTGTTAGGTACGGCATATGCGGCCTATTTTTATGTATAGCTTAAAGATAACAGAAGTAGAATAAATTTATTCTAAGCCTAATAAAACTAAAAGTAGTCTGATAGTGCCATTAAATTCATAACAACTAAATTTAATGCAATATATCCCTTAGCTACATTACGTATGTAAAAAATGTTTTTTTATACGAAAAAATCTGTCTATGCATCTATCTAGCATACCTGAGCGGAAAGAGATTTGATTTGGTCACTTTACTAGATCAGGTACGGATACCAAACACAGTCTGAATCATTTTCCTGCATCGGTGTTAATAGTAAGTATAGAAAATGTCTCAGCCTTAACAGGAATAAACGATTCTGATTCATTGGTAGGACCTGGATGGATATTCATTTAGGTACCATGCTGCATACCTGTCATAGCCTAAATCAATTTAATATACACAATCATATTATAAGAAATTACTTTTGACGACGCCCATTAATTAAAATAATTAATAGTTAATATAATTTGACATGTAGGTACCTTCATGTTCAGCATTAAGAACTACCTTTAGTTGATGATGCATGCCTGTAAGAGTCTTAATCCAAATGTGACATGCATCATCATATTTAGCATAAAGCATTACGTGCAGCAACCTGCGAAGCAATATATAAAATTTTGTATGCAAAGTTAGCATTTTGACCCTAGAAAGCACCCTAGTGACTCCCCACCTAAATGAAATTTATTTGGGCACGCCTACAGACCACTAACTGCCATCTAGCGAAAGCAGAGGTCTATTCGACGCTTAGGAGCCGAGATCTCACAATCCGCGAACAAACGGACGGCAAATCGAGAATTTTATAATAAGCGGCTCAACCTAAAAATGCTAAAATAAAAGAAACATCGTGGAACATCAAGTTTTCTTGCAACTTCATAAACAATTTACGCGTAAACTATGAAAATTGGCGTAAAAATGTAAGAGACCAAAAATGAAGATAAAGGTTAAAAAATATATAAGATTTTAGTTTTATTTGAATCAGATTAACTCTACCATTATTGAGCTTTTTTGGGGGTCTTATTTTTTAACGAATACCAGGACGTCGCGGATCTAGTCAGTTTACTCGGTTATTTTTAAGGTTATTTCCTGCTGGTTACACTAATTTTCACCTCTTCACTAATTATTTAAATTCAAGCTTAAAAATTAATTTTTATTGAACTGATCCATACAAATAAAATGAGTTTCATTTCAAATTACTACTTGACATTTTGATGGTTATATTAGTCTAATTACCTGAGTTAACTTTAATTATTATTAGTCATTTGTAATAATGAGAAACTGACGCGGATGAAAAGCGAAGTTAGATAAAAACAAACAAAATAACTCATAGCTTTAAATTTTAACCGACGCGATGTAGAAATAATTGAATTCTTTTCAACGTTGCCACACATTCTAGACTTTCAACGTAACAGCTGATGACTTAACGGTATTTCAGAAAAATCGGGAGCAAATTGATCGAGCAGATTATGGCTAAATTAATGTAATAAATTATTGTTGTGAAATAATTGTAATCTATATTCATTAGAACGTTTTACTAAACGAGTACAGAAAAATCTACCATTTATAAGGTTAGTTCTATTTGCTCGGCGGCAAGCTATTAATAGGGATGAAATAATACCAATAAATACAAGTTCGTGGAAAAAACTACTTCAAAAACAGGCGTTTACTTTCGGAATTGTTTTAGTATGCAAGTGTCTTCGTATGTTCCGTAGTTTCAGATGTTCGTCTCCTTCGTGTAGTTCAAATGTCCTAACCAATGATGGTTTAAAGTGTGAAAACTCGTAAACAGTTATTCAAACTGCTACGCTTAAAAGAGGATGCAACACTACACAATATATATGAAGAACACCCCGCGTATTAAAACAGTTCAAAATGTAAACGCCCGTTTTTCTATAAAATTATCTTTTCCGCACCTTTAAAGTTAATTCGACAGGATGTAAAATATCATATTCTACATGAACTTCTAAAAATTAGCACAAAATTTGCGACTAATGTAGGTGTTTTTAGTAATAACGGTATTGTTTAATACAAATACTTACTTGAAACTATATAATATACTGCTATTTTTTGCCTCTAATCCTACGAAATAACTGATCGGTACCACTAAGTATCAATATTTTTAATTCGATACCCAAGTGGATATCGATACTCTATGACCGAGTAGATGATTAAATAGAGCCGAATTGAAAAGCTGCATAATGATGAATTAAAAAATCCTTTCCTAAGTCACTACTTTGAGAAATAATCCACCTATGAGTAGAGACAAATCCCTACGTTTGTCAACACTGTTTGCAGCGCAGGTGACGTCATGCGCAAAATTGCTCAAAAAATTGCTCTTACTAACGGACTGTAAGTGGGTTTTCTTCCGAAGTAATCATTACATAAGCTTTATTGCATTCGTCATTACAACAACGGTGAAAATTACATAAAAACCACTTTCGATTGGTGGCTCACAACTTATATGTATCCCTTTCTTCACTGATCCTACTACACATAAGTTCGAAATAAATATATCAAAGGCATATCACCAACAGCATATAACGTACTGATTAATACATTTTTTCTAGTCAGATTAGTTATTATGTTTGCTTTCAGTTACAGTCACTTTATTAATAGTGTAAGAATACATTTCAATATTAAGAAAACTGCAATGGATTGAAGGCTGGTAATTCTTCAGCTACCTATTTTATAAAACTAAGTATCTATTGCCCGATTGTATTTTCAGATGCCGACCTTGGTGGACGTCCCCATAAAGGACGACCATCCTCGTAACCGACATAGAGACGCATCCCATGGAACTATCGGGCATGTGGCAAGACGTTGGCGTATATCAACAAATCCATTTAGCAGCAGACAGGACACGGTTTGACCATTCCGTATTTCTTCCTCCGGTCAGCTTAATGCGGTTACTTCGTAGCAGGGCCGAATTCTATGGCAATTAAGTGGTATCTGGTCGGGCAGTTTAAAGCGATCCTTTCGCCAATTGATTTCCCTCTGTAAATAACGGGCTGGCGGGGAGGATACACTGCAGTGAACAAAGCAATGCATTCAGATGGTTGTGATTACAAAACACTTGTCGAGCACTGCCTGCCAGTACCACATAAAAGAGCGATCCAAATTCATGCGTAGGAATTTATTAATAAATAAAAAAAAGAAAATAAAACAAATCATGTTCTTATTTATATTGGTTTTGTTGAATGGGACGGTTCAGTTTCTTCGAAGCAATGACGGCTGGTCAGGTGATGCAAGTGAGGCACAGCCTCATGGTAAGTTTCATAGCACACTTCAATATAATAAAGTCAAAACAAAAGAACTTATGTTGTAATTAACATTTAGGTAACAAACATATTTAAGAATAAGAACTTGATATCCCTGAAAGATAGACAGACAACTACATGTACACCGCTGCATAAGCAGTTGTCGACACCAGCATACTTCTACCAACTCTGTCCACTTAAGCTCAGAAATTCTAGCCTAACTTTACGAGGCCAGAAGCCAATAGGAATTTCGCGCGGATATAGCGTGAAGCTGGGTGTTAATAGGTTGTTTAAGTGATGATCGAACGTCTAATCTGAGAGCTTCGCTGGTAAGAGGTAATTCTGTTTCCGTTTCTTTCAGGTACCTACTGTGTGACGTGTCACATTTGTGACAATATATTTCCTATCTTAGCATGGCATATAAGCAGGAAACGATATTTAAGACTCATTATGGATACAGACGTTTACCGCTCAGCATGTTTATAAGTTTTTACTTAAAGGTATGTAATAATACTGGAGTTTAGCACGTTCCACTGTTTTGCAGAATAGTGGACCCTATCCAAAAATTGTACGTATGCTTTATTAAAATACGATCCATTTTTGTACCTTCACGGGTGCAACAGTTTGAATAGTTTATGAAGGTCGACCATAAAGCTGTAAAAACCCTCATCAGGATATACAAGCACTTTGCATAAGTCAGTCTCAAATATCATTTCCTAATTCCTACCACTATATCTACTGGTATCTTTCACCGTCCCATTAGTTTAAGTTTTAAGGAGAGTTGCCAGCGTTATTATTAAAGTAACAGCAGGGCCTTTTCAATACCTTCTCGATATGGTTGTAATTTTAATAACTTTCAAGGGCTAACATGACAAACCCATTATTCAATAAATCGTTTTGTTTAATAATCAAAGTTATCACTACGTACTAGAGGTGACAAACTATCGATAATCAGAACAATCGGTAATTATCAATAGTCAGGTCTTATGAGACTCTGCGCACAGTGCGCGTGCGTTCTCGTCTGTTGAATATGAAATCTTGTTCTGGTGGATATAAAGATTTCGTATTTTTTTTTGTTCTGGTGTATATTCCGTTTTCTTCTGTAGTATATAAAAATTTTTCGGTATCTTAATGGAAATTAGATATTTAGCAACATTAATATGACAAATGGCGTCGCATACGTACGCCTGTGAAAAAGCACGCAATGCAAACGTATGCAAGAGGTTGCCTATGTTAAATTCGGACATGGTACTAGAAGAAGAAATGAATGTACGTGCAAAGCTTCCTCGGTCGCAGACATCCAAATTTAACGGCATTTGTGAGAGACCGATAAAAGTACAAAAATGTGACATATGAAGAAATCCACGTCATAGTAGCTGCTACTATTGCCCAAGATCTAGACTAGAACAGCCTGATTGTTGAGCCACGTTAAGCAATTGGTTTATCAAGAAACGGTTTTTATTATATTGCGTAAACTGGTTTTTATTGGTTAACTGAAAAATTTTGATAATTGCGAAAGCAATGGCATTTATACTATTAGACAAAAGAAAGTTCGCCAAGCGTCACTGATAGCAACACATGATTATCTGTAATTACTAAAAAAAATGCGATTTTCTTTTTTAATAACCTTGGTGGCAGACATTTCACATCAGCAGAAAAGAACTTTGTTGCTGATGTGTTCCACTAAAAAATGAGTAATTCTTGGAACTAGTAATATTGGTATTCATAAATTTTATGAAATTTCTGCATAATGTAGGTTATTCCTTTCAGAAGCGACTTGCATCCCACTTGGTACTTTTGTTTCAGAGATTTTCAAAATGAGGCCAATCGCTGAAAACGTTAAATTTTGTATAAACTGTAAAATAACTGGAACATTACTACATAGACTAAATGGACTATAACATACTGTCATTTATTTTCCTTGCAAAATTAAAAAATGTAGTAATAAACACTTAATTTTGTACAACTTATTTCATTGCAAACATTTCTATCTTAGGTTCAACTATACCATTATGGACCGATTTTCGCTCAGTGTTGCCATAACCTGTATACTTTGCGTTTTGGAGTTCGTCTAAAAATTCTAAGAAAGCTATATATAGCACCCACTTACATATTTTAAACTATTTTAAAGATAATGGTAAACGTAAATTAAAAAGGCTGAAGGTTTTGCAACACATATAACTTATTCAAATGTAATTGCCCTTGCAATTTTACAGTTCCCGAGTATCGAAGTAATGGATTTTTTCCAGTACAGCTTATGGTATAGAAGACAATATCAATTGGCAAGGCATTTTCCATGGAGTGCGTAAAAGAGTAATATGGATTTTTGCAATATTTGGTGAAATAATCCGCTCAATTGCTTTTGAATATGGCAGTATCGACGTTTTTTAAAATCGACATTAAGTTTCTTAATCGGAAATCAGTAGAGTTTGTGAATACGGTGATATCCTTTGAGTAGAGTCTGTCTCCTCTTATGTCTCCTCTTATGTACTCTTTGAACAATGCAGCATAATCGAATAAAACATTTCTGCTGTAAATTTAATATTCAAAACAGAGGTCAAGTTGCAGTAAAAGTGCATCTAAAATGAGCGTACCTGTGGATTGAGTATTTGAATCACAAAAATACTTAGCGTTCACACTACACACATCCTGAATTTGTATTCTAGTACTGCACAGCTCTGTATACAAAAAATGTACTCACTATTAAGTAATGCCTTACCTCTATAATCCAAAGTTAATGTTAACACACACTAGTCAGGTCCGTATAAAAAAAAGTTTACACAACACTAAACTTATGTATAAATACCGTCTCCAATATTTATAAATAATTTTAGTGTTGCGTCTTAAGCATAAACTGTATATCAATCACTCAGTCACTAATCAACCACCAAACGTCTTGAGACTGACTAAGCCCTCTTCATTAAGTTTCAATTTGATCTCTTGGATAGCATCCCCACTTTTTTAACCGTCACTTGTGAAAATTGCCATGTGGCGTACGCGTATGCGGGGGTGCTAAGGGAGCAGGGGGTAGGATGTAAAAGTCTATTACGACAGATAATAAGACACGAGACCGTTGAGATGTTCTCCTTCAGTGCGTTTGCTCGTGTTGGCTTGTGCTGGGCATTATGGTTCGTTGGGTACGTACCGTTTGGGGACACTATAATGTATACAGACACGGGCGTTATGTGGCAATGTTGCTCTAATATGGGTAGACGTACCTTAACTTTTTACAAAAACGACTGTTGCTAGGCAGTATTTCTTAGAATGCTGATAGTTCCCTCCAGTATGGAAGCACGCTTAACTTTTTTTAAAGCTTGACTTTGAAAATGAAACAATCTAAGATAGTTGTATACGTAAGATAATTTATTTCCTGATAGTATCACACTATTAGACGAAGATATATTGCTGTCTCCTAATAGTGCCATTCAACCTGTACGGTGAAGAACATAATCTAGTTTTTGCTTTCGTCGCAAGTACAAAAAAGTTTTTCTGCAAAATTGTCTTTTTTAGGTTTTTCCAGTCCAGTCCACGATGGCACGTAAATTTTGATTTCTTTTTAACAATTTCTACCTAGAGCTAATATTTTCATTCCATTCACATAGTTTGCTTACGTATATAATTTAAACAAAATTTAATCATTGGGTGCCTAATCAAGACTTAATGCTGAAATTGAGCCAATCGAGCAATTTGCAAATTTGCTAGGAATGAACGAGCAGTCATTACGGTGTAGGGCGTGACTGGCCTGGTAAAAAATCTTGGTTGTTTTACTGTACCTCTCAATCTGTGTAGAGTCTTATAGTGCATTGTTGCATTTACAAATATATTCTCCATAGAAACAACCTCGATTGCATTAATTACTAACCTTTATTAATTTATTAAGTATTACAATGTGAAACGCGAATGCCATATTTCATCATCTTCTTGTCTTCCTTATGAAATGGGTTACTTGCATGAATTTTATATATGTATAATTCAAGAAAATTTCAGTGGTATTTATTAAGTATATTTAACAGAAAAAAAATTGGCATTTGAAAAAGAATTGCAAAAGCATAAAACTAATTATTAAAAATAGCTTATGAATAACATATAATAGAGAAAGATTATAATTGCCTGAAACTTTTAATTAACGTAGATTAACGTACGTATATATGCCACCTTGACCTTGATTCTGAATAGGGCTCTGATAGCTCAGTGATAGATCATTTGACTAGTGTTCAAAAAGTCCCGAGTTCAAAACTCGGTCAAGGCTAGCAATACTTTTTCATTTCTTCTTATGCCTGTTAACCCATTAAAATATTATTGACATTATTTTACAATATATAATGTGCTACGTTGCTTATATCTTTTTCATGATTCCTACACTACAGAATGTGGTAAATAGCAACTACTACACTAGACCCTTTGTGCCTTTATTGCCACAGCTAACGAACGTCTTAATAAATTTATATTACCCATTAGCCTCGAAAGCATTGCTAATAAGGCAATTAATATCAGTAAAAACCATATGTCCAACGGTCTTAGAATTGTTGCGACTGAAGGGTGCAGGTAGTTCAGCGTCTCGAAGAAAATGCATGGTGCGTAACAGACCGGAAGCTCTCTGAAGCGGAACAGAAGCCAAGTGTGTCTGTCGCGTGCTGGTGTTGCAGGTATATTTGGAAATATAGTGTTACTGTTAAAAGCTACCAGAGTGTTATTCTTTCCGTAACATCGTTATTATTACGAGCAACTATATTACTTTAATTGGAATATTAATGAGAACTTAAAGCTGACGTAAAATATTTTTATGATCTCTGTTTTAGAATAACTTTACTGAAATCGCTCGAGCAAACTTTTTATGTAGGGAGTGTTCAAGATGTAAACTGTACTAAGCACGTCCATATCATATTCATTCTTACTTGTTAGCACATGAAAAAAAGAATGCGATAGGAGCTAGTTAAAGTACCGGTAAAGTATATATCGCTTAACTTCGTCTGTACTGTACAACTATTGGATATAAAGAGATTTTCAGTCATAAGACCAAAGGAAAGAAATGACTGCTTAAAAACCAGGGGCCGTCAAAAAAATTATTGACATTAAAATAACATAATTTTTTTTTCGTTACGCCAATATCAGGTTCTTCAAATTCGATACACTGCCATCGTAAAGCCTTGCTTGCAAAAGAACTTTTAAAGCCTTCATTGTCACTGGCAAATTGGCTTTGTACCGCTCATAGACTGGTCTAATTTGGTAAGTCATCAGTTTTTGTTTTCTTTCTTATCCTACTAAATATGGCGAGCTTCTCGCAACTGATTTCTTGTGTAAGTTTCAGGATAGTTTTTCTTTCGGAAACATCGAATGCATTAGCAATGCGTTTCATATAATAATGGGTCCTCAATTCTCTTTTTCATCTTTTATAAAAGTATTATTGCCAAGTCACTACGTTTTCCGTGCATCATTTTAACAAATATTAACGGGAAAAAATTACTTTGGCGCAATACTAAACACAAAMGGTCTGTATTTACTCAAGGGTCAAAACAAAACTGAAATCCTTCATACAGTTACAATGGTTTGCAGGATTGCAGGTATAGTGCGCGCCAGGAAAGAATTCGGACCTTACGAATGTAACATCGTCAACAATTTGAACGGAGCGAACCGCATGGGTGGGCCGTGTTAACAAATGTATTCGTCGCGATAGCCTGAAATTGTGATCCACCCCGTCTTTCCTAGCGCGCACATTACATAATAAATGTGACTCATTTAAATTCACTCAAACGTGGATGTAGGTTTTTATTTATGTAGCCTGCATTTTCAAGAAAAATTTGAGCAATTATTAAAGCACTTCGACAAACGCAAACTGTTCACATAATTATCTGGAATTTTGACTGCAGGTAATGCAAAGAAGTGATTCATCTTCTTGATTTGTGCGTCACCAGGCGAGTCTCCATCCATTTGCCCTATATAAATATTCTGTAAAATAGCAGTGGAAACAATTTGTTGTTGTTTTTTTTATATAATTCGGGTTGACAGCCTTTCTTAAAGAATAAAATCGGAAACCTGGGTTTTTACACTAAAAAACACTTTTCAACACAATTTCTTGTTCATATTATATATGTGTGACTCGTGGTTTAAATGCCCCACAGGGCAAAATAATTTGGTCTCTAACAAAATAAATACTGTTACAAGTAATAAATACAAATCGTTAGATTTTTTTATTTGGATTTATGCACACCTATATTAATTCTATTAATATAAAATATATTTTTGTGTATCTCTTAGCCGGTTTTGGTTTTCGTTGTACAGCCTCAGCAATATTTCCTCCATTTTTTTCGGGATGATCAGATGCACACAATACACAATTCAAAAATTTGTTCAGAGTGAAAGTCAGTAACTATGCAATTAATAATAACGAATGCAAATGCAGGCCTCCACGTTCGTAACTAATAAATACGGTGAAGTATATCCGCTCAAACTCGCCGGTAAATAGATATCACATGAGTTGTACAGGTATTTCCTTGTCCAATACTCTGATTGTAGAAAGCAAAATTTTAATATATACCTAGCGTAGCCTTTTTCAGTGTTTATACCTGAATTGTAGAACCGGGCCTTAAGAATAATTTAGTAGTTCGATATTTAATTAGTGAATCTTGAACTATCTCTACAAAATTTATGCTCCACAAACATAAATAATCTTTCATTGCGCCTTAATGTCATTTTAAATGCTCATAGATAGTGTAATCTTACACAGCTTCAATTATTCAGGTGAACAATTTAGCTTTATGGGATAAAGAAGCTATTATAGCAATATAAACTATGTGTATTGTGTACCTACTGCAGCGCATTTATCATGGCTAAAGTAAACATTTGATCGTCCTGGAAATGGATCGTAAGTTTTAAGTTACGACTATACTCAAATATTCATGCAGACGAAACTACAAGCATTTCCCCTTCTGTTCAGTGGGTTGACAAATATAAATGTCTTTTTTTTCTGTAATATATTCTAGTTAACTGTAAAGTAATACAATTTATAGCTTTAATTCGCATAATCTATTAGCTAACGTTATGTGACATACGTCTATTGAATGATTGCCTTTAGTGGATTAATTACACCTATTTTTCCCACCAATATGCAGCACGGTACAATATTAATGAAAATTTAAAGAAACGCTATACGACTGCACTGAATTTTTGACGTACTTAACAATTATTTTCCTGCATGTCGTGTAAGCAGACACCGATGACAGATAACCGAGCGAAGGCAATCACGTATACGTGCGTGATTCCTTCCGTTCGAAATGTAATATGTAGATTTTTACGAAGATAGTTTAATGTCTGCCAAGTTATGGGGCATAACATACCCACTGCAATAGGAATAATGGGACGATTCCCAAGTTCCAGAGTAAATTGCAAGGTATAACAAGAGACCTAATCCATTATTAAAGATAATGCAGCGGAAAGTTGGTAAACAAGACATTGTGGAGTTCCGAAACTGCCCACCTAAGAATTATATATATGAAGAATTCATCTTAGTGAATTCAGAAAGATGTGGTATAGTTAGAGTTAAAGAACAACGTTAAATAAATCGGTTTATAGTGCACAGAATTAGCCAAACCTTTAAACTACAAAATCGGTTTCTGAATACAGCGGAGTACGACCTCAGTCACTATGAAACCGTGATAGGGCTGAACTTATACTGCCATTAAATTTGCATATTTCCTTACCGTAATAGCCTCCGTTGTTTCTAGTCGAGCGAAGCTGCAGTAAGATGGTAATGGCTAACAAGTTCCCAGCTCTAAGTACGTATTAAGGGGTAACCAAGATGCTTATCTTTAAATGCTTGTTTAATGCATTCGTTGTCGTTACATCTGAAACTCTTTTCAAACAAGCACAACTTATTTAAAGTTATAATAAATTTCGCTCCAATAAGCGAATTAAAGTCATTACTTTATCCAGTCCATTCGAACGAGGTTTAATAAAATTCTCTGCCAGATTTTTAATATAATTTATTAACTTGTCCTTTCTAGTATGGCACAAATCGGTTATCAGTATTATTATAGTGTCAAAAATAAAGACAGACATATGTTTGTCGTTACTGGTTAGTTTTAAGCTGACTATCCTTGGTTTTTTTAATCAGAACTCCGTCCTGAGAAAATCCTTTCAAATCACTTCATAATGTATAACATTTTTTTTGCCATTACGCGTAAAAAGATCACCTAAAACAAAGGAGCACGTGATCAGAAAGTTTCACTGAAATATTGTACGAGTAGTTTGGTTGGAATCGACTGCTTTAACTAAATCTGTTAAGATGGAAGTAGGTCTGCACCTTTATTAAACCATAGTGAACTTGCTTACAACATTACTACTCTTTTCCAGACTTCCTTCTTTTTTAACTTTAGTGGCATTTTGTCGATATCGACTCTTTCACGAAGTATATAATTGTATCTTCTTCTAGCCATTGTGTTTAGAAAAATTGTAGAAAATTGTAGAAAATGTAGGGCATGACGTCATCCTCAGTAACTGAAGTTCTCAGAGAACTAGAATAATTGTCTGTAAATAGGCAGTAACAAACATCAAAATGCACTTTTAGGTATCTTTATACTAAAAAATTTCTGGAGAAGAAATCCCGGAGCTCTCGTTTTACTGGAAAACAAGACCAACCGTATTTCTGACTATCAATTTTAAGATTTTAGTATGTTTCACAGTCTCTTACATTGAAGATAAGAACTCTAACAAACCTCAAAATGCATTTTTAAGTATCCTTCTTTAACAAAAGTTTGCAGAGAAGAATACCCCTTGTACCCCGTTCTTTAGGAAACAGACCTAACGTTATTTCTTACTACCAATTTTAAGATTTTAGAATCTTTTACATTGAAGAAATAAGGCACCAACAAGCCTCAAAATATATTCCTAAGTATCCTTGTTTCAAAAAGTTTTTACGAAATCACCCCTAGACTACCGTCCCATTTTATTGGGGACATTTTAAGATTTTTTTTGTTGTTTTATAGTAGTCTGCACTAACAAACCTCAAAATGCATTGCTGTTTGCTTTGTGTTTGTATTTTTAACCGGAGGAGCAGATTATGGAGTAAAAAGCCCTAGGACGTTGAGGGCTACTTCACTCCCGAACGGTGTCGATATTTACGTGTTTTCGTGTTTATGGTGTAGTCAAACATAGAATAATTAATAGGACCAAAATACCGATGGCTTGTCTTGATATCAGAATGAAAACAAATCGCGTCAACATGAAAGGATTTTGAATTCCTTAGTTATTAATTTTTTTAATTGCATGATTAGACCAGCGTACGAAATGCACTTCTGTTGTTCTCCGACACGCCGGGAGTTTATACGCCGGGTTACACCCGACCACTGAATGATTTCCTTAGGTATTGCTGTGTTAAGGTTGGCTTATCTCGGATGCATTATTTTTCTTCTTGGGGTGAACTGTTGTCTGTAATTGTGTACACATTTAACACATCTTTTGCAAGTGGAAATCATGATTTTTGCGTCTTGCTTAGATTGCTTTTGCTTGAAAGGTCTCGTATGTGGTTACTTCGTTTGCTTGCTGGAGCTCTAAATTGGAAGATGGTGCTCCATCGGACATTTCTGTTCTGTGTGCATAGTTTTTTCTATCGGAGATTCCTGACCGATGTACAGACTTTTTTGTGGATGCACGTGTTTCCAAGCCTTCTGCTCTCTGTATAATACTACCACATTGTTTTGATAGCTTCTTACTTCTCCTTAAATCTGTAAATATTGTTTATTTGTTCCTCAATATCCTCAACCCCTTCATTGATTTCGTCCGGTTAAAATGCTATTGTCCTCCCCACCTGTTTTACATGGACTACTATTTGCTTGCTTGTAGCAGTTCTGAAGTTACTGCTGTGATTTCTTCTCCTCCCTAGAGGAGTCGAAGTCGTTTGGGATTACATTGACCATTACATTTACAATTGTGTTTTGGTAGTAGCGCTTAATCAGTTTTTTACAAGCTATTTCTGGACTTCCGCATGTTTTGTTTAATGTGATTTATAGCTTATCTTCCTACTATTCCTGTTGAGTAATATTCTCCTCGTTTATTTGAAAGCTACTGCGCTTAGAAGGCAGATTCCCTCTCCCAAAATTTTCTGTACCATTTAGTATTATTTGTTGGTTAGTTAGCTGTTCTACTTATTAATGCTGCACTCTGAGCATTGAAATTGACGTATTTTTGCTTCCATGAATCTTTAGAATTTTACTAGTGTTACTAGTAGGTAATTCACTTATTTAGTTATATACTGTCCCGCTTAAAGGAGTAAAAAATCTACAAATTAAAGAAACGTTGCAAGTAAATAAAGGGTGGTCTTTTGTTTGTAACAGTGTATAGGCTGTAGTTGACCTATTTTTAACGTTCTAGTTACGGTGCTTTTTTGGAGTATTACATTAAATTATGTTATAATGTGTCTTTTGACTTTAAGATTTCTTTACCGATGTATTTCGGAGACTGGTTATGTTTGCTTTCAAGGCCTTTTCTAGCTTAATCAAATACAGTCTGCGCCTAGCCTGTTCTCGCTTTGCTTTATGGCACAAGTTTGCTTTTAAAGTTTGTCCTACAATTACCGAGTTTATTTGATATAATTCCGATTTTGATTACAAAGGATAAAAAAAGCTATTGATAATAATACAGTGCAATAGGTGTCGATATTATTCTAGTTTCTTATAGTAGTGACATTCTCGACTAAAATGCCGTCAACTAGCTTTACAATCCTGATACATATCTATGTATTTATGTTATATAAGCCATACCCTAAATAAATAAAATATAACTTATGTTTGGCAACAATTTTGCTACAGGTTTATCATTTTTGCTGTTGGCTGCGGTCGGCATGCTTAGGTATACAGGTCTAATAAAATCACATCAACCGCCTGTTGTTAGTACGTATACAGTTTGGTGGTTTACTTTTCATACAAGTAAAAGTTTAAAATTCAGAGCACGACGGCCAGGACCAAACCTTCATTAGTTATTCTATTAATTTGCTAGGTACAGGAAAAATGCGAAGATGAAATTGCTTTATGGATAAAGGTAATTTTCACCCCTTCGATGAAGTTCCGCTTTATCGTCTTGCATAAAAAATAACTATTAATTCAAGAATAATATTGAGGTACCTTCCTCGTTTTCCATAAAGAGTTGTACACAAATAAAGAACCCTCATTTGCTGCTACTTAAACAAAGCCTGAGATACCTTCTATGATAATAAGATATACATGTATTTATTATGTAAACAATAACGTACCTATGTGTAATTATCGCAAAAAATAAATAAAGTTTTTGAGTAATTAGTTAACAACTCCTTAACGTGGAGGTTGTAAATGATAATTCTTTTTTCAAGTGAATGGTATTCTCTTGACGTGTTTTATAGCCTAACAAGGCGAGGACCTGAACAACTCTTTAGCCAACTTGAGGTATAGGCAGAAGACAATAAATACAATCCAACTTCTCATTTCTTAGAAAATTAGATATTAAAAAATGGAAGATCGGAAGTATTTATAATGAATGGTTTCTGATATAATCAGAGTTACATTAAAAAAACTAAATAACTAAAAATGGCGTTTTTCATGCCATGTGGTACACACAAGAACACAATTAAATAAACAATTAAAATATCCAACAACATAGAGATAATCATTAAAAATAATCAAAAGGAACAACGGTGCAATCGAACTTTGAGATATCCCATACCTGTATTTATTTGTTACCTAATTTTTTGACCTTGTACGCATTTAGTGTAAGGGTAAGCAGTTTCTCCAGCTACTATCTTTTTGATTCACTATTTTGTTCCAGTTAGTCCTGTCATTTGCTATCTTTCTCCTTCTATTCTTGAATGCACCTGCCTCTATTATGTTCGATGCCTTCTTTGGTTTTACTCTTCTTTTCTTTCCTTGTATTTTTGTACAAGTGTTTTGTTGGCCTTTCCTCATTCATTCGTACCAGGTGCGCGAACAACATTACTTTTTTTTTATTTTTTAATCGGCTCTATTTTCAGTAGTTATCTGCTTTTGTTGTTTCTTATTGTGTCCATTTTAGTAACCACTTTGACACATCCTAAGTATTTCATTTGCGTCGCTGTCTATAAATAATCTTGTATATTGCCATTTTTGTCTTCTCACTTATTTCCTTTGTACTTATTAAGGTCCTGTTTAATGAATGCTACACCTTTATTGTACTTGTACTTCTTCCATTTGAGTTTCCAGCCATACTTAAATTGCTTTGTACTGTAAACTCCTAGGTACTTGAAACTTTTAATCTATTGTATTTGATCTCCATTTAATGTTATGTCTATCTTTTTTGCCCTCTTTTCCTAGGACCATTGTCTTTGTTTTACTAGTATTTACTAACATTTTAACATTAACGTTTTGTTATTTTTTCCTTTCACAACTCTACATTTTATTGTAACTTCTTTTCATTTCTGCATAGATTCTGAGGTCAAATGCAAGTGCGCATTATGTCAGCTTTCCCACCTCCAGTAGCTACCACAATTTAAGAACTTACGCTTTCATGGCCATAGTTGAAATGTTAAGTCTTTTGGGGTTAGAACGCGTTTGATTTTGGAATAAGGTCGACGCTTAGCCCTCATTTGTAAGGGGCTGATTCATAAGGACAGAAATAAGGAGTATGGAATATGGTACAAACCTAACACGAGAAACACGTCCGAACTGATCTAAATCCCCCCCCCCTTTCATCCGTGGGATTTGTTAAATTCAGTTTTTCTATTAATCTTGTTTCCACTTTCGCTGTTACACTTAACAGTGTTATGTGATGTTATTACGATTTAATACTTTTACCTTCTATTATAAGAATTGGGCTACGGTAACTTGATATTTATGAGCCCGAACTGACTTGCGTCAGTGAAAGCAAAACATCACTGCTTAATTTTTTAATAGTCCGTAAATGGAGTAATTTCCAACACCATTATTTTTCATTACCTGAGCAGAGTGACGTGCGGTAATTAAAAAGGCAAGTAAAAACAACGGGACACGTCGTACGGTACAAGAAAGCGTAAGTAATGGGAAACCGGTGTGGCCGGAGCTGGGGCGAAAGCGCATTAGGTAAATTATGAATCTTGTGTTGTTCTTGTCATGCAGTCTTCAGAGACAGCGAACAAAAGGGTGTGATAGTGGCATTAGGCACGCGAGGACATCACGCGTGACCGACACCGCCACGCATGCATTTCTTATAACCCAGCGGCGCAGACGTAGGTAATTACGCCTGCTTTTAAGCCACTAGTTGGGTACCTGACATTCTGACGTCATTTAGAATAGTAGCTCAATGCTCAAATTGTTGTAGCAATATATTCTGTCCCCTCTATATGTTGATTTCCAGCCTGTTCGAATATTTTTAGACCACTGTAGTATGTCAACTCCGAACTACAAGACATTCGCTGCTTGCCAATTAGCTTTTTCACATTCTTTCTTTATCCGCCGCCGCGCCGGGCTAGCTCGGACTTCAACCGAAGGCTCCTTTATAAGATGTGAATCTCTAAACATATAAAAAGACTTTCTTCTTGATATATCCAGCCACACTAGACAAGCCCTTAGTCTAGTTTTGCTTTCTGAGCTGGTGGTCAATAATATTTTTTTCAGATTAAATAACTTTGTATTAGAAGGATATTGGATTGGTAATAGGAAGTAACCTGTGCCMCCTTCTAGGCGAAATCTTCTTGAATAACCTGGAAAAGGAAATCCTACCTGATTTATTTAATTTATCGTTTTTTGGTATAGGGATACGTCGATGATGTTTTTACTCTATCCCAAGATAGTCTAGTCTAGATGATTTTGACATTTTTTTTAATCTTATTTACTCACTTCATACTCTTTTACAGTCCGAAAAGAAGTCAACAAAATCATTCCTTTAGCCCWCAGCCACCGGCACAGGGGGYGTTTTTTTGGTCTTCGACCATTGATATTGAAGAAGGGGGTCAAGCAATTAGTGGTCCACGAGCTTTGAAAATGGGTATGGAATTACCTAAAACTAGTCAACAGCTATATACTGCACACCAAACAAATATGAAGCTTGGAATTCAATCATTCAATATATAAAAAACAAATAAATTGTTCGAAAAATTTCTTTATAAAGATAAATTAACTTTTAAATACCTCCCATCCCCTCCCGAAATATCCCCTATTTCCATTATATTTATTATTATATTTTTATTTATTTCAGTCATTTCTACATAGAATTACGAATCTTGGATTTAAAATGCTGATACTAAAATAAGAAGCGTTAGCTATTTCTATATTTGAAGAAAGAATTGCTAACAAAATTGTTTGCAGTAAGAAATCAAACAAAAAGATGGACAGCTTTTTTCATGCCTCCTGGCTTGAGGAAAATTTTGGAACTGCAACTGCAGGTTTTTGTATTAGTGTGTCGTGCATTCAGATATATACCGTTCAATACAGCTCAGATATAACTCCTTTTCCTTTAAATCGCAAAAAGTAGCATACATGGAAAGCATTATACTGGTAGAAATATAGCAGTTTTAGAAATTCTAGAAACTGAATATTCAGCTTGCTTCGATGATGGATGGTTCAAATGAAGTTATTACTATAGGTAGAAGCAGGAATACTTAAAAACAAAATGGTTTAAATTTAAATAAATATTATTTTAACAGCACTTGTAGATAGTTCCTTTACTACGCCACTGGTTGGTGTCGAGCGACACAGAATACGCTATTAAGCGCCCGTATTGTCTACTATACCCCGCGAACTTTGCATTAAGTATTCAGGCATCTGATAAGAATCCTTACCATTTAGAACTCCATTGTATTGACAAATACGTAAAATGGATTCTTATCCTGAACCGACCGCCTAATATCACCGATGCTATCGCTTTCATATGTATTATACATTAAGACAAGGTTTGTGTTTGTTCTCTAATGTTCTGTTTAATGTCAAATAGTATTAAAAACGACTTACTAAATAATAAATATATTCGTGATCCGTATGGGTTGTATTTCACTGCTAGATGCCGCTGGTGATAAAGCGAGCGAATCACGGAAACGTTCTTACGTTAGGTCCGTTTTCTCGTCATTTTTCCTTAATAACCAAATGGAATACCTAGTTCAGATTACCTCCATTAGCGTAATTAGTTTTGAAAGTAATCGCTCATATTTTTGGGAAACTGATATGGAGCATGAATGTTGTGTGTTTAATTATTCATAATTTCTAGCTAAAGTGATTTGGAAAACTCCAGGAAAAACCTCAACTTATCGATGTTGATAACATTATTATCTAAAGAGGCTCTAGTTGAATTAACCAGAAATACCCTTGATAATGTCACATGTATACATAAATTGGCAATTAGTCGAAGAGAGGGCTAAGAATGATCATACTGTATATATATTATGTGGATTAGTAAATTGTTGATATCGGTGGGTTACACGCTATTAGACAATCTTGAACTACTATGTCTATACGAAAACATGTCTGGAACATTTCCAGAAAATTTTAAGGCCAATAATTTAACTAAACACAAATATATTTTTAAGGGTCAAAGACGCAATTAACGAATGTTTAAACACACATTTGCATTTAAATTGTGTTTCTTCAGGTCCTATTCCAAGGTCACTGCATTATGTGTCTTATAATGCAGTGACCTTAGAATATTGCTGGGATAGCCTTCAAATTCGTGAATAACACAGGTTGAATTACCGTGCAGAAATTATATAAAAACTATGTAGTAGTTTACAGTGTAACCTCGTGTAGCATTCGAAGAGAACCAAGAAAATAGAATTTAATTACAGCTCATGAAATAATTTTTGTACCGTTCTGGACTGTATTGGAAAACAGATGACCATCCATTTACGCCATTAGTAACATTATACGTTTTGATTTACTAACAGACTCATTATCACACCAAAAGCAATTTAATAATGAAGCATATTATTAAACTATTGTTGGTACTATTCAGCTACTGAACACTCCTGAGAGATAAACGTAAGTACTATTGCTACAACCTACAAAAAAACAAATGAATATTAATACAGAAGATTTACTGTCGGGGGTTCGAAATATGTATAGGGTGTTTTACATAACTGTAGATTATTCTACAACCATACTTTTTCATATTCACATTCTAGTATAGGTAAAAATTTACTATAACTGTTAATATTCACAAATGACGCTTTTTTAATAGCTTCGTATTAGCACTCCTTTTTCTTGCCCTACCCCAAGACCATAAATACCCTGCACAGAGTGATGAATAATTAGGCTTTACATCGTATACCAGTAGTCCTAAAGCTTGTAGGAAACAATTACTTTACTGGCCAATATAAACTGCTGCTAGAAATTATTTCAAAGTCCCTATCGCCGCTAGAGGATGCTACAGTATTTTAAATTATGACAATTATGAAAAAGGAGTGAGGGAGGGTGAATGTTGAAATAAGAAACATCTCTGGTATGACTTAACATATTTAGATGGGCAAGGTATCATTTCTAAATATAAATTGCAATATTAAATGCTGGCATTTTCTCAATCTAAATCTAAATATCGATTTATGCAAAAATTTTAAATACAACGGCATGAGACTACCTACAGTTGAAAAGAAGATCAAATGAAAATAAAACTGCCGAAAACCTCGTTTTGATATGATAAAGATAAAGCCGATCACCTTTCTTAAATGCTCACCCTGCACTATGGTCTGATATGATATTAATTAAATAAGTATTTATTCATCTGAAAAGCAGTTCCATTCTAACTATATGTACAAAATTTTTACTTTTAATATAGTAAAGGCCTTTATCATTTATTATAGTTAATTATCAACCCCAGCGTTCAATTCCCAACAAGACGTCCGATTAGATCTTCCGTCATAATTGAAGTTGGCCGAACTAAGAACGAAGTGACCATCGCCGCGGGCAATCCATCCCAAAGTCCCGTCGTATGAATAGGAGTGATTAGTAACCGGAACAACTTTAGTGTACACTTAGTAGCCTAAGTTGGCGGCCCTTGTTATTGGAACTAATAACCGCCCGGGGCCCCAGTTGCCCTGATGTTTGCGTAAGGTGACCACTCCTGCAATCTATCGGGAAGTTTGCGACAAAAATGCGCGGAAGTTCTTGTTTCCACGGGGCGATTCCAGTTTTAGAGTTGCCACTGGAACTCAGTTTATCAAGTTGTTGCGCCTTGGGGAATTATGTAGGGGTTAGGCAGAAGTAAAACTTGAAATGATCTGATCGAAAAGCGTTGAAACAGAAGCAATGCCAATGAGGTTATAATTACCCTGAATGTTTGAAATCTAGTAATGTTATTACTGATGCGGTACTAACGAAACCTTATCTAAATGTCAAATTGAAAAATTAAACAACAAAAAGCATTGGGCAAGGCGAATCAATCCTGCAACAGTTAGTTACCAATACCGTAACTAACTTCCTTCACTATAAACATAGTAATAATGGTCCAAACTGGATAAATAAATTCCTTAGTAAAACCACTAGATTTCTTAGAGACAATACTAWTATAATCATAAKTAAGCCCGATATTACCACTGTAGGCAAGAGAACCTACACTACAGTTTTAGATTCTGACCAACTACATCCACATTTAAGATATGGAATTCAATTTTTAAACAATTACGTCGTAACTATATGATTAATAACATGCATAGAAGAAATGCATTAATAATAATAGTATCACGTCAAAATTTTATGCTTTATCAAAAGTACACGAACCTGTTTTATCGCTTACTACAATCGTCTCTTCCCCAGATTTACCAACCCTGGATCTCACCTAACTGATAATACTTAACTCTGTTTACAATTTTAATAATCCTCGTTGTTAGGTAATTTAATAATTATTAGTTATCACCAAGTTACGTCTTGGTGAGTCTTGATGCAGTTTCCTTATTCACAACATACCTTTCTTTTAATCTGTGTTTGGAAATAATTGAATCCAAATGGAATAACTTTAAACGTTTCAAAATGCAACCTACAAACAAATTTTGGTACCCTAATGATTAGCAAAGTGTCACCCATATTAGCACAATAAATTATTAAGTACCTGAGATTTGTGATCCAGGATCAATAACTAGACGAATAAGCTCCGTTTCACCACAATATGTTTGTACGAAGGTCTGAGCTGTTCCTAGCAGGGTAGCGTGAATTAGTGTAATCTGAGTTTGGTCATTGCATGTATGTGCTTGGGGTGCGGAGTTGGAAGTAGATGGCGTTGATGTGTGTCTAAGTTCTTGAACGAAATGCTCACCTGCTAAAGCGTTTCTATCGTCTTTTTTCTATCTATGGTTCGAACTTCGGCTGCGCCTGCATGTCGACTGCGAGTTACAGGATGAAACAGTGTCGTTTCCGAGACAGTTGAAGCCTCGCATCAGTGTTCTAAGAGTATCGTGACGTTGAATTTCGTTTTAGGACACTGGTAATTTATGAGCATTTGAGCACAGTGGGCACTTGAAAGCAGCCTTCTGAGCTGTAGACAAAAATGATGATCCAGTGGACATCCGAAATTTTTGGTGCTTTGTTGAAGTTGAAACCTTAACTTCTCCCTTGTTTGGCTGGCGTGAGAGTTCTAAGACGTTGCATCATGATTGAATAATCGTAGGAAGATTGTTGAAAGTGGGTACCTCAACAGCTGAGAATTCAGCTTCAAAACATTTGTGAGTGTTGCTGTCTTAGCGTCTTAAACCAGTGTGTAGTAAAATAAGACTATTAAGCCTTACAGCTTTTAAAGCCTTACTGCTATATAGGAACACATATAAAAATTCATGAACTCCTTGTATGGTATCAGATGGAAGAGAACGAAATGCTGCGATCTTGTTCAAGTATTGAGAGGCGAGCTTGCTTTGGTAGCGCTTTAATAATGCGTCATATTCGATTGGATAGTTTTCGTTTGATGGATGTAAATCGTCGATTAACGTCAAAGGTGCTCCTTGGAGAGAGGAACGTGAATACTTCATTTTCTTGATGTCTGAAACGTGGTCATTTCAATGTTGTTCACCATGAAACGAATTTATTTGTATTTTCGGGAGCTTAGCTTTCGTGATTTCTAAAGTGGTTGAAAGCATAGGTGTATCCGTCTTTTTAAGAAAATGTGCGGCAGTAGCCTTGATCGAATAGTACATTCCGTCAAAGCTCGCGTATAATGTGCAGTTTCAACTTTGTCTTCTTCTCGTGTAAGTGGGGGTCGATAAAAAGAAATTTCATCCCGAATCCAGTCAAATGATTCGTAGATCTCTTCAATTTTTGAATAACGTGCTTCGAATTGTGGCCACGTTTCAGGGGTGATAGATTTATAAAGATCGAATAGTGTTTGAAGACGTGAGAAATACTTTCGCCGTTTTTCGACTAGTGCGGTTAACTTTGCTTGCGCAAGAAAAATAGAGAGATAATTCGGGTTAACTTGGGGAACGGAGTAAAAACTGATATCGCAGGGTCGACGTGAAGTATACAAGTTCACCTTGATGAAACAATAAGCGGTATGTTTTGAATATGGGGGCTCCGGCTCGAAAGGACCAAACTGTTGTTTAATAATGCAGCGGGCTCCGCAACTGCAAGGGTAGGTACTTACTGCCCGTTGTGTTGTCGGTGGGCCCACACATATTCCACATTAGCTTGAATTTCGAGGTTTCGTACGATTAAGTCTTATTCTGCCCACCCTCGTTCGTCTTTCGCTACTGATCAAGTCTGGGAATGGAAAATTGCAGTGCCGCGAGTGTTCCGGAAAAGGGTGAATATATAAAGGAACAGACCATATGGGAAATGTTTTTGGGCCATATAGCCAATTTTAATAAGACAAAAGAGATTTTCTAAAACGCGGTACTACTGTAATTCCTGAAATAATTTATTATTTGTAGTGCCTACCGTAAAATACAGTTTTTCAAAAGATCTATCAAACAGTCGAGAAAAATTTTGCCACCTTCAGATATATTTTTTAATACTTAGCCATCCCTTATTGCTACCAAAGGAACTAAAACTGACAAGTTATGAGTTTTGTCTATTTAAATCCAAAATTATCAGAACTTGTGCCCCCAGTAAAGGACTGAATCATCTAACGGGTGCATAGTAGACAACCTCCCAAAGGTGCACCCTGGGCAACGTGGTATCACGCCTAAATAGTCTACAACTTGGCCTCTGGACCTCCTTGAGGATATCCCAGCATACAAAATCGACAGAATTGGAAACGAAAACAATTTTTAGTGAAAAAAGTATTGAATCATTGTACTTATATAGTTATATAATCTGTCGATCGCCATACAATAAATCAATAAACCAAAGAACTCTAATTTTTACCAGATGCCACTGTAAAAATTCAAAGTGGCCCGCAAACGTCATTTGCTGAATTCGCCCTTCGGCATCACATCAACTGATTAGCTATCCAGCGATCGAAAGGTAGAGTTCGAGAGCCGCGGTCTGATGCGTGCGGTGTTTGCATGGAGCTTACTCCCACCCCACCCTTCGGAAGGTTAAATTACGCGAATAATTAACGAGAACGAACAAATAACTCCTCTTCGGTTTCCATCATCGGCGACTGTAATGCCTTTCAAAGTGCTCTCCGCTCAAGAAATAGACGAAGGATTAGGGGATGAAGTAGGCGAGCGAAAGGGTTGAAAACTTGCCGATGCGCTTACTGACTTTTTTTAATTAAAAAGTATTTAAGTCTCTGTGAACAAAAGAACGGCAGGCTTAGGAGTTTTATTTCCCAGCGCGCAGGCATATTTACCCGTGTAATTAGCGAAAAAGTTGGAACTTTCGTGCACAGTTAGTTTGTTCGCAGGAAAGGAGACTACTTACGGATAGAAAAGAGAAATGGGACTGAAAGATAAGGCTATTCAAAAATTGCAATGAAACAAAACAAGTTATTGCAAGTACTAAGCGTTTTAACTCTTTTGGAAAGAAACAAAATGAAGTGCTCCTGTATAATTATTATTACTTCCCTGTGCACTCTATCGCGTTTATTGTAACTCTAATATTTACACCTTTCCGGAGGAATTCTATTCTCCTTCAACTGCCGACAAAAAAAAACAACCAATAATAAGTATCAAATTCTGAATTGTGAGAATTGCCTGTCACACTTCTTAAACAAGTTCTTAAACAGCAAACAAACAAATTAAATTTAGCTTGATCGCTTGTAAGAGTTGTATCCACTAGATAATACGAATTATCAGTTAAAGAGACGACTGCAATAGGTCACACCCCACGTCATGTGAATTGAAACTATTATGATTTTATATATTTTGCATTATTCAATGCCTCTAAGATCACTGTTTCGAATTAGAAATTTTGTTTTGTCGAAGCCATTCACTTTTTATGTAGCTGACATTATTCAGCTTCAATTGAGTCTTTTCCACGAATCGTCGTACTATTATTATTACTATTAGCTTAATATTCCCATTAACTACTCAAATAACGTGTCGTTGACATATGTTTGTTGTTTTACCCTCGAAAATGATTGATAAAGGTCTAAAAATTCAAACGATGTTGACGGATCGCACTACGCTTGCTAAATGGTCGAAGCCCTTGTTGACGTCACATTTCGTATCACGTGACCCGCGTGGCATGCAAAGCAGCAAACAGCATAAGTATAATAATGCGACAGATATACCGTTGATTGTTAGCTTCGCCTTCGGATTCTGCTTGCTTGTATTTGGCACAGGTAGTTTTTTCATAACTCTTGTTCTCGTGTTTAATTCCTATTCGGTGTGTATCTAATCGGTGTATGTAGGTTCATGAATACCGCGCATTGAGGTTTGAAATGATGTCACAGTTTTTGTGTAAAATGATATCCACAGGAGAAAACAGTTTTAGAAGAAGTCATCTGACATCTTAGACAACTTTAATCTTCTTTCTTTTTCCTTTGGTACAGTGGGTTGCAGATAAAATCGAACGACAATGTTTTAATGATGTAAATCTGCCTTTGTTCAAAGCAGCCATTCAGTGAGAATATTGAGGTTTAAAAACTAACCTTCTTAACATCCGATAAATCCATCCTCCATAATTTACAAACTATATACCCGCGTCCGTATTTATGGCCTCTCCCTCAATTAGAAATACAATGCAAATGGCATACCCATAAGTAGCCTTTGCAAATAAAAGTCTATTACATAGCTGAAAAACAACGAAAATTCGGTTTAAGAGTCGTTCGATTTTATCTGCAACCTATTGTACAGTAACAAAATTCTTAGTAAAATTTTTGGACGTGCTTTTAAACCTAGGGACAGAATGTCATTTATTTTCAAGTTTCTCTGCCAGTATGTTGAGCAAACGAGATATTATTAAATATTACGCCTATCTAACACTCAGCATTCACTTGAATAATCGGTAGAATTTATTTTAGCCTATTGTTTGTTACAAGCGAAAAAGACAGAAATCTACGAAAACAAATCAACAAATGCTTCAGTGCGTCAGCAGGTTTGTCAGGTTTGCATGGTGATCGTCTGTAACTAAACTACTCCTAAAAATGTCGCCCATATGACGCCAATTACCAACATGGCATAACCACCATATGTTATCACCATAAAAGTGCTGATATACGTTTGATCCAAAATTTTCTTTAACGTTTGTCATTTTTTGTTTAAATTGTTCAAAAATACACAATCCGTTTATATAGCATCTCACACGGTGCGTACAAGAGCTTTTAGGAACCCAGGCTTTTGAGATGTGGATATTGATAAACTATTGTCTCATTAGGAAGCAGACTATTAGAAATTGATTAAAAATTGGTTAAAATACCTTCAAAACGGTAAGATTTCGTATGATATTTAGAAATACGAACTAGCAACGGCAGCGGGCAACTATCTGTCAGTGCAATTCCAACTATTACAAATAATCGATTTAGTGGATGCCGCTTCTGAGCGTTCAAATCGACTCATATATTGTAGTTTGGTAATTATTAATTTTTCAGTTAACAGCTATGAGAATAAAGCGAGAAAACGCATTTTTAAGTGTGCCACGTAAATTATTTTTTGAAACTTTCGTAAAATTGGAAAACAACGAATTGGTTATTTCAATTTAGTGCAACTTGCGTGTTTCTTCAAATGGGTATCTAGGTACTGGTTTTAAAGGTTTTACCTGCCTATTTTATACTCTACTACTCATACATCTTTACTATCTTCACCAGTTTTGTCGAAATCTCTTCGAAATATGATAAACAAATTAAATGCATTGAGGGGCAAGAAGTTATCTGATTCGGAATATTGTTTCATTGGAATCTACTTTCGCAGGCACTGTTCATGTTTGTTAATTTTTAGTCGTACCTGGTGAAGTTTATCTGATGTTGTTATATTGCTCTTCTTTTGTGAGAGGGTCATGAGATATAGTATACGAATATATGTGCTTGTAAGTTCGCGTTCTAATGTTCAAGAAGGGTAAACTACCATTATACATTAAGCTGTCGACTGTAAAATTATTAATTTATCTACAACTGTTGCATGTTATGAGGTCAAACAACAAAATATCACCGACATTCTAATACCAAGTCCCATTTTAACTGTAAAAAAATTAATGTAATTTTTATATTTACAATAGCTCTTTAATAAAAAATTCTTGCACAAGCTGACTACGTTGTCGCACACCGTAGCAGCAAACCATTTCCCGCAACGTCGATGTGTAGAAGGTTCTAGAGACATGATAGACGGGTACAAAAGGATAGACAACAAGGAGATACTAATCTGTTATTTAACCTTGTAGGGATAACAGGAAAGCAATAAACAAGGCAGTAGTCACAGGTTATAGTAGCAAAGTATGTTGGCCCGAGTGAGATGTTGCTAGTTATTGTTAATATTGTGAGCGTTCGTCAAATAAAGAACTTTCAGGACCATAATGATGTTTCAATATTATTAAAAATAATATCTGAAGCAATTTTGATATACCTGCAATTATTACAAAAAAACCAAATCAATTTGGACATAATTAAATAATCAGGACGGCCAACTAATCTGCCTAGTAGCACATTGTTTTATGAATTGTAGACATACCGTGCAACAATGGTGGTACCTTGGACATAATGTTTTTTTGTATTACAAGATATAGTTAAACTACCATCAGGACTGCATCAGGTGATTAAATTTGTTTATTTACAAGAAATACGTTACCGTGTATATAATAGATTAATAAAGATACTGCTTATAAACAACGCGTCTTACAAATATTATCTTCTGTTAATAGGCGAAAATTTCTAAATGTAGTTACCTTACACTAGTAATGTAGTAATTGATCATTACCGAATGAGTTAAGTCAGTTGATGTTTTGTACAAGATGCAAAATTATTAAACCGTCAGCCTTGGCAGGTTACCTCTTTAATTGAATTTTGTTATTTATAGAAAATACCGAATCCTTAAACGGGTATGAAAACGAACACAGAACACACTTTGCAGATCTAAATACAAAGCTGTGCCAGTTCTAGGGTATATCAGACAACAACACGTCTGTGTACTTCGCAAGGGAGAAGACTGAATTACAACATTGGAGGCTCGTGACAATATCTACTGTGTCAACAGTTAAAATTTTGGTCCACTAAACTCAGTATTACTATTTATTTATAAATTAGTAAACCCAAGTAACCGATACACAAGTCTAAATTATACATTATTATTATTCAAAGTCGCTAGCATAGGCTAGTGCAGCGAATAAATTCATTAACTCGCCCCACCAATGTGATTTGCTCCGTTCAAATGGTGGACGATGTTGTATTTCTAAAGTGGGACTTCTTTCTTGGCGTACAGTTAATCTTCACTCAAAAGCGCCGATTCTAAAACAATATTATAACAAAATCGTCAGGTCAAGCAATTAACACGGTCTAATCTTCTGTATTTGTCTCTTCCCAGTGCAGCTATGATGGATTTTGCATGTTTTAAAAGTAGCCCAAACTGTCGACTTGCTATCTCTGTTGATTTTCATATCGTTGTCTCGATATACAGCCCGTCAATATCGAGCAGTGCGGCAGAAAGTGAAGAAAAAATTATTGTTTTGATAAAATTTCTGTCCCAAACGAATTGTGCTCGATTTGAAACTGTATTTTTATAAAGTGGTGTACACCACCATGGTTGTAGAATAACATCGTAGGTATACAGAATCTCTGTTGAAGATTGGTAGAACTGCCAATTTTAAATACAAAATATAGCATATTACGTTAGCTGAAGTTCGCAAACAATTATTAAATACGTATAGGTACAATTAGTGCATCTTATAATTTGTGCTTATAATCAATAATGTTGTACTTAATTTAAAAAAAATGTTTCGCAGCGTGACGGACACCAACACTTATTCAATCGCACCATGAAATAAGTTAGTAATGATTGAGCATAATTCTGATAAAAAACTATTTTATTTTATAAGCATGACTTATACAGCCTGAAGTTAACCAACACGATTTCGAAGTAGGTAGGTAATTATATACAACAGCACAAGTTATAAAAATAGTAGCACAAATTATATGACTTTATGAGAAAATGTTACATCGCGAGAAGTTAAAAGCCCCATATTTAATCGTCAATAATTAATAAGGCATTCAGCACAAAATATTAACTTAGCACAAATTAGCAGAAATGTAGCACTAATTGCTAGAACCTCCAATCGGCTCGTACCTTCCTATATACATTGTAATTAGCAATTTTATAAGCAGGCGCCATGCGCTATTTAAGACAAATCACCTTTGTAAGAAACTTAGAATGGTACAATTTGTTGTGACAAAACCAATTTTAATGGATCACACTGCAATGGTCTAGTATGCCAGTCCAGACATTTGTCCCCCCAACGGACGTCACTCCCAGTTGGTACTCGGTCGCACTTATTGCGTATTTAGACGGGAATCGACGTCCAACGGGGCTTTAATTGTCGCGAACCGTAAATCCACCGGATTACTCGTACTTTGATTAGATTTTGCATAAAAATTCGGGTCCAGTTGCGACTCACCCACCCAGGAAGGCTCCGTCATGATGAAATTTTAGTCAGTTACTGTAATTCTAGATGGCGCAAGAAATTTGTAAACCACAAAAGGTGTATCGAGATTTTTTTGCAGATATTATTAATGTATGGGCATAATCTTGTCAATAACATTTTTACTATTGCTAATAACATTAAATTAAGAAATATAAACGTTTTTTATTCCATCGTTTTTGATTATTTAATCATGGGGAACGCGCCTGTGTCGAGTATTTGAAAAATAATGTACTGTGCCAAAAGAGACTTGTAATATGAACATATTATGTAAACTAAAACGTAACAAAAAACCTTTATAAAAAAGAAAAGACTTGCAAGACTGAATAGATTTTAAGCTCGGCGGGTCTGCAAAGTCGTGGACGTGGCAACGTTATGCGCCGTAAGAGAGTGTAAACGTTTTGTGTGTGTTGAATTTACTTTTTGTAACTTTGCGCTTAATCGTTAAAAATAAATGCAAACATCACTGTTTTGCAAACGCACACAAACCACAAACGAACACCGAACAGCTAACAAAAGTGACAGCTGATAGCCGGTAAGGGCTTTCGTGCTCAGTAACCAACTAACCTGTGCACTTTTGTCCACCTTTAGCGGCAGCAGCACTTGTGACGTCACAAGTTTTTGACGCCAAAAACTTTTTAGGTTTGTTATTTAAAAACTGCAGAAAGAAAGAACAATTTTTTGGGTTATACTACCTTCCATTACGGTGTGCAGTTGTTCGGAAAATTCAAATGACGACTTATTCGCTTAATGCAAGTAAAGGGATACTTGAAACGATCGGAGCACTCAAGGTAAAACAGACAAACATTGACGTACCTAATCCTATGTTGTTTTTTTTTGAAAAAATAAATAAATGAAAAAAGTTGTCCTATTCTAAATTATTTATTTGATCATTGAAATCATGTTTGTGTTGCTGGCATGTAGGCTACTTTTTATTTGAGTTTAAGACTGCTTATTTTCAATTTGACATCGCACTTTTAATTTAAAATCTTTTGTGATTCTTTTCATTGTGTCCGGCACTGATGCTGGTTGTTATTAGCTTAAAGGGCTTTGTCCATTACAAATTTGGTAATAAAGTGAATACAGTTTGACTTTGTGAAGTTGAATCTTTTAGGTACTTTACTTTACTTAGTAAATATCCACTTCAAGAAAATGCATCAGTTTACAATATTTAGGTTGTGCTTTGTCTGAAGCAATGCGCATGATCCGGGAACGGACAGAAGAGTAGAAGTAGCATCAATATGATACTACCATCTGAGTCGCGTTTCCTCTCGCTCAGCAATGCAGTTTAATCCGACGCGCGACGCTTTTAAATAATTCTCGAAACGTAGAGTAACTATTTTATTTCCAAGGCCGTTACAAAATGATATATTGTATAATACGTTGTACCGTCGTACCTAATCTAACCTTACTCCCCGTCCCTCTACTTCACCAACCAATTCCGCCTAGCTTCGCAATTCGCGGTTCGCGAGAGCACTGCAGATGACGCTAGGGCAGGTATCGCTGACAACTCGGCCCGCTACCACCAGCGAAGTCCTCGCACTGCGCTGTGGATCTTCTTTAGGATGGGATTCATCTGGGTCTTCGTCGAGCACATGACACCGCGGCCTCATGGAATCTGATGCGAAGACGGAGTTGAAAGCACGTTGTGTTTTCTGGGCTTCAGAGATATCATTGAGCAAATACCTGTCGTTTCCGATAAGTTTGGCAACCATGTATGGTCCTTTCTACAACGGATGATGTTACGTGGACTGGCCCTTAGCTATAGGATCCCCAGAACGAGGTCACCTTGATATACTTTTGGCGTTTTGTGTTTTGTATGAAACATTTGTTTGTCTTTTATCTGTCGCCGTTTGGATGCACTAGGACACTCCATATCGGTATGTCCTACACGCGAGCACACATCACATCGTCCTTTGCGATGTTTTATTGCAACATGTCCACATTCGTTGCAGTTGAAACACTACAACGCTTGACCCATCTTGCATTTTGCTTCACACTTCGAGGTGAGTAGATCTTGTTGCTAAAAACACTAGTCATTGCCAAAGTATAGCTCAAGTCCTTGTCATTTAGTCCGGATATGATATCTTTATCAATGCGGAATCACTAACGTTACCTTTACCAAAAAGGCTTTCATGTTGTTCTTGTCATAATTATCGTATGTTACGTTTTTCCTTTTCTTCCTCTAATTAATCTGACTAATCTAATAAATCTGCCACAAGTCTGTTTTTAAACGTGTCCCAATCTGATATGTCTTCTTGTAGGCTATCAAACCAGAATTTGGATGTGCCTTTTAATTTTGTGATTGCGTTATACAACTTGGTACAAACATCCCATCTGTTTCGATCCTTCAGGGTTGAATTCAAGTAACACTKTGATGTACGCCCAAACTTTMAAAMCTCTTCCACTCTTGTGCACTAGGAGGAATATCGGGAGCTTTTGACTTTTCTTGAAACAAGCGGGGTGGATTTGATGAAAATGTTATTTTCACTTAACGTTCCCATCCGCTTAATTAGTTTGTCCCCGGCAAGAGCTAGAGATCTAACTCGGCCATGCTCAGTGTGTGGTGTTGTCTTCTGATTAGGTGCATGTAATCTTTCCTGCTGGACTTATACCCCTTTTCACACTGAATTTGAGATGCTTATTTGCTTTTTCCCTCACTTTATTGTTTAGCTGCGATTTCTCTTTAAGGTCACCGCTTCGATTGCTTTTATCTAGATTGGTCGATAGGACCACAATAAATTTGACGAAGAGAACTATCTGAGGTCAACCACTGGGCAATTATGTTGCCACATTGCGCCAACTCTCACTCTCTCTCTTGCTCGACTTCCACAGTAGCTTTGAACTTTTGAAAAAGTCCAACATCGTCCTCTACATATTCTCCCACAGGGCGTTCCAGAGACGCGGGATCTGCAGCAAGTGGTGCCACTTCTGCCATGAATGGGCCAATTTGGGCTGTAAGTGTTGCCTTTGGAGAAAAGATATCTTATCCCGAAGATTTTGTTTGATCATGAATGCCAGATCGGGGTGAATGTCGCACCATCTCCCGTGCACTCGGTTTATATGTCCACTTCGGTTTATACTAGCTTTCTCATATATGTGAAGCATGATCATGGTGGTCTGGGTTCAGTTTCTTGGAAGTACTACTGAGGGTGTTGAATATTAATTCCCATTGTGACCAGCGGTATTCGAAGAATTTTTTATAGTTTCTCATTTCTGATCCCACGAGTAACTGGGGAAAAACGGTCGAGCATGGCAGCGCCCCGCCATACTATGTTAAGGCTAATTTCAACCGGAGGTCGCTCGGTATCCAGAGAGTGCGTTATCGACACACTCCTGTGTCATGCAGCCTAGTAAAAAATGATTCAGTAATATCGTCGAACCGTTTTCACTTGTTTGCATTTCCTGAACATTTTTAACACGTCATCAGACATGGCAGCAGATTAAGAAGATTCTCACAAAATATTATCTTACATGAATCACTCATGTCAAGATGTTCACCCTCAAAGCCAGAGAGGAAAACTTTTTTCAATAAGTCACTATTTTGGGAGGAAATTTAATAAAAATTGGTAAGTTATGCTTTGAAAAGTAATACGCTGTGATGTGGACTTATACAAGATATTGGAGATGGTAGTGGTAACTTTTCAAGGAGGGCATTTATTTACACTAATAAGATCTAGGATGTACCAATATTTTTTTCTACAAGTAAGGTACTTTTGTTAAATGTTATATAGACATCCGTTTTTGAGATTTTTAGGTCTAGATATCATAACAGTAAAAAATTAAAATAGCAAAGCACGAACCCATACAATTAAAGCACTTTGTCTAGGAAAGTTACCCGTATCTTTTCAAACTGTCATGTTCATCGCGCCTTAATAATCTAATTCCTAATATTTTATGTCGTTTGCTGTTTAAAGCGTTCCTTTTTCGTTTGTTGTCACTAAGAATACCACGTGACTGCGAAAGTGATGTCTCTGCTTAAACCCATAATACACCATAACATTTTCACGATGGTTTTTAAGTTAAAAGACTGAATTTGTATGCAAAAATGTACGTATGTCTAGGGAGTATTAAAAACATTCAGGCGCCTGGCAATTTATCAGTCATTTAAAAGAATCTCATTTTTGTGACACTATTTATAGATGCTATCAAGTTTACGCTATCAAGATTATTATTCAATTATATTCGATAAACGGTTAAGTGCGGTCAGTGACGCCGAAACAGGTCTAGATTTTGAGAGTCTGTACGCGAAATTTTTATTTTGTCAGATGTATTAATATGGTTACACATGTAGAAACCTACTGGCATAAACGAAATGCGAAAATTTCAAATAGATTTTAAATTATTCTACTATAAAGTTTGCGCAACAAGCAGAGGTTAGAAAACGGGCCCTCGTGACGAAGCGTGTGACGTAAAGTTCGGATGGAATAACTAATCCTAGGAAGATAAATAAAATTATTTATTTTTAAGACATTATAATATGTAGCAGTTGTAATTTCGTTGAAATCTTGTGATTAACCCTCTTGGGTTTTCTACGTCACGCACTAGCCTCATCGCAGGGTATCGTTTTTTAGCCTCTCTCCTTACAACAAACTTTGTACTTCATTTGTTTAAAATGTTAGGTAGTCAATATTTTGGGGTTTTTTGTACAGCGGTAGATATGTAAGCATAAGTTCTACCGTAATAAGATGTTAAAAGCAACAATTAAAAAATCCTGAACAGCTTTATTTTTCTTACACGCATATTACTTACAAAATGAACAGTTTGTGATTATCACCTCGAAAGCTAAACACTACGTCATAAGTACCTAGATGGAATCACGGATGGCATCAGAGGGAGCTTGACCATTAAAATATATTTGCTCGAACACGTGGACGAGAGGGGAGACAATGTGCAGTTCGTCCAAGTGGAATTAAGTATAGATTTTCTCCCCTATCTAAAGTCTTGCAACCCCTTGTCCACATAAATTGCTTGCTTAGTTCGTCTGTCCCTAATTCACAATCTTGAATTTGCATACTTTATGAGATTAGAATGCAGTCGTTAGACTGGCATCAACGCATGGTACACACATTCGTTAAGTGGCAGGTAATCTTCTTTGGGAAATACATTTCACTATTCCTGTACCTCAAGTATTGAAAGAATCGTATCAGAATGTTATTAAGGAACGTGACTTATAGAAGGGAAAGTTGTATATTTAGAACTACAAGTAATTATCTATTACATTAAAAAACCGTGGTACTAGACTTTCTTTAAATCTTGCATTGAGAATATTGTACTGATTAGTACATTTTAGTAAATAAGAAGAAATACGGAAAATTCCTTCTTCCAGTGGCACACAATTTAGCAACGCGCGCGACGGATTGTTTTGTACCTGTAGCTAAGGAATCACAAGCGTGTAGGTGTTATATTATCGTGCCTGCTTTGGTGCAGTTGTTCGCTAATAAGGAATGGCTTTTACTGAATAGTAATTACTGTTATTAAGAAGTCATGTTCAGTCGATACAATTACTTCTAGTGATCCAGATATCTCTTCCATTTCGTTTTACTTGAATATTACAGTTTAGTAAAACAGACAGTGCATACCTACGCTTTCCTTGATGTTACCTCCTGTAACTCTGTGGTTTGTGTAGATAAATATAACACACTATTTATAGCCGTGATGCCACGTTAACTACCAAGGTGTCTAAACTTATTTGTACTGTTTTCTTTAGCTCTTTACTTCTTTGCTCTTTGCCCGCATATTCCGTTGTTTGTAGTGCTAATAAGGATTAAAAAGAATTGAAAATTATGATGCTAATGCCGGTGGTGGCCCATAACTTAAGCAGTTTTGAAGAAATATATGATTTCCTACAGTGTTTTGGAAAGCTCTTAAAATAAGCTACCACGATATGTTATAAAGTTCTCCAAGTCGTTCATCTTGGGTAATGGTAATGGCGGTGGCAACCTAATTCCAAAGGTCCATAACAGTTTTGAAGATAAAATATAACTTCTTTGGAGCTCTTGAGATAATAAGCTACAAGAATATGTTATAAAAATAGGGGTTCCTATTTAAAAAATCGCGATGACCTATATCTGACCTTTAGGGCGAAACTCAACCTGAGAAGATAGAACTTTCGCACCCTAGCTTTTGTCTATTTATGGATTTCTATACCGTTTTCGCGTCTGGTACATATAATACATGCAAAAATTAAAAAAAGAGGGCGTTATGAGAGGCACAACTAACAACAACATAAAGTTTCATATCGTTTCTATTTTCATTGCTGCTTCACTTCTCCTTCTCTGATGACATAAAGTCATACACTAGAGACTATCAATCCTAAGTTAAAATCAAATGGTTGTCAGTTGTTGAAAATTCTGTTGTGCTGGATTCATCGTGTGATTCAAATAACTGGGAATGGACGATTTTCGCGGTTTGACTAGCATTTGAAAGAATCGATTAGAGCTACACTCAACTGTTTAAAAAAACTGCACTTAGCTTCATGAAGTTTTGTAGCTTCAGATCACTTTATGTATATGAAATTTCATGATTTTTTGCATAAGTATCTTGCATCAATAGTTTTTCTCATCAAAAGGAACATCTTTCTTTCCTTCCAGTTATCAAAAAAAGGCTAACGTGACTAAAGCTATGGTAATTGCCGGTCATCCTTTTTATCTTGTTATTTAGGTGCAGTACGGAACAGTAGTGCATTTCAACCTTCGGATTTTTCTTTGTTATTACTTGGTAAGTAACGAGTGTCAATTAAAAAAACACTCGTAGTAAGCCGACCTATATTTTCGTTCGTATACCACTGACAAAACCGTAATCTTCTGTGACAATCTATTGGTCGTAATTTTCCGGATTTGACACAATATGGCATGAGTACAGATGCAAATATTCTCTTAGAAGTTGATGACATGCTTCTACACAAAGTTCAACTTATTGAGACAGATGCCTAATAGAAGTTCTTGGCTCGCGATGATTATTTTGTGTATTGCATTGATGCAACCTCAGAAAAGGTTTCTTGGAACTCCTCCAGACAGGGTGAAATGAAACATTTTTAATTTTTATTTACTTTCCAGCCATTTTCTATGTACTCTTTCACCATAAWAGCCTTTTKTTTAGGAGTGCATACCATGATTACAAATTCAATGATATGCAAAAAAAAATTTACTTGCACTTCCGTAATTTATAATTTCTCACTGCAAAATGATTGGTATTTGTTTTTGTGCAATATGATACTTTGCGATAGTATAACATATCTACATACTTATAAATATCCTACTTCCCTTAACTTAGGCTTCTGTTTAGRTCATGGTTCTTAACAAAGGTAGATATTTCAAGACCAAGTGACCAAACGACTCAAAAACGTTCTTCGAGAGTTATCGAGTTTTGCGACGCACATTAGAAGCGTCTGAATTATCATCCGCGCCCAACCTATATCGAATATGGAACGAGGTGAATTCATTAAAAGGCTGGTTTACTTTACATGACGGCACGGCACGCCAGGGGACCCACGCCTATGGAGGAGCGCGACGGTCGCCAGGGGGCAAGACGGACGCGTCGGCCGCTCCTAGAGACATCTCTCGGGAACAGCCGACCGCACCTTCTACTCCGGTAATTTACTTACGCTTATCTGCCGGCTCATCTTATATATGCCCCAGACGGCGTTTTAAAAAAGTGTAATTTATATCAGCCGGGTTGAGATAGCGAAGGAGTTCCACTTGTGTATGGACGATTACGACCCGGTGCTGCCTTAATTAGTTAATTAATGAACTTTGGTAGGCGGAAAAATCGATTGGTATACGCGGACAGAAAGAACACCTAATGTACTCTGTAAACATCATGAAGTCGTAGGGAGTTCTCGCAAAAACAAGGGGACCAGTGCCTACTTTACACAATATCGAAATAATAGTGAGATTTGTTGGTCTACGTTCTACAATCTAAATCCGACCTGAAATCAGCAATCGCTTCCATCTTATACGAATAAGGCGATAAAGGCAGAAATTAAATTTATACCTATGCAAAAAGAACATCACGTCATCAAACAAATTGTACAAACTTTAAACCACTGTAACTCCATTTATTTAAAAGGAACAACATATTCATTTTTTTCTCTTTATTCTGAATACGTAGGCACTTAGTATACCGTATTTTAAAAATATTCTTTGTCTTTTACATTATTAAATTTCATCAATAAAAATAGTACATTAAACAAGCCAAGCCTTTATTTGGGTTCTTAAAATGGATAAAGAGGAAAGAGTCCCATTTGCAGTAGTTTTATATGCAGTCAAGGGTGCTACCGTTGCATTTGCTGCCAATTAAATATCTTTTTGCAGGTAGCGTTGCATATGCGATTGAGGGTGCTGAGGGTGTTCTAAACCACTGCTTGCACTCTGTCTACCTGAAATAGTTCCCTTTTCAAGAGTATTTTTAAAATTACTCGACTTTCAGTTTTATTTTTACATTTTTACTCTTACTTCCTCTTTTCTTAACAAACACATATTACTGCGGAATCGGCACTATCTGTGTACAGGAGTTGCAGGCGTGTAGATTAGGCTTAGTGAAGCAGATGTTTTCAGTGCTAGTGTGTACAGTATAGTGGTTTAGTGAATCAATAGTGTTCAAATAGTAGTGTTGTATTTAGACCTAGTGTATTTGATACAAGTGTTTTGAATAAAAGCAACATAGTCAAAAATATGCAGTTTTCGAACTCGTAGACCTAACAACTGGTCTCAAAAAGTAGGACCAGAAGACATAGAAAGTTCTGACATTAGTCAACTGGGTGTTAAGGTATATGTCAGTGACGGGAAGATAATCTACCAATATGGATGCACAATTACAACAGCAGCTCATGCAAGAGATGAAAGAAGTCAAGAAGGGGTGAAAACAGGCCAAGAGGAAATGAGAGTGAAAATGAAATATAACTGCTGAGCAACAACAACTGAAAACTGAATTGACGTAATTAAAGAAAGTCAGAGTAAGATCGAAGAGAGTCAACGAAATCGGAGAGAGTCAATCGCGTGAAAAATAAATTTGAAAATTCAATTATAAAATTAAAAATGGACATGAAAAAGAAGATGGCACAAAAACCTACGTTTTCACCGTCGTACGATGATAGACAAACGTCGTTTGAGACCTAAAAGATACAGTTTGAGGCTGGAACGATCAAGAGAGCTACAACTTTGGTGATTGTTTTGCGTCGATAAGCACTAAATTTGCATCGCACGTTACCAGCGTCCGACAATGAAGATTACCACAAGTTGTCTGCTGCTTTGGAACTACATTTCGGAGAACAGCAGTTACATAAGCTATTATTAAAGGCTTCAGGCATGACACTGTAATGAATGCGCTGCTGCTAGTCAGTTACTCGGCGACGTGGGCGACCCTAGGAAAAGCTTACCAGGCGTCAGCTGCCTACTGGAGTCAGTACAAAGTATGTGGGGAGTAGGTTAAAGAAAGTGTTCCGATGAAGCAGCTTGTGAGTAATGTGAACGAGCTGATAGACGTATTTAAGGCTGGCAGTCGTCAAACCTGCTAACACTACGGGAAAACGGGTGACTGACAAAAGAACACAGCAGGAGGAAAACTAAACTACAATTAGACAAAGCCCTCAAGATCTTCTCCGTGAACCTCCTCCAGCATAACAATCTCAACAGTCTTACTGCGACAGCATGCATCAGCGAAAGGCAAGTGCAAGCGACCATGGATATTAGGGCTATGGTTTCCATAATAAAGAGGAACATCGTAATAGGCATAATTCCCCTGCSGGAGTAGGTCCKTCTACGAACGGTGACAGGAAAAAATTGTACAGCATTTGGTGAAGCTGAAGTGGAAGTGGAACTAAGACAGCTTCGGATACGTCATAAAGTGTACGAGGACGATTTTATTGTGGAGATGGATCCAGAACAGCGGATCCTGAAACTTGGCAATGAAAGCTTCGTGTTATCAACTCCAGGAGACGAAGCGTTTCACGTTAGATTGTTTGCGTGTGAAACCATCAGGATTAAAGGAAGCAGCGAACAAGTAGTAAACGAAACCATGGAGGGCGATCTTAGGAGTTGCGTTGGATTGACTGAACTGGCTGGAGACTCCAATAAACACTTGTTAGTTGCCAGAACGCTCGCTAAAACTTCGAAAACAGTGCCGGTGTACGGTAGCGAATATTTCTCACGTGAGAATAACGGTAATGAAAGAAGATCTCTTGGCGTTGTGCTTCCTATAATGAAGATAAACATATGTGAAGCCCAGGAAGAACCTCACAAGTTGTCAGGAATACCGGCCCAGCTAAACTTAGACTTAAGACATCTTAATAAGGAGGAAGCTAGTAAAGCACGAGAGTTTCTGCGGCGCAAGCAACAAGTGTTCGCTCAACAGAAAAGCCTTTGGGAAGAACAGACTTAGTCCAATACAGGATTAACACCGGGGATGCACAACCTATTCGACAGGCACCCAGAAGACTAGCCTTAGCAAGACAAAGGCAAGTGGAGAAAATGGTGAAGGACATGAAGGAACGAGGCATAATTGAAAAATCTAAGAGTCCGAGGTCTTCACGGTAGTGCTAGTCACCAAAAAGAATGGATCACTTTGATTCTGTGTTGAATATTGCAAGCTGAATGGCGTCACAAAGGAGGACGGTTATCCGTTACCCAAAATGGACGACACATTGACCACTCTTTCTGGATTGCATACTGGCAAGTAGAAATACATCCACAGGACAATGAGTTTGCTACCAGTTGCGAATATATCAGTTCACGGTAATGCCATTCAGCCTATGCAACACTCCGGCTACGTTAGAACGATAGTTGAAATTTTTGTTACGTGGACTGATGTGGAAAACCTGCCTGGTTTACCTTAACGATGTTATGATTGTGGGGTGTACCTTCGAAGAGCACCAGAGGAACCTTCAGGAGGTTCAACAGATTTCGAGTAGCAAATCTAAACCTAAATCCAAAGAAGTGTGCACTTTTTCAGAAGAAGAATTCCTTGCACGTGCGGTTTCAGCGGACGGGATCCAGACCAGCGAGGATAAGATTAAGGCAAGAAGAGATTGGCCTCGTCCCTAAGATAAACACAAATTAGGGATCTTCCTGAAAATCTGCACTTACTACAGAAGATTCGCAAAAGTTGCAGCTCCATTACACCAACTTACAATACCTGAAACAACTTATGTATAGAAACAAATCCACGAGGAAGTTTTAGGAAATTAAAGTCAGTGTTATGCAGTAGCCTGATCTTGGTATACCCCCGGCGGCACAGAAAATTAATTTTGGATACGGATGCAAGTAAAGTCGGCATCAGAACTGTGCTGTCGCAGATGCAGGACGGAGAAGAAAAAGAGTATTATAGCAAAGTCTTAAATTCAGTTCAGATGGCTACAACATGAGAGAATGGTTTCTACAATAGGATAGCCAGCTCCAAGTGGTACCAGATCCCCAGGTACAACATGCGCGATGTCCAGGTAACTACGCCACGAAAAGTTTTGAACTCAAGGACGGCAAGTGCACCATTCTTTTCCGACAACACATTCCTTTTTCATGGCCCGAGGAGTAGGAAAGCTGCAGTCGGCTGTAGCTTCTTGCTGTTATTTATAACACAATCATCCGCCAGGCCAGTAGTAGGTTTAAACAATGTACTGAATTCTCCTAAACGGGTGCGATCATCTCAGCAGTCTGCTTATGAGATGTAAAGTTAATTATTTTAATCCAATAAGGGGTGTTTTTGCAGGATTTGATAAAAAAACATTTCTTCCTTTGTATGACTCCGCTTACGTAACTTTTGTGGCTTAAATCTTTTGTATGGCGGAAGTTCGCCTGGCATTCTTTTTCTATTCACCAAAGCATAAAGCGTATTTGATGCGTAAGTTTCACTCCACAATTCTAGGAGTAGGACGGACACAGCMTGCTAMAACTTCTTCTTTCTATAATGCTGGACAGCGTTGTTAAATTGACCGAGGTAATATGTGAAAATCGTTAAGAATGATATAAATAAAATAATCTAGTAAATTCTTATTGGCTATTAAGCTTATTTGCACAACAGAGAGAGCGAGAGAGCGAGAGAGAGAGAAAGATAGAAAGAGAGAAAGAAAGAGAGAGAGAGAGAGAGAACAAAACACTTTTCAAATGTATGTATTTGGAAAGATTGTTCTCTCAGTTATAGCGAGTGGATAATATAAGACCAAAGAACATCGTCGATGTCAAAGTAGTCCTGAATTTAAAGTAGGTAGATATATTAAAAATTGACATTGGGAGCAGGAATGCAGTACGCTTTTTTTCGAGTCAGTAATATGTTAACAACTCATATAACCGTCTTATTCTGATGGTCATGATATTTGAACACGCATGCAAATTGAAACTGAAGAACATTATTTTTTCAATATGAATAATCAATTTTTTGCTTACTATGTCATTAAGTGACAATGACCAAAAGTTTAAGAGACATAATTTGAAAATCTGACGAGGCGTTACAACAAAAATAATGTCCCATTTGAGATTGTTTCAAGAAATCCGAATATATAAACATCAGAATGACAAAAAATGCAAATGTTTTAATGCTTTAAAAATTACTGCTCTTGTTCCTTTGCCTGTCAATGCTATCAATTACGTGTTCGAAATACAAAGTGCGTGCCACTGGTTTCGCTCCTGTCGGTCATTTTTTACCCTGCAGATTTGGGTTGTCGCAAAAGGTAAATCGCTTCGTTGGGGGGACGGACATCCGTTAATTCTGTTTTTTGTTTAGTAACAAGTGTACTGTCAGTAAAGGCGGTATTTACGACCAATTTTAACGCACAAACACATTGACGCCATTAGCGGCGACGGTGGAAAAATCGCAGTTTGAGAATTGACAAAAGTGATTTAACCCCAGGATCGCCTGTCAGCGTGCGGGATGACGGACGTCCTTTTTTCCACGGATGCGTAGAGAGAGAAAGCGGGACGCGTCTCGCCGACGAGATGAATAAAATTTTCGGAGTGAATTAGATGGTCCATAAACGTCGCGCGCTTTGTTTATAGGTCCAGATGATTTACTTCGACAACGATTTGGGCAGATAAATAACGCAAAAAGGCATTTCGAACGATGAACGATGAGCGGAATATCAAAGATGAGGATATGGGAGAAATCTGAATAATTCGGTGATGAATGGCGATCATAAATTCGAGCTCCTTTCGATATCTGGTAGGCCAATTAGGTTCCCAAATGAATGGTTTACATCAGCCATATATATTTACCAACGATATCACTTTTAACAATGCAAGACTATGATGTTGTTACGTGTGGCAGAACATTGAGTATTCACTACGTACGCATTATAGGTCTAGTTTAAAATAATAACGTTACTACTATAAAAGATGAAGGTGATATGACAACTTTTAAATTCTGGGTTGAACTTCAAAATCAGATTACCTCATATTAGCACATGTGACTAGAAATTACAAGAAATAAGAAATTAATCAACAACACCAAGAAAACATTCAAAGAATATGAATGTATCTATATAACCTTCCCATTCCAGTCCTTACATTTCCTTAACATGCGCTAGGCAGTCACACTACTAGCAATGAGCATGTACCCCCCAACCCAGTGTAGTCGGCCGGCCCGGCGGTATATACAGGAGTCGCAAAAATGCKGACAGTAGGCTGGTTTAATCAATCAATCAATCAATAGCGTTTTAATTTACATATAATACGTTTTCAGAAGATGAGAAAGTGACTGAACCGGTAATTAACAATTTGGACCTACACTGGAATCATACATAACTAACCTGCCAGAAACTATTTATGCACTTTACCGGAGGGATGATGACTCTACCTAATTCTCTAGAATTTACTTATTATTATTTATTCGATTAATTGTATTATATTTAATTAACGTGAGACAAATCTGATTAACAAAAACATATTATTTAAATATACAGGAAAGCGTGACTAACCAGAAATTTATGTGAACTACATCAAAACAAATACGCGAATCTGCATTTTCAGCACAATTGTATAGTCGTTTGTTACTTTCTAAAGACTTTTCCAAATCTTGTCAGTTACCCCGCATCACAAGCTGAACAAAACAGCATAAATTACGATCTGTGTTAAGCTCAAAAATTATTAAAGAAACTTAGTTTGGTGCCCAAAGGGACTATCGCCATTCTCCGATCATTTTGACTTCTACATTTAAATGCAAGGCAGATCGCGGAGTCGTTTATTTGAACGTTCTTTAGTTTAGCGGCAGACGACAAACACTGTATCTGCTTAGCACCCTTGCACGTCTCAATGTTACTTTATAGAGGATAATGTGATGTTTTTTTAGACCATTAGCATCACTCAGTAACGATCTTAACTGTTAGTTGAAGATCCCAACACCACGAGAAAATTATGTTTCGGCATCAGCATCATCCATGTGCTCAATTTTGAGTGAAAACTAAAAAACTAATAACGAAGATTTTGCTAAAGAAAGTATGGCTGTGGTAAATTACTTATAGCCAGAATTGATAAAAATCATTGCGTTGAAGCAATTCTGGAGCTCAAAAATTTAATGAAGGTAAAAAAAATTATACAAGTTCATGATTACTATCAGTCAATCTCCGAATAATTCATTTCAAGGGAGATTGTCGCAGGGAACAGTAATTTTAAGGGTCCAAATGAATGTACGTTTTTCTAAACTATATGGTTCAAGTCGGATAAAATGATCTAAAAGTTCCAAACAGAAGGGTGATATTAGTAGGCTTGATGGTTGGTGCCCGGTGAAAAAGAAGAAACTCATGATTCCTATGCCTGCGCTCTGAAGCGTTTTTACTGCAGTTAATCTTACAAATTTAGTGTGCAATTGTAAGCTTTAGCGTAGCAGGTGAACTGAATTACCCTTTTTGTTAAGATTTTTTCAACATTTTTTCCGTAAACCGAAAAACGCGATTAAGCTTAACTTTAGAGATTATTGATGTGTGGAGCATTCTATTGGAATTAATAGTTGTAATATTATGTTTTTTTTTGTTGTAAAGGCGCAAAAATTCTGTTCTCTTCATGGGTGTCACTGAATGTGATTCTTGAAGCTGAATATGATGGTACAGATCAAATTTCGACTAAGATTACGTACCACGGTACCTAAGCGTGCAAAAATTCAATTTTGCTTAATGGATGACATGACGAGGGTACTTAATGTGCAAAAAAACAAAATTTTGCTTCTTAGGTGTCGTTGCACGCGATTTGAGATTTTAAATATGATGGTTTACGTTAAATTTGCTTTAAGACTATGACATATATGAACCATTATGCCTAAAGGTACAAAAATTTGATTTTGCTTCACGGGCGTCGTTGAACGTAATTTCTGATGACAAGCGTAATAAGTGTATGCCAATTTTGGATTAAAATTATAACCGACGTGCACCACCTAAAGGTGCAAAACTCGATTATTTTTATGGGTGACTTGAACGTATTTTATGATCATGAATATGATGGTTCATGTTAAATTTGGTTTAAGACTATGACATATATAACATGAACCATGATACCGCTTCAAGGGAGTCATTGAACATAGGTTCTGATGCTGAGTATGATTGAGTATATCAAATTTGGCTTAAAACTATGACGGACATTTGGCAAGGTACTTGAAGGTACAAAATTTCGATTTTGCCTGTGGGTGTCTGAAAGTGGTTTGTGATTCTGAATATGACGGTTCATATTAAACATGCAAAAATTCGATTTTGCTTCACAGGTGTCGCAGAATGTAATTTTTAAAGCTTAGCATGATGGTTTATGGAAAATKTGAATAAAACTGTGACAGACATGAACCATAACMCCCAAAGGCACAAAATTTTGATTTTGCTKAATGGGTGCCGTTGAATGTGAATCCTGAAGCTGAGTATAATGGTTTTGATCKCCAGTRCGTAAAATGGTGCATGTCAGGTTTGAATTAAGTCTGTAAAAAACATTCAACATCTTTCGATTTTGCTTCATGGGTTTCGTTATAGATAATTTTTGATGACTAGTATGATTAGTGCATGTCAAATTTGAATTAAAGCTATGAAAAGCATGCACCTAAAAGTGCAAAAGAATTATTTTACCTACAGGCGTCATTGAGTTTGATAAAATTTGAATTAAACTATGACGGAGCTTCATGGATTTTGTTGACGGTGATTTTTGATGCTGCGTAAACACAGCAGATTAAGCATAATGACATGCACCAGTGTAGCTAAAGTGTGATATTAAATACTGATCTGTGACCGGTGGGGTGCGCTGGCACACCTATGTATATAGGTTTTGATAAGTTTTCCGGTATGTGCAGAAAGTGTTATCGGTAACATTGACAAACTATATTTTGAAATAAAAGATTATTGCGAAGTGATACATTAGCTGTTTTCTGGTAAATAAAAAATTCAAAAGCAACCTATTCTCAAGAGAAATAATATCTTATACTTCTCTAGCACCATCTAGGTCATCAGTCTTCCAAAAGCAAATATACTGTTACACGTGAAGATAGTTAGTAAAGAATTTCCTGTAAGGTTACGTTCTGGAAGCAAGTATTTGAAAAGAATGATGTGGTTACTCATGACCACCTTATATGAATTTTTTAGAATGCACTCTATTATTATTGCTGGTATGTCAATAAAATCAACCACTTTTTACATAATACGTATCACTGAAAGAAAGGATTTGTTCGGTTTACTTTAAATTTAGTATTGTCAACAAATTCTATTTGTAGCTATAGCCTCAATTAAAAATTTTGTAAAGACAACGAATTATTTTTGTTGCGCAAAATATTTGTTATTAGAAGTAATTTGTTATTAATAGCAACAAAAACGATATTTATTAAAATAACTTATAATTTATTAATCACAATGTGTTTGTAGTAGTTACAATAACTAATTATTTTGTTGTACGGGCAAGTCATACGTATTTAAAGCGACTGATGAATTAGTTCTTCCAACACTCACTATTACTTACATGTATAAATACCTAATATTTATGGAGGCAAATGCACAACATGTTGGTACAATGAGCTATATTTATTAATTTTCAATCTGGTTTATTTATAAATGAATACGTAATTTCTAAACTGCCGCACATATGCTAATTTCATTGCAAACATTGTACAATTAAGAAAACAAAACTTTATTCATAAAACATTTATTAACTGAAAGAATGTATAGCCGAAAATATAAAAATAAATATTTCTATTAACACAAAACTTAAAGGTACGTGTCCATTGGCTGTCGTGGATATCAGTAAATGTAGCGTTGTATGAACATGAACTGGAAACGAGTAAAATGAGCAAAATGCCGCCAAAAAAACAAAGAGCATTAACTTGGTGGGAAGTAGGAAATAATACAAAGTAACAAAGGGTACCAACAATCTGGATTTTTTACTAACACGGATGAGTCCAGTCTAGATTCGGATTACTGTAGCTCTACTATAGGGCATACAAGTAATTAAAAACGCTTCAGTTTGAAACTCCCCTAAAAACTCATAAGAAATAACATAAAGAATTAATTGTACTTACATTGAAAACCTCTAATTAGATCGGGATTCTGGAAACCTCGCGTTTCCAAGACCTCCTCGACTGGTGCATCCAGTTAAAACATACTTCTTGAATATTGATAGATCCTATTCTAATAACATGCAGCATGCGGCTGCACTGCACGCGTCGGTACTTAGCGCAAGGTGTGTGCCGCTTTGCGCAAATCGGGCTACCGATACCGACAGAATTGCCAGTATTCTTTAGCAGTATGTCCCCACCATTCCACATACTCGGCATAATGTGGTCTAGATTGATCAAATGCAGATTGCTACCGCCATTACGAACATGCTAATTGATGGTCGTAGCATACAACCAGATTAACATAACGAACAAAAATTCAATAAAAATAAATTCMACTTAGAGCGTGTTCTGCATGAACACATACATTATATTGTTACAACGTTTAATAAACCAAATTTAGAGATGTAGTTTTTGTCTTTGAAATTCAAAGTTGCCAAATACGAATTCTTTCTCTTTGGGGATGAATCGCCCAACCTGGCAACAGGGAATGGCTTTAGCGGCATTTTCGGTTATGACCTTATATGGTAATGGCGTGATTTAAATGGTTGTGATTGACTAGAAAATGACAACAATTTTTTTTGTGTATGTAACTCATTTAATGTATTGGCTTTATCATATATATTATTTGCGGTAACAAAATTTATCTTGGTACAGGCGACAATATGATTTTAGTAAATCGAAACAACAAAGAAGCAGATGTATGATATTTACAACAAATAATTCTTTACTACAACAAATTTGTCCGTAACAAACGGAAATTTGTTGTTGTTGACAATCAAGTTTTTCAGTGTATATACTAGAAGTTCATCAAGGTGACTTCTAATTTAAAAATCTTAATAATGAAAGAGGTTGGTATTCATAACGATCACTGTAAATATATTAAGCAGACTTGTATACGTCTATATTTCGGATTAATTTACAAGTGTACACCACCCACTAAGAACGTCTGACAGGCCCCTTAACCGAGAGCGTCCGTCTTGCTGACCAAAGCGTTGCAACCTTAGTAATTAAGGTCCAGCCTAGCACCAATTAATCATTCTATTAGGTCTAATTATTAATTTCCCTACTGCAGGACCCCTAAAATATCGGACCCCGATCACAACCCGCACCCGATTAAACGGAAAAACGTTGAACCGAACTACGTTATTTTATTTTCCTGTATGGGGGATACTTAAGCTGAGAGGCAGTAAAGTTCTAAGAACGCCACAGTGGGACGTCCGGCAAAACAGCGAAATGCAATCAAGACGTTTAGGGTTAATGCGTCTCTGTGCTAAGTCAACGTTATGGCTGTTATTCTCAAGGTTAGGCGAAGTGACAATCAATAACGCAGCGTTGAACGACTGTAATATAAAATAATTCCCTTTGTATGCGGTAGCTGTCCAACAAGTGCCCAAACTAATCGGTTTTAGGGTCCTAACTAACAGGATATTACTATTTCTAAAGTATTTTTACCATTTTCTTTTAATGTTGTTCAAGTATACATGACACAAGGACATATTTTAGGAATAAAATATAAACGTGTCTAACAATACTAAATTATTATTCCATATTCCATATTCCAATGATCGGCTTGATAGAATTAACAGCACTTCAAAACAAAATGCAAAAAAATACCAGATGATGGATTTCAGGTTGTAATTTCAGTTATTAGGGTTTTATAAATCTAGAAGGTAGGTACTAAATTGGATTATATGGAAGTCTGTTACAACAAGAAACAGATTTATCAAAATACAGTAATGCGCACACTATATTTAATATAAAAAATACACTTTTGTGTGCTAATGTCTCTTATTTTTTATAAATTTTCAAATCATATCACAAACTTTCACAGAGCAAAATAAAGAAAAACTAAAATATTTTAGCTTGTTTCAATGGAATGTCCTATATTTCCCTAGTTTTTTAGAGGATATTAGAATTATAAATGTATAATTATAAAAAAACAATGATCATACATATGGAATTATTATAATTAACGGACGTTAAAAATGCTAGTCGCGTAAGTCCGTTTTCTCTTTCTAATGCCGAAGTAGCACACGTCGTCTAAATTAGTTACATTTGACGTTTGACGTATTCGTCGTTTTCGCACACAGAAAATAAAACGCCATTACTGTTACCTGTGACTAATACGGGCACCGTTGATTCTACGAAAACATTTATAAATTGCGCAATATCCTGTAGATAACCTCAACGTCAGAGTCAATTGCAAACAAAGCTTGTTTTACAATCGACACAATTGACAGTCGTGACAGTTGAGTCTCTATCACAAGCACTAGGACTAGGACGCACGTTCACTATAACAAAAACCATTATCAGCTTACTTGACCCGGTTTGTATGTAGGTATCTATACTCGTTAGTGTACAAAAAGGCGCGTTGTGATCAATTTGAGAATTACTTAATAATAACAATAACTTAGCTACTTAAATTTAGCTAAAAATTCACATTTTATTTACATAGAACAACTTTGGCATTCGAGATTAATAATTTCCAATAAACATCAGCGTCACTAGAAGGGTACGTATTGACGATATGTGTTCTTATAAATGCACAAAGATTATTTTTACAAAATCGTTTGTAATAAACAATGTCGAACCATGCATACCTTTGAATGCTTTTGGAGCAGGTGTGGTGTGGACAAGACCTGTGTATCGAAATTAAAATACAGAACAGTAATAGTAACTGCAGCAGATTACGACGAATAATTGAATGAAAAATACTTTTATTGGTATACTAGTATTCGATCCGGGTACAAATCTTTTGTACCCAATACTTAATAGTACCCCAGCACCCGAGAACTACCAGTTAACCACCAACTACCCAACATCCTTTAAGTACCCGGTGCAGCAATGCATTCGATATCAAACCGACACTTATTCGCGCCATCTAGTACCTAGCCGTATCTACTATACGATGTACCTATTTGACAGCGTATTATTTCATTAATTTTCATTACTGTTATCAGTGAGTAACAAGTTTTTATTGGATATCCGGTGATTATCGGGTACCGAGTATTTATCGGGTATCGGGTAGCTCTATCCGGGTAGTGAAATTAACGGGTATCAGCATCCCTMAGTACTTGCGATTGCCAGGTATWTTGCCTATTAGTACMGTTTTTGCATGCTKTATTTTTACTTTCATTATATATTCCTGAATCGTAATTACAATACCATTACCTTCGCAAGAAGCCAAGGAAGATTTATTATACAACACAAAAGTGTTGTTTCGATTCCACTTTCATTTTGATGCATGTGATGATGGAAATGGAAAATTTGTCACAAGTAACTTCAGTTTTGATTAATTTGTAACGAAGATATCTTCAGTCTTCTTCATTTCATAACGCTAAAGCTAGTGTTATTGTTTAGATTCTAAAAGCTGTAATAATAATTACTATAAATGGTAATGAAAATTTTCTTTGCATGCATCAACGTGTAATACGATAAAATAAACCCATCTTTTTTACGAAATGTTATGTTCCTTCTGTTGGTTATGTCGGACAAAATTTAAAAAAAGTCGCGAATCTAAAAGGAAGGCGAACATTTTATTACACAGATAAGGAATGTATGGATGCTAGCGGCCTTAACAAAAGTTTCTGGGACCACCTTATGCTCAACAATCCAACAGCATTTTGGGTGTGCGTCAGTTTGAATTCCAATACTTATAGCGATTACTTTACAAATAGGTAGCAGTTCGTATTTGTATTTGAGAAGGTGTTTTACACTGTATCACACGACACATTATCTAATAATCATAACAATGCTTCAAATAGATAGCTCGCAAACTAAAATGGTGTGTTAAGTTCATCCAGTAATACTAGGTAGTGATTGTTTGCAAGTGTACATTTTGTATCTCAGGATTTATGTCACCAAGTTACTATAAGTCTGCCACTAAACGACTAATATAATAAAATCATAAACCACACAGAAAGGCTGTAATAACTTTTCTAGCCTGTCCTGCATTTTACTTGTAACCGCCAAGGCAATTAACTATCCCATTTCTGATGTTCCTACCTTCTCGCCTTCTGTCGTCGCTTCCAAGTTATGAAATACGATAGAGCAATTAGTGAAATCGAACAAGTCGTTGAAACTATAATTTCCGTTCTATAAACAGAGAGCGCACGCCAAGAAACGGATAATAGTCATAAAAGCATCTAAACTTGTCAGACACCTGTTGCCGATGTCATATAAGACGCAGAAGATAATTGATGCATTATTTCTGCCCGATCCTTAGTTTTTTGCCTGGCGTTTCGATTGTGACGAATTGGAGGTGGTCCTGGCGTTAGCCGTTGAGAATACCTATCGCGCCGGGTATTTTAAGGTCCATTAAATTTGATAAGCAAAAAGACAGGATACCAAATGTAAAAGCATTCATCCTTAAGTTTTTATAACCAAATATGATATCCGACTATATATGCAACGTTTTCCAGGATATACAATTCTGATTTTAAATGCATTTGTTAAAATCTGTAGATTATGAGATTCAGTTGGATCAAGGCTGAGGTTATGATAGCAGTTAAAGATAGGATTCAGAAGAGCATAATTTTGTTTAAAAGTTTAAAGCCGGGTTTAGCAGACAAATTGAGTGTTTCAAAAGCAATTTATACAAACTTCTTAAACATCAGGTACGTAAGCTCGAAGATCTTTTGGGAGATAATAATATGCCCACACAAATACTTTTCATAGTTGCTTTTAATTCATCAAAATACAAGAGCAAACAAGATTATAGTAGAAATAGGGCAAAAAGCCAGAAGTAAGTTGTTAAATATCTCAAGTCTCGAAAGTACTGTATGTACTGGAAACTATGTTTCACGATATTAAGGATTGTGTTCAATAATTTGTATCTATAACGATTTAAACACGTTTGCCAATTGTACTGGAACGTATTTACTTCATCATTAACTGTATTTCGCCACTTTTCCTATCTTTACAGCTTCTCTTCCCAAGCCAGGTTGGAAAGTGTCATAGCCATCAGAGTTGATTTTCATCTACTGCTTGTGGTGATGGTTCAGCTATATAACTTATCGATTCTTCTTAGTCGTCACTCTGTCCATTGTAGTTGATACATCTCAATTACGTCACATTTGCTGCGAGCAACCTCCTTCCAGCCCGATATTTTAGTGCCCTGCTCTTACATTTAAATATTCCTGACATAGTAATGGTGTTTTACTTTAAAGGTTGTCTTATTCAATTTTTGTACAAATCAGGTTAAAGGTTCAACCGTAGGAAACTCACACGAATGGCTTTGTTTTCTATTCTTATTAGTATAATTAATATAACTTGTTTAAATATAAACATTTATGATTCCTGTAGAGGCCAATAAACGGTTGATATTAGTATGACCAGTGTAGCTATTTATTGCAAACATATTATTAAAAAAATTCTAGTAAAAAGTAAAAGTACTAGTCAGTCGCAAAACCAAAACACGACGGAAATGTACAGGAAACTGGCAGCAGAGTGTCTATTCAATATTTTGTTAAATTGTCCACCTCGAAAATATTTGCCAAAAAAGCCTTTATGATAGTGTTGAATATTGCAGTAGGTAAACTACAAAGAATTGCATTAAACGACCGTTGTACAATGCCATTATTCCCTTAAGTATGTAGGAATAAAGTATTTGTCCGGCGACCTATAGGTATATTAATAAAACATGTATAATGAATCCGTAGAGAACCCAGATTTGGAGGGAAAAAAACGTTCAGAAAGTTTTCTTCGAAATTATACTGGTTTTAGATATACACTAAAAATGCACTGAATTGTCACAAAGAATAAGAATGGAAAAGCGGAAAATAATAAAGCACGATTGATAATAAATATGTCCGTTCATAAAATGTCAGCATCTTGCTTTGAACACGAATTCCCTAAAGGCTGTAAGAATATTTATTCAGAAGTTTTTAATTTACTACTCAACCATGGCGCTTTTGGCAAAATATTCCTCCACAAACATAAAAACTATTGGACTGATTTTCCMTTTCCCAGGACGTTCTTTCCTGAGTTCCAACCGTGTGAATGTAGAAGACAATAGTTCATCCTCGAATCAGCTATAGGTTTTTAAAAAACACGGCACTGTAAAGATTTTCTAAAAATATTGCAATGTAAAAGGCTTAAATCAGAGTCATCTAGACACTAGAAAACTGTGGAATCTTGGCATTTAATTTTTTTTACCAAAAAACGAATTGTGTCATGTTTTAGTAAGAAGAAGAACGGTTAGTCGATTTGTTCAAAACCAGGGGCCCTGCGTTGAGTATCCACGGGGTTTGAACAACCAATTTCAATTTTAACGTTGTCCAAGTTCCCAACGGTGTTAATCAATCTTGGCTTGGTCATCGCGCGCAATGAACTTATGAATCTGCCTAGTAAGAGTTAGGGTTACTCTCCGGATGGGGTGAATTGGACAGAGAACGCTGAATATATTATCAGGCTGGAAGGGGCGATTGCCTTCAAACTGTAGAGTGTATAGTTTCCTTATCTCGGTGACTTACGAACTTACTGATACCAGTAGAATATAAACACTAATATTCAAACAAAATAACAAACTACCTAGTGGTAGTAATAGCATAGAAACAAGTATGTGCAATGCTGGTGAGAACAATCAGTTTAATGTATCAATTTTTACTGTACCTATCTTATTGGCACTTTGCATGATTAAGATTCACTATTTTTCTCAAAGTTAGCATTTTCCTTTTAGTTACAAATTATTATTTATGCTTTACAAGAGTTTAAAATGTTGTCGTCCGTAAGTGAAATAAAATTAAATGCCACACAACATTTTAATTAAGTACTACAAAACCAAAATAGTAAACCACGAAGGGATTACCCTTAAATTTTAAAAAGTTTACAATTGGTACTTCGCAAAGATGCAACTATACATTCAATATCATGAGAAAAGGGTTTCTTATGAAAAAGTTATAGTAGTGTTGCTAACTATTTCAAATTTATTAAAAGGATACATTAGTTAAAAATGATACTTATATATGTAAATAACAACTCGAGTCCATTAGTCACCCTGCATACGACCGCCACTGCTATCTAGTACTTCTACTTGCCATTTGGTCAGAGAAGTACAAGTAGCATTGTAAACGTGTGCCTAATCGTGCTCACATAAACCGAACGTTACTTGTTACTTTCCAAAGTACTCGTCATTATTGAGGAAGACAAATTACATCAATAATTTCCTCGAGGGTGAGGTTCAAAACTAGCTGCATGATGAGCCAGTCTTGTTCTTCCACCTAATCAATTAAATTATAATCTAAAACTTTTGAAATGATATAAATAACATAAGTAATCGGCTATATATGAGGGCAGATCAAATTTAAGGAGTAAGCGAGGCTGGCGAGGAAATAGTGATGAGTAAGTTAAATGATTAAGGAGGAAAAAAAATGCGTTTAACAAGTACAGTTAATTGATCATTTCTGTAATACGTTACTTAAATAATATAGTGGTACATTACTTGACACCACTGGGAAATTCGTTGTATGTACACACCTTCGGTATATTGTATGAAAAGGATGTTTGAACATTTGAGATCGATGCAATGGTGTCGTAAGCAACCATTGGTCTGATGCTAAGATAAGTGCACATCTGATCTAAACGAAATTTTCTTGTAAAGAAAAGGTAATAGGATGATCTTGTGATAGAGGCAGGCATAATGCAGATATCTCTGTCTATCCGTGTTAAGCCAGCCCACCTCAGCAAATTTGTGACTGATGCGGGAAAATCTGCGAATCGCCGATTCTAATATTATACAACAAGAAAGGTTTACAAATAGGACGAGTACAATCATGATATTTTACTTTTGAATGCTACGTGGTGCATACAAAAACATACGTTTTTTCCACTTTCTGCGGCTTTTAGAGTGCAACAAACTTAATTAAATATTAAGTAAGAATTTAGGATGGCAATGCCATCTGTCAGCATTACACTGACATGATGACAAAGCCACCTAGCTGCCTTAACGGGTACTACTTCCTAAAGGAAGTGACCTGTAGCCTGACAAATTGGCATGCAACTGCATACTTCAATTTGACAGCAAGCCCCCACGGCACTTTTTGCTAGCGGGCAAGAACCGACATACATTAAAATGCATGTCCATGCTGTGCTGTCTACACCTCAACCAACTGCAGATAGATCTATTTCGCTGTCGTCACAGCTCATCGGTGCAGTTTAGGTCTAGTGTAGACAGTACGGCATAGAACTGGTTTTGCTTATATACCAAAACAATGGTCTGATGTCAGGCACTTCCTTTAGGAAGTAGTACCCGTTAAGGCAGATAGGTGGCTTTGTCATCATGTCAGTATAATGCTGACAGATGGCATTGCCATCCTAAATTCTTACTTACATCAGACCATTGCTTTGGTATATAAGCAAAACCAGTTCTATGCCGTGCTGTCTGCACTAGACCTAAACTGCACTGATGAGCTGTAACGACAGCTAAATAGATCTATCTGCAGTTGGTTGAGGTGTAGACAGCACAGCATAGACATGCATTTTAATTAAATACTATTATGAAAATATTAACGAACAATCAGTATCTGAAGTAATAAAGACACTCATTTCTCACAATGGCCTTCTTTACAAACAATGTACACGACACTATGATTAATTGCTGCAAGTGCAGCAGGTAGAAATCACGAAAGCGAAGCAATTTTTTTATTTATAAATGTAAAAACTCCCATTTGGAGTTAGTTCGTCACATATGTACGCATAGCGACGGTATAAACAATATACTAGATGGAATGGCCATCTAAACATCTTGTAAAAAAGAAACGGAGTGAACTGACTGAAAAAAGAAGCTCTAAACAAGCTTGACTATTTAACCAGTGGAGTAGCGAAATTGTTAGAGCTCCAAAAAATAACCTTAATCACCATCACACTTATCAATACCGCTAAATACGCTCTCATAAAGCCCCGAACGCTCTATTACTCCAGCGTACGCATTAAAGTACTCGTGTATCATTGTTGCAGTAAGATAACGGTGCGATCTAACCATATGGTCACAAAATATTGACTTTAGATACACCTTAATGCTTTCGTCCATTGTGCCTATTCTTATCTAAGTTTTGACGCGAATGTGTAATATGGCTTTCTAATAAAACACCTGCTGTATGTGTTAAAGATTATTGCCTGCAATCACTGATACGTAGGCAATGTCTGGATCGAATAATATACTGTGTACACAAGGCTTTATCTGGTTTATTACTACGATCGATCAAGTGGAAGAGAGGGTGCTAAGTGCCTTGCAACCAATTACGCAATATAGCAAGAAAGTACTATGTACCAGAAAGTTAATAATAAGAAGTTTGCTGACTAGGTTGTTAAAAAATCTGGCTGAATTGAATTTAATAATGGTTGTATTTAAATAAATTTTTAGTAGTGCCCAATTACTATTTAATATATATCTTTATTTGTAAAATGACATCCTATTCGTTTAAATTTCTCTCTCGAAAGCAGGCAATTTTTTAGTCACTTCACAGGTTTGTTTGGTGCGAGCCTCCAATTAATGTTTTCTGGTTACTGTAGCCTAATAAGTATTAAATTTGCATTATGTTCTACATTATTCCCTTCATTTATTATAACTCGTAGTGCACAAACTGATGACACTATAATAATCATATTGCACATTAGAGCTTACGTTTTACTTACGGACACTACTGCAAAACAAGTTATCTTCCTCATTTTTATTTGGTTGAGGATCTTTTTTCAGGAAAATAKTTGAATTAATAGCACTTAAGAATGTATGAAAAGGTAGTCCAGMAAATTTGTTGCATTTAATATTTTTATCTTGGGCAAAATATATCTGACGTTCCACTTTATGGTTTGTGAATTAGCTCGATACATGTAGGAGTGAATAAAGCATAGATAGTTGCATTATTTAAAAAGTTCGTAGTTATCGCAGTTGAAAAATCAAATATGATCCAGTTTGAATTTCTGGCAAAAATTATCTCCGTCACTCTCATTTGCCATTCAATAGTTGCGATGTCAGCTATCAGCAAAAAAATCTGTGTTATTGAAGGATTTATCAGCTGTGACAACGATGGTTACTATACCTCGCACCATATAGGGAAAAGTGTCATTCTATCTTTTGTGTTCTCGGATCAAACCTGAGACTAGGAGTTAGTACCACCAATGCAGTGATCTTAGTATAACGCAAAGTATCTAGATTGTGCTGATATACTTAACGCTCTCTTTACTTTCAGTTTCCATTTGTTTATAGACATGTCGCAAAACTGCGTATCCTCTTCCTTAAATGGTCATCATTATGATTTTTTCTGCTGTGAAGCAGAGCTCGGAGAGGTGAGGTTTCGGTTCTTGTCAAACCATCCAGGCCTGATAAAACATTACAATACTACGAAGTAGTATAATATTCCGGCCTAGGTGGGTTTAAGGTAAAGCGTTTCTCCCCTGATCCAAAATGTTGCAGGTTGGAGTCCCACCAGGACACGTATGTTGTGTTGGTGTTCCATAATGTGCCGGATATGTGATGATAAAAGAAATAAATGTAATGAGCGACAAGTGGCACAGATATGCAGAGCCAATTTAAAAAATAACCTTCTTACTAATTAGTTCAGCAAATGAAATTCTTGCCTCCCATTGTTAACGTTTCTCAGGTTCGTGTGTCATTTTTGCGTTCATATGATAAGTAACGAGCCATTACAGGTTATTTATTAGCCAGCTCAAGTACTTCAAGAAGACTTACTCTCTATACTAAAACCGGATATAAAAGAGCAATTCAGAAAGAAACTTCTATAGCTTGGTAGTTGTTGAAAATTCACTGCCAGCAGTTAACCACTTGATCTCATTAAAAACTAAATGTATGTAGAGCCTTTTATAAGAATTCACAATAAAATGCCAGCGCTAGAAAGGTTTCGTGCTTGCTATTTTCTTGTTTCTAAGATGCTAGAAACATAGGACGCGTTTGTCAGTTTACACTAAATTATTCTTATTCTTATTAAATTCAGATGCATTTAGCGTATCTGATATAGTGTCGGTAATCGTTATAACAGACTTCGATTAGCCTCAAAATTTGCTTCTGCAAATAGAGCTTCTGACGATACCTAGATCAGTCACGTCTCGTCTCGGTCTCGTATACGAGACCGAGACCGATACTAACGTACCTGCTACCATACGATACCGAAACCGAACATACGAGACTCGTGGTTTTCAAGAGTCGCGTGTTTTTACACAAATTTATATATAAAAAAACTAAATGCCCTTGCAGGGATAAGAATCAGGCAGAAGTTTGTCTTTTGTCACTTCACTTACCTAACGTTTTTCATTTGGTAATTTATGAATTATCATTTTACAATACCCGGACCCGCAAATGCAAGCTTAACAAGTACTTCGAGGTTTGATTCCGTTACATGGTTGTCATATTTGTTCTGTTAGTACATCTATGGGCCACCAACTTCAGCGTCGAATTAAATTTGTCAGTTTAACAGTTTAATTAAACTAACATAATAGTTCGCAGGAAAAGCGATGCTTTCAGTTTAAAAATGTTTCATTTTTATGTTTGATGAACAAAAATGTTTTTCATCTACAATTAAAATTCGAAGTATTAATATGTTTGTTTCGAAATGTAAGCACGACGCTTTTATCAAACTAACAAAATAATTCATCAAACGTTTTTAACCGTTTATTTGCACAACAAACAAAACCATGTTGAAAATTGTTTTTTTAATGTTACATGAAAAGATTTGTTAATAAATGCTAAAACGGCGTTCGATAGCGCACAGTGGCGTAGCAGGTAGCATCAATGTATCATAGTGTTTATAATATGCAGCACGAATTGTTTTCAAGCGTAATCTCTAAGGATTGCTTTTCATACAAATATTAGTATATTGACAATAACTAAATACGAGTGAATCAACCATCAATCAGTTTAATTTTTTTGTGCTGCGTGTTGGTGTTAGTGAAAACATGGTATAAATCTACGCCATTAAAATAATTCCGATTAACTACCTACTGTGCATGCAACTTATTGTATACTGTAATTTGTACCTAGTAGTTTCTATAACCAATGGTCAATGGCAAAACAGGGAACATGATAATTTTAGTATTCACCTCCTATATATTTTTTTTTATTAAAGAAAGTACCCATAGCAAGCTTGTAGGTTTGTAATTCGTAGTAAGATTATATGCGAAGACGTGATAAAATAATTATGCTTGTGTGTACTTAGAGATACCCATTATAAATATCAGAAGAGAATCGTCATTTTAACATACCTATTTATTTCAACGCAAATATATTTATCGCATATAATTTTAGTACGACTTGCAAATATATCCGCGGTATATTGGTTTCTGAGCGTATATCATTGGCATTTAATATACTTAAAATCATTTAACCGCTATTGAGGGGATAATTTCCTTGTATTGTATACTACACATACATATAAGTATGAGCTATACGTATAATGTGTATTATATTAAACGTACGTATTTTAAAAATAATATGCGTTTTGACATTTCTTGTATAATATACTCGTATACGTAGTAAGCCATTTCAAACAACACAAGCAATCACAAGCGATCAAATACAAAACTACAAAACGGAGCAACTCAAGTTTCTTTAAAATCACGTAAAACTTCATGGACGGCGTCACTAGCGGCTTCTTGTAGCAAGGTTATCCAGCCTGTCGGGCCGTGGTTCAAGGTTGTTCCTTTCAAAGCTTTCGGCTGCAATAGAGTAATCCAGGACACGTGACGTAGCCTTTTAAAAATGGTGGACACAGGGCATACACTGTGTATTGTGATCTGACGCGTGACGCTTGACGATTCACAGTTGACGCTTTTAGTTGTTGTTTTGCCGGTATTTATTATTTGTGTGGTTTTATTCAGAAATTATGGATAGCAGTAGCAGTTTGAAAAGTGACTATTTTAAGAACTTGGCGTCTGTGGGAGTAGACGTTGTGGAACGATACGCCAAGAAAATTGAAATTATCAACAGTGTTGATCCCTATACACTAGATGATAATGATTTATCAGTTAGCATAGATAGATTTCCGCCTGTAACATCCATGGTTATTGTGGCCTATTTAGTGTTAACACACAGTTTCTACACGCAGGAGCAAATGAAGGCATATAAAAGTTTATTAGGATATAAATATTTTGAAGCCGGATTCGTGCAGAAGGTTGGTGCTATTAAAATAAGCACATACAATGTTATCGTTGGCACGGTAAGTCTAGTTGACTTGAGCATTTAGCATGTGCTAAATAATCATTTAATTGTAGGTGAAACATTCACAGAGAATGACATCATCACCGTTGAAAGTGTGGATTATTATACAAGAAGATGGAAGCGTTCGAAGTAGTCACTGCACATGTATGGCAGGTGCAGCAGAGGCTTGTAGCCATATAGCAGCAGTTTTATATTATTTAGAACACATAAATGCAAGCAGAAATACAGTATCATGTACCGATGTGAAAGCGCTGTGGAGAATACCAACTGTGAAGAAAGTGTCGGTTGTAAAATTGTCGGAGTTGCAGTGGACCACATCTAAAACTACAAGCACAAGGGGTAAAAAGTATATTCCTTCAATAGAAGGGGTTGAGCTACAAGAAATGCTTACAACTATGGAAGGTGCCGGAACTTCAGCAGCGGTAATGCGAGTAGTGGATCCATTTGCTACCTCTGTTGCCACACAACGAATTTCTTTATTACCAACTCTGTATAATAATTTGTATCGCTCGGAATATGAATCAAAATCACTGGATGAGCTGATAAACCTTTCATTACAAGTGCCACAGCTTATAAGTGAAGAGGATTGTGTCGCGATCGAAAATGCTACAAAAAATCAAAGCAAATCCCGTGAGTGGTATAACCAACGAAGTGGTAGAGTTACAGCATCACGTTTTAAAAATGTTTGCAAAACATCTATTACAAAGCCTTCTCTTTCACTCATAAAAATAATTTGTTATCCTGTTTTACATAATTTTAAAAGCAAAGCCACAAATTGGGGTATAATTCATGAAGATGATGCAGTTCGTGACTATATCAATAATCAAAGACTTATACATGAAAATTTTATTTTTGAAAAATGTGGATTGCTTATAAACCCATCATTTCCGCAGTTTGGTGCCTCACCTGATGGCATTTCTTCTTGTAGTTGTTGTGGTCGAGGAACTGTTGAGGTTAAGTGCCCATATATTTTAAGAGATGGTGAAGACATACAATCTTATGCAGCTAATAAAAATGCATGTCTCACTTTTGTGGATGACAACATTATTTTAAAACGGAACCATGCATACTTTTATCAAGTGCAAATGCAAATGAAAATTGCAAATCTAAACTTCTCCGATTTTATTGTATGGTCACCAAAAGAGTTTTTTATAGAGCGAATTTATTTTAATGAAGATTTTTGGGCTTGTGAATATCCAAAAGCAGCAGAGTTTCACCAAAAAGTAATTCTACCTGAGCTACTTGGAAGGTACTTTACATCAGATATTTCTATATCTTGGTGTTGGTGCAAAACGTCTGATGATGATCGCCCCATGATAAAATGTGAAAACGATGCTTGTGAAATACAATGGTTTCATCTTGACTGCCTGGGACTTAGTGATGTACCTGATACTCTGTGGATTTGCAATTTTTGTAAAAATAATCCTGTAGAGTAGTTTTATACAAACCTTTGTTAAACTGATATAATTTGTTACTAGTATATTTTTTATGAAGTAGTTTAATGTATAAAATAAAACAATCTTTGTGCTAAATGTAGTTTATTTCAAAGAGGTACAATTGGTGGACATAAATTTACCATAGAACAACAAACAGTGACAATTTTGTCAATAAGAGGTTCTTTTTGCCCACTGGAAGCTAAAGTTATTGGAACTGTGTCACGTAAAATTCTATACTTCTGTCGAATAGTACCTATAATTCTTTCCACATGTATACGCACATGTGCTAATGATCTTGTCGCTTCTATTTCTGTTGGATGCAACTGATCTTTGCCTTTTGTAAAAGCAGGTGTCCTAACTTGCGCTCCTAAGACCTGAACAAATTCATTAATTAAAAACCCTCTATCTGCAAGAATTACGTCGCCTGGATTTATATTATTCAAAAGTTTAGAATTTTCAACAATATGTTTATCAGATGCTCGACCCCCCCATGCTTCACTAATAAAACAAATTGTCCCTTGTGGTGTTATACCAATTAAAAATTTCAAAGTGTAGTGGTGTTTATAATTTGACCAACACTGTGCCGCGGTTAATAAATTTGATGGTTTTTCAATAAACACCTCAAAACAGTCGATAATCACAGTAGTCTTATCCTGGAAAGTTTCTATAAAACAAGATGGCATAGTTTTTTGCAAAATGTCTCGATCTGGCCAAATAATATTTTTTTAAACCGTTCATACAATATATCAATAATATTTTGAAAATATACTGAAGCAGTTGTGGGACTTATTCCAAATCTAAATGACAAATCTTTAAAATCAAGATTTAGTCGTAACTTAACCAAGGTCAATAAAATTTGTTGTGGAGCATTTAAAGTTGTGTTGTGATGAATGTCAACATAAGGTTCAGTATATTGTACTAATATTTGAAGCTTGCTAAATCAATCCAGCCCTGTATAATATTTTGTTTTCTCATCATCATGTCTCAAACTGTCATATGTCAAATTGATCTTATTGAATTTTCTCATCAGTTCTTGGTAACTGGCAGATATTACCACAAGGCCTGAAATATCTTCACATGTGAAGTCAGTCTGGCACTGCTTACTATTTTCTGAAACTTCCATCCTACCCGAACCAGATGGTTCAGGTTCGGTTGGTTGCATTTCATCCTACACAGGAACGTTAAATAAATACACAAGCAATATTACAGTAAATGCCCAATTACCCTTAATGACCACGGGCATAAGTGGTTATCTATAAAAATAAAGCACACCTGTGTGTGTATATCATGAATGTTCATGATTATCATAAGCATATATATACTGAAACTACTGATAAAAAATATCAATAAGTGAATCTGTCTGATTCCTCAACACTTACACGACTTTGTAAATCAGTATGTTTTAACCTTTTCTGGATCCTTTCATAACGTTTTAAGGAGCTTTCTTTTTTTTCTCTTGTTTTATAACCATAACCAAGATGTATGTTTGGTACCCAGTCCGGGTTATTCACATCTTCACGACCAGCTGGCTTACCTAGAAAAGGTGATCGTAGATATAAATGTATGACCTTCACTTGCTACACCTTACCTGTAATAAAATGTTTACTACACACAGTAGCATATTTTAATTTCGCCTCTGTTAAGTCTTCACGTTTTATTGCGTTTATCCATTTCTGCCTCCTTACTTTTGAAAGTTCATTTAAATGTTCTTTATGCTTAAATTTTAGCACTTTCGGGAACGCAAAAAATTTTACATTATCTCTTTCACCACGACTACCACAACCAACCACACAACAAAATGCAGGCATTTTTAGAAAATTACGGAAAACTACTGCTAATAAGCATCATACGAAAGATAATCGTAATGTAAACCATGTAAATAGGATGTAAACAAACAAATGTGTGCCCTGGCGACGCCATATTGGTTTTACTTTGTCAGCATCTGGGACTGGCCTATTTCTGTAGCCACCTTCAGTGGTGTTCTGTGTTGAAGCGTGAGGCACAGGGAGTCCCAAAGTTCCGACTGAACTGGTGCGACTAGAATCCTGCACTCGAACGTGCCGAAGACTGAACGCTACTTGTAAGCGTGGTCTTTGATTTTTGTGCAAGTATTTCGAAGTAACCTCCGTCAAATTTTGTTTACATGTGGCTCTTCTTCTTTCTTGTTGAAGTTATTCCTGTGTTTGCAGATCCCAATTGTTTCTCTGGGTAAATAGGATGGGCTGTTCGTCTTGTTAAGCAGTTTCTGATCCAGAAGTCCAGTTGCAACCAATACTTAACATCAATCAATTTTCGTAATAGCTTCACGTCACACTAGTGTTTTTTGAGAACGTCTACAAGGAGTGCATTATTTGATAATAATTACTATACTACACACATAATTTAGTACAGTAAACGAAATATTTTAATATAACATTGCATGTACTCACAAAAGAATCTGACATGATACTAATTTTACCATGATATTTCAAAAAGTTATGTTTAGAAATATGGACAAATGAATAATACAAATTGTTAGGTATTCTTATATTAACGTATATTAAACCATATATACACCAGCGCGTGTTTACTTAGATGTACGTACAATTGCGGCCATAAAATTTAATAAAGCCCATTTCTGTCACTAAAAAGTCGGGTTTAGTCCAAGCCTTACACTACATATGTCTGGCACTTGAAAAAAAATATAAACAGGGTTATTAGATTCTATAGACTGTTTGACACATTAAGACAGTATTATGTTGGAGCTGTACTTAATTTTATGAGCGCAATTCTACCTATTTTCATTGATTAGTATAGTATACAACGTTTCGATTTTAAGATATGCGTATCCTAATCGTTCTTTTCTTAACTTCTGAACACAATTAATGCTGTGCTGATTACAACACAACGATCGTATCATTTGTAGCTGTTCTTGTCACAAATCAAACCCAAATCTAGTCCAAATTAAACGACCTATGTAAATGAAGTCGAAGACGGCGTCCCTCCTGGCGAAACATCCCCAAGGTGCGGGGTCCGGCACCCCCAGAGACGGTCAGTTCCAGCTCAAGATAAGGTATCAACGTCATCATCGTTCCGATTATGCCGCCAACTGTAAATGTAACTGCATATAGCTGGGGTTACGCTCTGAACTAAACTAATATTGCGAAACTAACCGGAGTGCCACTATTAAGTAAGATTAAGACAAGGAGTTACAGCCCGGACTGCCCGGAAAGTCCGTTTCCGTTATCTCAAGTGGCGAGACCAACTTATTCGTAGGTAGAGACGCAGACTTGGGCTGCATAATTCGGGGAATTAGATATTGGGGGTTGTATGGTTATTACGACTGGCGCGAAAGCAAGAACATCAAGGAATGATTTAAATTTAGTCGTGTTTGCCCAGTGTACTGTCGCATCTCAACAGTTCTTTGATAAAGTAGTCGTTTGTGTTTTTTTATCCGTGTTATTTGTAATTAACCACCACAATCTTCCACCCATTAATAGTTGTTACAGACATCTTTCTTTATTTAGATGCTTTCAGTGCGACGTCACTGTCCTACCAAAATGTCTATAATCGAACCCTAAATCTTTCGACCACTTCGGCTACACAGTACCAATTATAGTTGCTTTACATCGGTGGAAACTTGGATGAAGGTAGCTGTTTCGGTAGCAATTTAATTCGAGAAGGTTACTTCGAATTTTTTTATCTCGAGGTGTCTTTTATTGAAAATAAACTTCGAATATCAGGTACATTGTATTAAATTAAACGTTACGCGTCTTTTTAGAAATGTTTTTATTAATTCAATAAATGTAAATAGTCTACGTTGCGACAGTTGCAGCAGAAAACAGGCTGGACTATATAGGTATTGTAGAAGTATCAAAATTTCCTGCAGCAATAATTTTAAGATGTAAACTATCAATATTCTGTAGTTGGTCGCATAGAATGAATAAACAATAGTAATTTATTAAATAAATCATCTGCCCTGGTCAGTTCGCTCTCACCCTGCGACTAGTTTCGCCCTGTTGGGGCTCATCGGGCAGGGGTAGAGAGCAAACTGACCATGGCAGACCGTCGCCTATAACCGCAGCGGGCGGACTGGTTTAAGGTAGAATAGGAGGGTAGATGCTGTCAGTAGAGACGGGTCGTTATTTTAGTAACGTTATTATTTAATAACGGAACGTAACGTTCCCGACTGTGCACGGAACTCGTTATATTTTGGAACGTCAAAACAGCGCAACACAGTCACGTAGCAACCTGACTCAAGGTCGGAAACGACGTGGTACGAAAAACGGTGACCACGAATAATCTATACTAGTAAATCCGGCATAACGCGGAACGTGTAACCGGACGAGAAACGTGAAAGGAACTAATGGAAAACACAATCGTTAACGACGATACGTAAAGTAACGCGTAAATACATCTAGGTTTGTTTAGCAGCAAGTTTTTTTTAAGTAAATTAGGTTATTTATGCAGTTGGTGATGAAGTGTTTAGAAGTGCTTTTTATAGAAATTGATATAATAATTAATAGGGGTCTAGTAGTTAGGTATTTGATAGCGTCAGTATTTAATTAATTGAATTGATTAACAAAACCCTCAAGTTCTTTATTTATGTATAAAAATAACAAACTTAAGTGTAAACAAATTCAAAACAGAAAATACTAATGCATAATATAAAAAAAACAACAGTCGAATATAGGTACCTATTGGCAAACGAAAAAGCAACTCTCACTGAAATAACAAAAGATCCGTAAATGCAAAGAACTTTAACTTATAAAATTTAGTTCACAGCGAACTTTCAACACAAGAAATAAAATAAGATTACTATGAACTAAATGTAACTGCTTGCACTAACATATTGTTAACAAACTTATTTTTTTTGTATTATGTCCTACAAACAAGATCTGATTGTCTGTACCTGAAACTTACGACAAAATGGTGAGATGATTAATACACACCTCATTCCTGCAAAGACCGTTACTAGGCAACTACTTTAGCGTTACCAGATTATATTATATAAAATTGCATGACAAATATAAACAAATCAAAGTGCACTGTAAAACTGTAAAAGATTGAGTACAAAACGGACACGCAACACTGTGAAATACATCGTTCCGAAAAATAACGTTATTTTGGAACGTTAAATTTCTGGAAGGGAACGCTATGGAACGTTCCACACGAGTAACCGTTATTCCCACCTCTAGCTCTCAGTGTCATCTACGCCGAACTCTGCGAGCTAGGCGGTCTATAACCCTGATAGACACTGGGTTAGGCCCGGTATTTCAGTGAGAGGCAGTGATGGGCGTTTACGCGTAAATTATAATTTTCTACATTACCCGCGTAGATAATGTAGATAAAGCATTTTGGCGTAGATTTTGAGTAGAAAATATGAAAAGAGTATATTATGGCTATTGTATATTAAGTGTATTGTGCAAATTATTTTGTTCTAATTTCCCTGTTTTATGGGTCAATTCTCAAAAAATTTTAAAGCACTGCAGTTTTTTAATATTTATATTACAAATTTGCATAACTTATTTTAGTAAGTCATCAGAATACCCAAACGGTTTTCTTACTTCTTTGGGACAAAACATGCGTTTCGAAGTCTTTTCTTCTACGAGTATATTAGGTATAATATAATATATATAGCTAGTCTTCTTTCGTTTATAGACAAGAAAGATAATAAAATCATAGTTTACAGTCATTTAAGAACCCATTGACCGATTGAGGGCTCCATAGCACGCTTGTGCCTTCTGACCCTAACAAATGTATGTCGAAACGAGTTATTGTTGTTTAACGTGGCTCTAGTTATTTTGATAACAACGAAGTAGTATTTTGTTTAGTTAGGAAGCAACAACCAGTGGAATCGTCCAAAACGAAAAAAACGTTCTCCTATGATCGACTCCAGGTAGTTCCGATCGTGGTCCACGCGTAGTTCCAACCTACTGACGTTAGTGCACGGCGATCGGCGATCTGCAGCAACTTTGATGTCCTGTAACTTTTGAACGGTGCGAGTCTATAGCATAGGGCTCCGGATTGGAGCTCAGAAGGTCATGGGCTATTACCATACCAAGTTTGGTTGTGATCGGATCAACTCCGTTCCATTGAGTGATATATATAGTTCTCTTTTTCACGTACCTCGCGGTATGATCGATGGGAGAACGAAAATAATAATATACAAAATAATACTGTCATTTGAGGCATTTGGAGCTGTTAAAAGTACTAAATATTACTAGTTTGCTGTTTATCTACATAAAGTTATTTTCTACAGTAGACTTTTAAAGTAGAATATTACATAGTTTACGCGTAGATAATGGCGTAATCTACATGGAGTAATCTACGCGCCCATCACTGGTGAGAGGTTAAACTTTGGGTTAAAGTAAACTGGTTTTATTTTTAAACCAAAAGTTAAACCCATGAGCGTATTTCAGTTCACAAATCTGGTTTAGTGAAAATCGGTTTAACAGTCGACAGTTTTAACGTAGGTTGGCAGTACTTTTGTGGTTGCGCCTGCGTCGTAATGCTCATAAGCTGATAGTATGTTTACAAATTAGTTCGTTGACCTATAAACTCATTATCATTTCTAATAAAATAATGTTACGGTTGTAAAATGACATTGACAGTATGGAACTTACAGTTGACCTTTCGTATTCATCCAGTTAGAAATTTTTGGATTAGCAACAAGTTATACATTCGCTTGCTTACCTTCATCAACAGAGAAAAGTGCCAAGACAACAACTACAGCTTACAAAGGAATCATTTTCATCTAGTTGTTCTGGGAAAAATACCGGATTGGGCTTTAAATTCTTTCGTCAGAACCACCAATGCCAATTTTTTTTTGTTAACTGCGAACAACTCCTAACTCCTTGCTCTGTAATACCTACATAACTCTTAAGGGCCGGTATTTCAGTCAAGGTTTAAACCAAAATTGTCAAGATAAACTAGTTTACCAGTCGGGCAGCGTATTTCAGTACTCGTTTACGAGTAAAACCGGGTTAAATTCCTCGGCAAGTTAAACCAACCCATCGAGGAGGGTTAAACCCAATTTTTGGATTAAGCCTGCGCACTCCGCGAAACGAGGACTTGAACTAACTGCATTTCGTTTCGGTTTGTTGTGACAGCGTGCGGTTTTGTCTTTTATTTATTTCTGTTGTGTGGGTTACTTTTTATATCATTCGTAAAAAACCCTTGGTAATAATGAAGAACGACCACTTTTCGCACTAAAAATTTCGAAACAAAGAAATCAATTTGGTAAAATTACTTCAAACTAAGAGTTATGTAGGTATTACAGAGCAAGGAGTTAGGAGTTGTTCGCAGTTAACAAAAAAAAATTGGCATTGGTGGTTCTGACGAAAGAATTTAAAGCCCAATCCGGTATTTTTCCCAGAACAACTAGATGAAAATGATTCCTTTGTAAGCTGTAGTTGTTGTCTTGGCACTTTTCTCTGTTGATGAAGGTAAGCAAGCGAATGTATAACTTGTTGCTAATCCAAAAATTTCTAACTGGATGAATACGAAAGGTCAACTGTAAGTTCCATACTGTCAATGTCATTTTACAACCGTAACATTATTTTATTAGAAATGATAATGAGTTTATAGGTCAACGAACTAATTTGTAAACATACTATCAGCTTATGAGCATTACGACGCAGGCGCAACCACAAAAGTACTGCCAACCTACGTTAAAACTGTCGACTGTTAAACCGATTTTCACTAAACCAGATTTGTGAACTGAAATACGCTCATAGGTTTAACTTTTGGTTTAAAAATAAAACCAGTTTACTTTAACCCAAAGTTTAACCTCTCACTGAAATACCGGGCCTAAGGGCCGGTATTTCAGTGTAAGGTTAACTTCGGGGTTAACTTAATCCGGTTTTATTTCTAAACCAAAAATTAAACCCATGAGCGTATTTCAGTCACAAATCGGGTTTAACGAAAATCGGTTTAACGGTCGACAGTTTTAATGTAGGTTGGTGCTACTGTTCTAGTTACGCCTGCGCCGTAATGCTCACACTATTTATTTTCGGATAGATCGTGGTTATGTTTACGGCGTTGTTTACCTCGTGTTTCGTTGACCTGTAAACTTGTGATCAAGCACTATTACTTTTCTAAAGTGATACTGGGAGTATGGAACTTTATAGAGAACCCTCGTCGTCGTCTAGTTCGTCATCTTCAGATGATGAACAAATTATAATTTTTGTCGCTCGTCTAAACCAGCCCAGAAGAGTGCCAAGGCATCAAATGCGAAGGGACCATTTTCAATACTGGGATGATGCCCAATTTTATAAACGCTTTCGGATATCGAAAGAAACCACAGTGAATCTGTTGGAATTAATATGTGATGATATTAAGAATGCTATAAACTGGTAGGTACATAACTATAAAATATTAAACCATATTGTACATACAAACATACAAGATATTTTTAGGAATCATTCCTTGACCCCAATGGAAATGGTGCTATTGACATTAAGATTTTTTGCAACAGGATGCTTCTTAATAACTAGGAGATTTTTTGGGCATCCATAAATCTACAGCTGGGAGAATTATATTTAAAGTAAGTTAATAAAACGTGGTAAAGCTATGTTATACAATATTAATTGTTATAGGTAACACAAGCTATTGCGGGCTTAAAAAACCGTTATATAAAGTTTCCGAGCAGCAATGAAGAAATAACTGTGATGCAACAAAAGTTTTATTGTATCGCACGTTTTCCAAGAGTAATCGGTGCTGTAGATTGCACTCACATAAAAATTAAATCTCCAGGCAAAATATTGATTTAACTTCTATCAGTAAAATATTTCAAGTGTACATTTTAGGAGGTGCGAATGCTGAAATATATAGAAACCGTAAGCAATTTTTCTCTATAAATGTCCAAGCAGTAGCAGATCCTGATTTAAGAATACTAGATGTTGTTGCAAGATGGCCCGGATCAGTGCATGATTCTACGATATTTAGAAATTCAAACATTTGTGCGCGGTTCGAAGATAACGAATTTCAAAATGGCTTATTGTTACCCAACAAAAACCTATTTACTTACTCCATTACTGGAGACTAATACACGCGCAGAAAATTTGTTCAATGAGTCACACATAAGAACAAGAAATCCTGTTGAACGTTACTATAGAGTTTGGAAAAGGCGTTTCCCTATTTTAAGTAACGGTATTAATTTAGATATTGGTAAGGTGCAGTGGGTGATAGTTGCAACAGGCATTTTACACAATATTTGTATTGATGACAATGAACTGCAACCTCCTGAATTAACAGAAGCCGAGGAGAGAGCTTTTAATGTAGCAAACAGTATTAATGATAACAATGTCGATCAGCGTAACCAAAATTTTGTTGTAAGGGACAAAGTTGTTAACTATTTTAACAATTTATAAGTAACATTTTGTAATTTACATAAACATTTATGTCATATTTCTTGAAAATGGGTTACTGTACTGTTTAAATTTGTGTAGCATATCTCATGTAAAAAGTTTACCGATCCAATAAATAAAAGGTTATAATGAGCATGTAAAATGAATAAATAAAATGTTTGATAACTTAAAATTTATTTATTTTTCACTTTAAACATTTTTAATTCATATTTCATTTTCTTTTTTCAACAAATCCATTTTCAGCTGCTGTTCTTCCCGGTGTCTCAACCTTTGTTCATGTTCCTCCGCCATTTGTTGTTTTAATAGTTCGTGAATTTCTCGCTTCCTCTGATTTTCTTCGGACAGGAACTTTTGCTTTAGCTCAGCGGTAGTTTTTTTTGCATCCGCCAAATCGCACCACTTTGCATTGGTCGTATTTCCGCCAACCCTTTTCTTGCCTAGTAGATAATAAAAATATTTAGATTTATAAAAACAAATAAAATAAAGTTACCTTTCTTTTCCACTTCTAAAACATGTGAAGTTCTGGTCTTCAGCATCGCAGGCGTGTGGTGTGCCCAATCATTTTCTATTGGAGCTGATAAAATTTATTTTAAAAAACCATATTTAGTATTTCATTTTTATGTACATACCTAATACCTGTGATACAGTCATTGAAGTGGAGGCAGGACTTGACTTAATACAGGCATCAACAATACTCTTGCCTAAGAGATAGTTGCATGAGTATATATGAAAATAATTTGTTAAAAAATACTTACCAACAATTGCTCTATTTTCAAGTGCCTCTTCTTCGAGCAAGAGTGAATCACTCCACTTTTCAGAAGAAGATAGATTCAGAACATCCTCCGATGGTGGGTTAACAGCTACAACTAATTGGAAATGGTGTTTTGTATTAGTTTGTTTTTCACATTTATTAACCACATACCGTCACTGTCACAAATTGCTTGCATTCCGGTCCGCCTTTCCCCCAGAATGTCATTAATGACATTTTCGATCGGTTCCACGATAAATACTTTACTGGGACCTCCTCCAGCGCCCCTTTTGTACTTTTTCTCTGCGGCGTAGTTTTTAACAGCCGTCTTTTTTAAATTTCCCCACTTGTCGCGCAAWTTTTTTGGCGTTCTGGGGAAATTACCCGATCGGGCATTAAACTCTTCCGCCAGAGCCACCCACTCCAATTCCTTCTGCTTGTTGCTTACAACCCCAGATTCCTTGCTCTCCAACACATTTCTTTTGGTTTGCACAAGTTCCACCAACAGCTCGATTTCTTTACTATTAAAGTTTTTTGTGCGCACCCGTTTGCAAATTTCCATGATTAATAGATGAAATAAAAACTATACTATAACATATAACTATAAAAACTAAACGAGAACAAAAAACTGTACTATATAACTATAAAAACTAAACGAAAATACAACAACGACACAAAACCACAGCTTCACAGCACAAAACGAAATGAATACAGGAAACGAAAACCGATTGCAATATTTGCATAGCGACAAAATCGGAAATTCCCGGTAGCGTGTACCCACGCGCTGTGCGCACGCGTAACCCGAAAAATAGGTTTAACCCTCCTCGAGGGGTTGGTTTAACTTGCCGAGAAATTTAACACGGTTTTAGTCGTAACCGAGTACTGAAATACGCTGCGCGAGTGTTAAACTAGTTTATCTTGACAATTTTGGTTTAAACCTTGACTGAAATACCGGCCCTTAGTTTGAAGTAATTTTACCAAATCGATTTCTTTGTTTCGAAATTTTTAGTGTGAAAAGTCGTCGTTCTTCATTATTACCAAGGGTTTTTTACGAATGAGTCCTCGTTTCGCGGAGTGCGCAGGCTTAATCCAAAAATTGGGTTTAACCCTCCTCGATGGGTTGGTTTAACTTGCCGAAGAATTTAACCCGGTTTTACTCGTAAACGAGTACTGGAATACGCTGCGCGACTGGTAAACTAGTTTATCTTGACAATTTTGGTTTAAACCTTGACTGAAATACCGACCCTTAGTGCAGGTTCCTAGCTATGGCTTCGGAGAGTTGTTGTTGGGGCTCATCAGGCMGGGGTAGACMGTAAACTGACCATGGCAGACCGTCGCCTATAACCGTGKCGGGCGGACTGSKTTAAGGGAGAATAGCAGGGCAGATGCCCTCAGTGCCATGTACGCGGAATTCKGCGAGCTAGACGGTCTATAACTCTGATAGACACCAGCCCTCCTATTCTCCCTCACTAGTAATTTATACTTGCCAGTATTTAACCAACCTGTTAGGATATAAAATCGTAGTTCGGTATCGACCGTCGTAATGAATGCGCGCAACCGAGCTGTGTCTTTTCTTTTTCTTTGTGTGATAAGCAAGTCACTGAACTACAGGTATACTTAATTCTAGTGTTTCTATTTGTAAATTCCAGCTCCTAATTACATTAATTTAAACAAACTGTGTATTTATATAATTTTTCGACCTTTAATTTAGTTATTGTCGATAAATATCAAGTTTGTTTAATTTATTAAAATGAAAAGCCAGAACCTTCAAATATAAACACTATAAATAGTTAGTTTAGTTTATATCTAGATATACCTAGTAAATATTGCACGGCTTTTTGTCACTGAAGAAGTGTTTGACTTTGTGATTCAGATTGTGCTAGACCAGCATACCTAAGTAGCAGATATCAAACGTGTGTTGTTTCGTGCTAGTTGAGACTCCCACTTGCAATGCATAAGCTGGACCTTCTGACTCACCTATGAAGTGCAAGTGCTAGTAAAGAAAGGAACTTTGGAAAAGATTTCAGAGGTTTACTGTGCTTCTTTGTTGCTTATAGCGTGTAAGATGGTTCGAGGTAATACGCAAATGTTAATATAACCCACTTTTCACATTTCTGATTTTAAAATATACTGTGTCATTACTGTATGGTGAAAACTGTATTCAAATGCTCGACCCACTAATAAGTTAATCTTGCATTATATTAATAGCTCTTTTCAAAGTTAATATATATACGAGGCGTTATGTACAAAGAATATGTCATGTGAAGTTTGATTACTGCACGCAAACCTGACCATGTTAATAGCTCAACAACTACAGCCATATACTTATACTTTTATTGATCACATTTTTCTGTATTCTGCAGTTCTAAGTATTTTATATCAAATCCCGAAACAACGATACTTGTTCCTTAGAACAAGTCTTAGTTACAAGTCACTTGGAGTGTAACAAATTTTATATGGTGGTTCTGCAGGTTTTGATCGAAACGATTCACTAATGGAATAACCATGACTCGACTTCTTGGATTAGCTAATCAGTAATAATAAAAGTATCAGTCACAAATTCATCAAATTACAAACTATCGATTGGCTCAAGACAACAAACAAAGCTTCTTGCATGTGCAACCGTTGGGCATGTGGTACGTACTAGGTACGCGATCATTCTCTAAAAGGGGAAAATTTACTTCTGCTATCTAATTAAGATCGTGGGATTGCACAGAAGGTGCTCACTACCTCTTTATCTAGAACACTTTGGCGTTAAAGGGTTATGAGTATATGGCATCAGGAAATGTGTCAGGCGGTACACTTCCATGTGTTACCCACATACATATAGTAATTTCATAATAAATGGCATTTTAGTAGGCACAATTATGTTGGCAACCACCAAGTATTCGAACTTTAACGTTTTACTATAGTGTCTATGTATCAATTGTGCTAACATCACTAACAATTCGCTTGTTACTCAAATTTAGTACCATTTGCAGTTTGCCTGGGCGAGTCCGCTTGAAAATCTTTCATCGCATTTGTCTTTGGCAAAACGTGAAGCAGAAGATGCAAATAATGATCGACGTGTAACACTAGTGTTTCAGGTACGTAACTATAGCTGATACATCAACATAATATTTTATTTTAGGTATCATCTACTATTATTGGAGGGTACCGCAAAAAAGGCATACAGGGCTGTCTCACAAATCAGTATGAATTAGTTGACAAGAACCTGTGATAAACGATTTACTTGTGGCTGCGTCCCATACTTATAAAATTGGTGTAAAATTGTTGTAGAACTATTAGTCTTAACCGGATCGTAATCACAATTCAAAATTAAAGTTAATAATGACATTTTGGCTACTGTATTAAGAAAATTGCACTCGCAGTGATTGTCTCTTTTGGTCATGATGAGTTTTCAAAAACTAGTGCAGCCCTCCGCAAAGCTTTGTTATTTTTATTGACTAATCCGTAAGAATTTTTGCCACGATCCCGCATTGCCAGGGCCCAGTTGAAATGAGTTGAAACTGCATCCCGCCCGCAGCATTCAGTGGCTCACAAAGCTTCGCTCATGGTTACGTCACCGCGTGCTTTTACTGGAACTTGTTTGGTCAAATTGATTTCCCTGTTAATTTTAACTAACAGTGCTGCAGACCAGCAATACATATTTTCCAGCGTTCACCACCGTGTGCCAATGCGTAACCAGAATATTCTCTTGATTAGTACAACCACGAGCATACTGGTGGTTAATCGCGATCTGGCTCAAACGGAGGCATGTGAATACATCTACAAACGAATTTTAACTAGCTGAAATTCTATGGCAAAAATTGTTTAAGTTGTTGTGCAAGCAATATATTTCTCGACCGTTATTGGCAAAATGTAATTTTGAGCTCTGTTTCTTTTTGCATTTTTATAGTTCTCGAAACAGCTCAAACAGTAATATCTTCGGGAGCTAACTGGTTTACTTATTAATACAGACATTATTTAGTGAGGTGTTGCATAGTCAATTTTGCAAATACTTGTACGGTGTGAAATTGGACGGTAACTAAAACGCACACATCAGGGCAACTGTTTTATCTTAATGTGTATGAGGTATACAAGAAGAATTATCTTTTAACATTTGTATTTTGAAATAATAACTAAATTAAATTACAACCTAAAAAGTTATTGCTGACTAGCGGGGTACCACTTTAGCCAATCGTAGTCCTACGGATTGCGAAAATAAAATACTTACTAGTTTATTTACTGCATACTGTAGCAAAAACAACATGTAGCATAATGGATCTTTTTATTTTGAGACAAAAATAAGTTAAGAGTCAATAATGACAAATGTAAAATTACAACATTTACAAGAAAACTTCACCCAACTATATTTAGATATACAATCAATGGCATTACAGTTGAAAGAGTATCTACTATTAAGGATTTAGGTATAACTTTGGACCAGGGCCTTACTTATGTTTCACATATAGAAAACTGATGTACAAGTGTTATGAAAACCTTAGGTTTTATCAAGAGAAATATATCTAATTTTCGCAACATTGACACACTGTTATGTTTGTTAAATAGCTTTGTTCGTTCTAAACTCGAGTACAACAGTGTTATTTGCAACCCTCATTATCATGCCTATATTGCTCTCATTAAACGTGTTCAGAGAAAATTGTGTCTTTATTTGTATTTTAAAAAGTACTGCGCATTTCCTTATCACAAATGCTCTACTTTCTTTTTTTATATGATTTTGGTTTGTCTACCTTACATAGTAGAAGAAAAGTAGCGTGTAATTTATTCTTGTATAATCTAGCGCATGGGTGTATTGATGGTCCATGGCTTTTGGGCAAGATAAATTTTCGTGTGCCTCGACTGGAAGTTCGTTGTTACATGACTTTTTCTTTGCCACGATCTAATAAATAGTCAACACTATTTCTGCTCGCCACTTGTTAACATGTGACGTAATTATAACGACGTGCGTGCGACCGTAGACATATTTGTGCATTATAAGAGACAATTTCTTCAAATGTGTAATAACAATATTTTAGTAACAAACATAGTTAGTATAGTTTAATTTTGTTTATATGTATGTAAACTAAATGTATGAATATATATTATTGATATTATTATTATTAATATTATTGTTATTATTATTATTATTATTATTATTATTATTATATAAAACTTGTTTGTTACTAGATGTTCGTTCCTAGACAAGGACATTAGGGAGCTATTTTCTGTTTCAGAAAGTTAAAAAAAACTGGTATAAGAAGATATTTTGTTTATTATTTAGTTGTAGCCCTTTGGTCAGTATGAGCACATAAAATCTAATAACAAATATCAAACTGAGAAGTGCAGAATAGGCATTAACTATTGTTAAGATGAGCTTCGAAATAGGAGGTCAAACACTACAACAATAAAGAGTAAGTTACACATCAGAAGATACCTATGTACTCTCGAAGAAAGTGGTTTAATACAAAAAGAGGATCAGATGAAGATATTTGATCGTAGCTATTAGAGAAGAGAGTAGGAACTGGAAGAAAGAGGCATGTCTATTTCATTGATATGGAGTAAAAAAACCTTCGAAACATTTTCTTAATGGAATAGAAAATTATATGCATAACACAAAATCATACAAATTCTACGAAAGAGTGCAATAAACGGAAAATCTATACATTAGTTAATAAAATTGTTCACTGCTCTTTAATGTATTAACGTAATGCTGAGCGAAGTTGGTCTACGATGTAAAGATAGACTATGACCTAATATTTAGGATACTGGAAGCTAAGGTTCATCAGTTTACCTGAACTCTGCTAAAAAAATATGCAGATGCCCTGGTAGTTTTGAAGTAAACAAAAAGACAGCTGAAAGAAAGTAATCAATTTTCAGTAAGAGTGAAATCTAAGCATGAAAATACAGTAACAGGAAAAGTATGAACATGGTATGGTACACGGACAGCATTATAAATGAAAGACGCTATACCCATGGAAAACGAAATGAAAGAACAGGTCGATAAAATTATACATCTGGGAGTAGTAATAAACAAAGAACGTACACTAGAGGATGAATAAATGAAAAAATATCAAGTATTAGTAGTAGTAGTAGCAGTAGAGGGAGAGAGAGAGAGGGGGAGAGCAATTTTTGGGTAAATAGTAAACTCCAAGACAACCTAAAGCAAAAATTGCTAAAAGGTAGTAAAACTGACACTGATCTATACGCTTGAATCTTGGCCAACAACACAGCAGCTGAGAGGTAGATTAGCAGGCACCAAAATGATGTTCTTAAAAGGAATTACATGAACAACAAGAATATATAAGATTAGAAATAAAGTTTTTAGGGAAGACTTAGATACAGTCCCTGCAGAAGGATGTTGTGTAAAACAAAGTCAGTTAAGGTAATTGGGACATGCTATGAGAAGGTAACAGAGCAATTATGCAAATATTTAAGGTAAAAGAAGTAAAAAAGGAAAAGGTGCAGATCTGGAGCAAGTCAAAAGGATGAGTTACATTCCTGAGAAGAAAGAAATAATATGGGAGTTTATACTGACAAGTTACACGAAAAGGTGGAGTGAAATATGTAAAAAATGCTGAAAACTCAACTCCAACATAACTCAATGCCGAAAAGTTTAAGAGCTTTAACGATTAAGAAGAAGAAATTTGATGGGGAGGGGGGGGGGCTTTAAATAAGGTTTTCTACGAAATTGCATTGAAAATTAAGAATTGGCAACAAGAATTGTTGGTGATATGCTCTCAAACAAATAAAATAAACATACGCGGTATATAATTTCAGATATAAGGTATAGTACAAGTCAGAGAGGGCTACAGTTAGGTTTAGCTCTCCACCAGTAAGTCTGTAATTGTGAAACATGGTTAAAGCAAAAAGCAAATGTTTAACATTGCAAGGGAAATTATTATTGGAAGAATATGAAAAAAGGTAGGTATAACTGTAGCATTACTGACTAAAAAGTTTAGCCGTGATATGATTTGGGACAAAACCCTTAGTGTCTATGCATGTGAGTAGATTACCTTTATATCAGCTATTGGCTGTTGGTGTGTTGGTTACAAAGATTTAAAACCTTCTAGGGTAATAAATTTCTCAAAAATACTAGAAAAAAATTATTGTCTCAATCACAATTCGTTCAAAAATTTGGATTATTGCTTGGAAGAAAATGACCCCTAGTATTGGAACACCACTTTAAAATGATATTCTACAGTTAGAAATTTTGAAGAAGATTAAAAGCTCTAAAAATAGTACGGGTTTGTTTATATGTGTACACTAGCACACTAGTACACGAAATGAGATAAATCTTGGTATATCTGAAGATATTGAAGCCCTCGAGGTAGAGTTGGGCAAAAGATTGATAATCGTTATGAATAACCAGTTACCATGCGATAACCGTTTAGAACCTGAACAGTTATTGGTTATTACCACTTTGGTTACTTGCTACTACTTATGCCTGGTTATCTGATAGTGAAGTCTGATGTGCCAGTCACCTTAAACAAGGTTCCAACTTTTTTACGGGTATCTGGAAAGAAAGTGATGATGAAGCACAAATACATGAACAGTCTGTGATGCTCTAAAAGCTTTAGCTGTAGCAATGCAACAGTACGAACAAAATTTTTCTGGTGTATTAGCATAAAGTTATGTCACTTCATACTATACATGATGAAGCAGACATTCTAAACGCAAAACCTAACAAAAATTGCAGAGTTTTCCAAAATGCAAAACTTTTATATACTGTATACTTACTTAGTTGTTCTTTTACTTCCACATCCAACGGATGGGAAGTATTGTATCGCAAAAAAAAATTTCAAAATCTTTTATTTGCTCATTAGCTTTAAAATGGTCGAAAACGCAAAAAAACAAAATTTGAGCAAACAAATTTCTTGTCTGTGTGTCTGTGGTTTTGTTTGTATACGCGGTAACCTTCGGAAGACTTAATATATGAACTTGAAATTTGGCAAACGTATAAATCTCAACTACCCAAAGCGACCTATTGTTTGTGGGGTAAGTACGGTATGGGGAAGGGGGCAAAACTGGGGGGTAACTACCCTTTTTGCAAATTTAAATTTTTTTTATATTTTTTTCGTTTTAGTATGTCATTAGTAGTAAAACTGCGAGTATTATTCATTCTCATAAATTTTCGGTGCAGCAAACTGTTTAGAAGATATTAGCAAAAAAGCGTCACAGAAAACGGATTTTCCTAAATATCTCCGAATATACTTAATATATTCAAGAAATGAAAATGCCATCAGATAGGAAATAAAATTTCTCACAAAAAGTTTCTTAGAAAATTTATTCAAAATATTGACATTTTCGAAATATTTCCAAAAAACCTATTTTGGTTCCTGCTTGTACGATATTTTTTAAATTTTTGTATTATATATAAAATCAAATTTCCGATCAGAAAGCACTCTTGTAATTTTTTGTTAAGTTAATAATTTTCGAGTTATTTGGAAAAAACCGATTTTTAAATTTATATATTTTTGCTAATATCACGAGGACTTTGTCTTGGAAAAAATGTGTAGAGAGACAAAATGCTCAAAATCTGATTACTAATCGTATAGCATAAGAAATAAAAGCGTAAATGTCATTTTGACAATTGGATGTGGAAGTATTGATTCAATTTGCAGCGGTTTTTTTAATACAGTGATTTTGTTCTTTAATGTAATACTTGCAATTTTTGGGTATCTTCATTATCGTGGAATATTATGTATCCATTTGTTTTCTTTTATGCTCACACTATCGATCTTGTACTTTATTTCAATATTATTATTAAGAGGTGTGTACATTCTTAAGAATGTTGACATCATGTTGTTCCACACAATGGCCATAAAATGAGGAGGTGGCGGGAACTTTAAGGTTGTTCAAGCTGTTTACGACTTATTTATCTTAAACTTTAAAAACAAGCTCACATCTATTGCTTCTCATATTTTCGATTTTTCGAAAGATACTGTTTTCAGCACTTGCTACCTGAGCACCTATTTTAAAAAGTCGCAGCCGTGGGTAACTTGTCAGAAGTACAGTTATTTCTCTTGCTCCCTTCGTTCTATAGCAAAATCCATCTTTCTGAAGGCCGATGGGTACATTAGCCGCCCCAGAAACGTTTTCAGTGCGAAACACATCAATCTTTTTAACTGTGGTACACCCGGATGGCACTGCGAAAATGACCGCTTCTTTGTAATTTCCCTAAAAGTCCGGCGTTATTTTAAAACGCCGGACGTTTTAATCCTGCAAAGACCTCGGCGGACAGTAGGAAACGGATTTTAAGGGCTTTTTACACAGATATATTTCTTGCCATTGTTGCGTCTTCGGGGGACGATTTATTACGAAACCAGATTAATGTGTTCGTGACCCGTTCAGAATTGCGAGAAGGGACTCGAGTATTTTGTAAAAATGGAAAGCGTGAGTGGTCGGAATAGTCCTAAGTGTGTCCTGTGTAGCTTGAAATACAAAGCCAATAACTTATTGAGTAAATCTAGACAAGCTACCCTTTCCAAAAAAATGTCAAAATGTAATAAAGATAGCAAGAGTGTTGCCGGCTGTTTTGCAAAATCCTTATTATTTATGGTGATTATATCAGAAGGTGTTTTTGGTCAGCATTCCTTTAATAATATTCAGTCGACAGATGAAGACTACCCTTCTCAACGCTAGAATGCTAGAACTTATTCAAATATCTGTTAAGCAACTCGAAGCAGTTTGCACAAACGAGACTACGCATTCTACTTAAAGATTTGATGTACACTCAATTAAAAGAAAGATGAAGTTCTCTATCGAAGCTCCTGAAGTAGAAGCTGCAGTAGTAGATAATGGTCCAACACGTGATTACAGGATTATGTGCTATTATCGTAAATAATTGTTTCTGCATATTGCAATTTGTTTTAGAGGGAGTGTTCGACGGCTACACGAATGACGACGAATGGGGATATGTATTTCTTACAGTAAATACTTGGCCTTTTTTATTGATTAATAGCAAACGTTTTTCATTTAAGGTAGGTAATTAATGTTGAAAATTTGGAAATGCCGAGCGAAAAATTATCATCTTCACAAAAAGTGTAGTTCTTTACATTGAATACTGTGTTCATAAACGTGGCAGGGCTCTTAATTTTATTTCCTTTGAATAACGTACGCCACCATAACTTTTTCGCTAACATGTTGGAATTTTGTCTTACACCACTCCTGGATGAGTACAATGAATAAGCGTTAGCTGTATCTGTCATCTTTTTTATACAAAATAATAAAAGACAAATCGTCGCCACACCTTTATAGTAGATTAATATTCAGGATTGACGTACACAATGTAATATCTGCAAATGGGATTTACTTACTATTCCGCAGCATAGAAAGTAACTGATTAAGCGTTCTTTGCGTTTGGGTGTGGTTGGGATTTCGCTATTCGTAAACACTTTCAATTACAGCTTAAGCTTCAATTACTTCGATCACAGTTAATTTCTTGTTACTAATATTTTATTTCTTTGATAAATTGAATTCATTTAACCATTCTTTCTTCATCTTCCTTTTTTATTTTTTGTTCTTGTTTCTTACTTGTCCTTACTGTATATATGTTTACTGTTCATTTTTAATTTCTATTTATTCTTTTTTATCCCAATTCAATTTTTTTCACAATGATGGGTAATTTTAGGATAGTGATTTTAGTTTAGGGTAGGGCCCTGTGGAAGACCAATCCATTACTATTTCATATCTATAACAATCTTGTGATTGCATTTTGTTTTTCGCTTGCAAGTTTTTCTCCTTTTTGGTTGTATTTTCTCATTTTCTCCTTGTTGGTGCTCTATAACTGTCAACGTAACTATCTTTTCCTCTGGTTCGAGTTCAGTGTCTACCGTTCTTTCAGAAATTACATTTCAGTATAGTCCAGTACTCCTAATACTTGTATTTGCAAACGTAAGCAAATATACAACAAAATATGTTCATTTTGTAGTATTCTCTGCCCCTGTAGGTATGTCTGTATTCGTATATATAAGTATGATATTACATATTTTGGTTTACTTCTAATGCAGATTTTTTTCCACGCCAAATGGCTAAAATTGCTCCTGTCACGCAAAATTTAAGATATACAGGGTTCCCCTCATTATGTAGGCAACCTCTCGGAATCTGAAAACTGGTGCAAAAATAACATTATTTTACAATACAACTTTTTTTTTAATAACGCCCGCCTACACTCTTAAACATGGGATAGATTAATTATTAAATTCTCACTATATAAGGGTGTCCCGCATGCCCCCATGCAACTCTCGGAATCTGAAAACTGGTGCAAAAATAACACTATTTTTAATGTATAATTGTTTTTGAAATAACGCCCGCCTACTGAGATATTGACCCCCAAACATGGGGAACACATACAGTTTTTCGAAAATATCTCTTAGACCGCTTGATATAATTTCATGAAATTTTGGCTATTATTATTTGAAGTGTAAGCCGTTAAAATGATGAGCACATTTTTTAAATAACTTTTTAGCGGGGAGCGGGAGGGGCCAACTCCCCACATTTTATACTTTAACTTTAAAACGGTTAAGTATTTTTTTTTAAATATGTGTTATTAAACTTTGAGCCTTGTAAACAAGGCGTGCGGCTAAAATAGACCCTTTTCGAGAAAATTGCATTTGAATGTTCACACTTTTACTGCGCTTAACTAAACCATTTTTTTTATCAAATTGACCGTGATAAATAATAAAACTGTGTTAAATGCCACAGTTATATTGGTATGTTGAAATCATTTGTAAAAATTCTGAAATAATGGTCCTAATGGAGTATGACAGCAAACTCGTATATATGAATATTCCATTATTATCATTTCAGAATTTTTGCAACAAATAATGTAAAGTATTGTCGAAATGTCAACGTAACAGTGATATCAAACATAGTTTTATTGTTTATCACGGGCAATTCGATTAAAAAATGATTCAGTTAAGCTGTGAAAATGTGAATCGCAACATCCAACTGCAATTTTCTCGGAAAGGGTCAATTTTAGCAGCATGAACAGAGTACCCTTTTGGTTTACAATGCCCAAAGGTTAAAAAACACATATGTTTGACAAAAATACCTAACTGATTTAAAATTATGTGGGGGATTGGCCCCCTCCTCCCCCAAATATTTACTTAAAAATTGTGGGTCATTTTAACGGCTTCCACTTTAAATAATATGATGAAATTATATCACCGGTCTACGAGATATTTTTGAAAAACTGTTTCTCTTTTCTCACGTTTAAGAGTCACTATCTTAGTAGGCGGGCATTGATTGATTGATTGATTGATTGAACTAGCGCCAGCGTACCTTATTAGATGAAATATGTAAATTTATGCTTGAATGAGTTGCAACTTAGTGCGAGAATCAACCAGTAGGTACTAGGTGCACCGGATATGTGTATGCAAGAAACATTATAAAAAAATGAATAAATTATGAAATTATAAAGAAGACGCAACATTTAGTAACCGAAAAAGGTGCGACGGCCTATAAAAGCGTGTGCTGTCGCTTCCCCCTTGCATACAACGATTGCTTCGTCGACCCCATCGGCATTAAACTTTACGTTTTTTTCTTTATTACGGAAAGGCGTTATTCCGGTAAACATCCGTAGTATAACAGTTCGCAATTTCTTATAGTGCCTTGGTTGGAATAAAAAAGAAATTAACAAGTTATCGTCTCCAATAAAATATAGGAGTTGAGTGGTGTTGATCTTATACGGCTATTTTATTACGCGAGTGTAAAGATCGTTCAGGGGTGAACAAAATCTGTGCCAAGATACTTGAGGTGAGGTTTGTATCATTATCAGCTAATGGTGAGATAACTAAACGTTTATAGTTTATAAACAAAATTAAGCTTGCTTGTTTTTCACACTTCAGGGGTAGCTGCGTAGAGGAGCAAGTTAGAACGCATCCAGGTAAAAGAATAACTAAAATACTCGACCGAACAGTGTGTAAAATAGCGACGGGCGACGGCTATAAGTACTTTGTTGTTAAGCTACCTGCATAACAAAATATTTCTTTAAGTGCTTGAAGTATCACTGTTATATGTATCAAAGAGTAACTCTTGATTGATTGATTGACCGAACCAGCAGTCGGTACGCATTTTTGCCTCTCCCGAGCCGTCTGATTGAGCTGGGTTGGAGAGATAACACGCTTGTTGCTAGTGGGCTCCACGTAGCGCATGCTACGAAAAGCCGGGGACTGGAATGGAAAGGTTTGAAGGTCGCACTCAAATACTCAATACTTTCCTTAGATCTTTCTGTGTTAGATGTAGGATTCATTCGGCTGCATTATTTTTCTTTCTCACATGAGCTACTATCTGAAACTTTGTACAGATTTAGGACCTATTGCTTTATTATTTTCTGATTTTGGCAACCATGCCTTGTTTAGGTTGCTCTTGAGTGATGGTGGTGACGCTTCTTTGGATGATTTTATATTTGTATTTGCTTCGCTTGCTGGAGCTGGAAGTGACGTGATGGTAAGATATTTGTGGTCTATGTGCATTAATTTTTTCTCTATCAGAGCTTCTGTCCTGATTTTTTTGTGGCTGAGATTATTTCTATGTCTACTTGGTTCTTGTATAATACTATTGCGCCGTCATAATGTTTTCCTCGAAGTTCATGGATATTGTTTATTTGGTCCTCAGTATCGTTCACCCCCTCAGTACTTTTGTCTGGTTGGAATATTATTGCATCCCGCCGGCGCCGTTCTATATGGACTGTTGATTTCCTGTGTAACATTTATGCTGTTGCTCCTTCTCATTGATTTGTATTTCGGTTGTAGTTCTTGAACAGTTTCCACCAAGCTAATTCTGAACATCAATCCAATTCAATCCGATTCAAATGTTGTAGGGTTTTGGGTTCTTGTTGAGTAATATCCTCCCCGTTATTTGGCGAGTCAGTATGCTTAGAAGGTGATTTCCGTCTTTCTGGATTTTCTGTACTGCAATTGTGTGATTACCTTGTACACACCGTTTCAAGTATATTCTTATTGATGCAAGAAAATCCTTTGACTAAAAGAACATCTAAAAGACGAGGATTATATTTATTGTTTGTTGGTTAGTTGGTCGTTCTACTTCTTAGTACTACAGTATGGGAATTGGTATATTTGGTATATATATTTTAACTTCTGAATGCTTATGATTTTACTAGTGTTAATAAAGGTCCATTTATTTAGTGATTCAATATTGCGCTTGAGCGCGTAAAAAATCTACAAAGCAAGGAAATATGAAGAGTAGATGATGGTTTTAGTTTGTAACAGTGCAGTCGACGTCCCGTTGTAATTTGTCTATTCATGATGCATTTTTTATAGCACAAGTTTTGTGTTAAAGTTTGCCCTAGCTTTGCTGCCTTTATTTTACGTAATACTGATTTTGATTACACAGGTTAAAACGATCCCTGGCATGCGTAATTATTATGTTAGTCAACGATTTTGCTGCTGTTTGTCTTTTTTGCTGTTACTGGCTTCGTTCGGCTTGAATGGGGTGATGGGAGGTCTTCACTCGTGCTATCTGCTCAAGTACGATGGCTTAACATAATCACATCAAACGTCTGACATAAGGCCGTGTAATATTCATTAAGTTGGTGGTTTAACCTCGATGCAAATAGAAGTGTAAAACTCAGAGTGCAGGTCGGTTGCATGAGTTCACTACGACGACGACAGTTTAGACGGAACCATATACATATAAAGGCATTGAATTTGATACGCTATAATAAAATACTTTTTACAATAATTTGCTTGCCTCAAATATCACTGTAGCGTGCGTCAACGGAGTAAATTTTACTGCAAATTCCTTATAAATTCATTATCATTTTGTCAATTACTGCACGCAATAGATTCCCGTTCTAGCAAGCATTGTTCCACCCTTTGAGCGCGATGTCATTTCGATGCCTTTTTATCTGCAGTAAATTTGAGAAAGAAATCTTTGCACAATTTTTGCACTTCTTTATGAAAGTCTGTATCGGCTGCAAGCTGTTTCATGGCAATCCACCCCGATTCAATTCAAAGTCTGGAAGATACAGCAAATCACTCAGTATATCGTGAAATTCTGAAATTGATGGGTTACAAGTTATTTTAATTTAGTTTCATGAAGTTTTAATTAAAAATTGTAAAATTCAACCTTTGGGCATTCCTTTAAAACACAAAAGTTTTCTTTCGAAATACTAGATTACATCCACTTTGTACCAGCTCTTGTTTAGTATGTCCTACATTTGAAATATACTCATTTCTTCATGTCATTTAGTGTTAACGAACTTTCTAAATTTCTGATGTCATAGGTCTCTGTAACCTAATTAGATTCATTGTACGCTAATTATTTCAACTTCTGATCATATAAAATGGATGACATTTGTGGTCACCTCTAGTGTACATCCCTCGTTGATAATGAAACCGTTCGATTCAAACCGTGCAAAGTTAAGGTGTCGTTCTTAAAGCACATTGTAAAGCGTTTTATGTTTATGCGGACATCACATAAAGCGGCTAAACAAAACTTGACGGGGGAATTTTATGCCGCCAAATCCCCGCTGAATAATACATATAGCCGATCAAACTGAGGAGCATAATTGCCCAATAAATGACAAAGCCGAAGTGCCAGCTATATGTTTCGCTTGTGTGTGGTAAACAGCTACAACAGAGAGGGACCTTCTAAAGTTATTCACGTTTTTATTAGTAAAGTAATATGGATGACATAGTAAGAGATATGGCGTCTACTTTTTAAATTTGATAACTGACACTATGCTTAAAGGTGAGTAATATAGTGAATGTAGTAATATTTCGGAGGATCAAGAACGTTTTAATATAACACTACAACTTTGTAAGTTATAACATTTAAAAATTCTTTATGAAAATGTTAGCGTGCACGGCGAGGGAAGTCCTTGGAAAAATCTTACTGGATAAAAGGAAGAAACAAACACATAACAGAGAAGAAAGAACTATGGAAGCAATATATTACAAAGCGAACAACGAAGGATTTCACAACTTAGAAATAGCTGAGAGCAAAAGTTTAGGGATTGGTGAAAGAAGTCAAAATTGTCGAAAACTATTTTACAAATTACTCCAGAAATGTTAAAAGTGTTAAAAAGTATAGAACTAGAAGCAAGAAAAGTGCTAACAAAAATATGTAATATGGCATGGAATAAAGGAGCTGTACCGGAGGGCTCGAAATAGAGAAGAATTACATGTAGCACAAAGCGATTAATTAATTTGTTTAATTAGTTAATGTGGATAAGATTTTATTATTAACAAATGGCGGAAAATATAGGCAGATGAAAAATAATCTGTTTAACATTTCTATATTAACATTGGGAAATTGAACTTCGTATTAAGCGATAGATAGATAGACAGAGTACTTAAGACGTGTCAAAGGCGTAACTAGAATGGACAGGTAAGAAATGACAAAAACAGAAGACTGAATTAGAGCCGATTAAACAAACTTTAGAAGGAAAGAAGCTAAATTGATGTTCGTGTACCTGGTATTAATGAATGAGCAAAGACCGACAAAACGAATGTGGGAGGTAGACGTATAGGAAAATGGAAGAAAGGGAATACCACAAAAGAAATGGAACGTGGTAGTTGCAAAGTTGCAATTAGTAAATAAGACAAACACACAATTATTTTATGAATACAGCATCACTTATTTCATCAGGTCTTTTCAAAAACATGAAAAGCTTTTGCCAATATGCAAGAAACAAACAGACTGTTTTCTGCTGAAAAGTAAAGCGTTTTTGAAAAAATACTATATTTAAACCACTTGTAGTAGGTGCTGTTAAGTAGATGTTACTCTCTGGCACTTAAATTTGTGTAGCCTACAACCTTAAACGACATTTAAGTGGAAACTCAGAAAAGCAGTTTTACGTTGAAATAAAAGGACATAGAAAACAGTTTACCATAATACTGGGTAATCTGACATTTTTTTTTATTTCGGAATGTACGTATACCAAAGGGTTAAGAAATGAAACCGCAGGTAATTTACGAGCGTAGCAGGTGACAACCTTTAATTTAGAATTATATTGCGATTAAAGCAAAAGCTTAACCTATGCCAAAATTAGCAAATCCTTTTCTTCTGATAACCTCATATCCGCCTAAAAACACGCAAAATAAGATCTTCCCAGAAAGGTAGAACTGTTTATGCTTGATTTAGGTTAAAAATACAATAGAGGGGATTTCTATTTATAAATATCTACCGTCTTTATTTTTATCTCAGCTTTTGTCTGACACTATCTATCACTCTAACTGGCTGTCGCATTCTAAAACTATGTTGTAATTCTACCAGGCAGCGAGTAGCCTTATTATAAGATACATCATTTTTAAATATTTGTCAAGAATCCCTTTTATATTCACCAACTAATCTAACGGCGCTGGCGATCAGATTGTGTTCGAATCGAAAGTTTTTGGACGGATAACAGTATTGGCGGCGTCCAGATAAAAATGACTCTCATAAATCTAACGGGCTTTAGCCCGGCAAGCGGGAACAGGTTGGGGTAGCCGCGTCGCTTTGAGCCCTTAAGCCCGGGGTGACCATACTGCCCTCTGCCAACTAGTGGAGCAAACTAGCCGCGATAGTCCGGCCGCAGGGAGGATGAAGGTGAGCGTTCGATCTGACTATAGCGAGCGCCACAGGCAACGGGCGGAGGGCTGGTCAACTATCTGGAGGGCATTTTTAAGGGCGATTAGTTGGGAAGGGGGTTTCATACACTCTTGGCGTTTGGTTAGGGGACTTTTTTAGACAGAGCGGTAGGATGGGTTGTATAACACCCCGACTACCAGTATTTTTTGTTTTTTTTTTGTTAACATTCTTCCACATTCTTAGAATATACATTAATTTGGTAGTACATTCGACTTACGGCACTATAACAATTCTTCTTAATTTCGTCCCGTGATGAGGACAGTTTATTTAATAAACCGCATCAACCTTTATTACATTTTAAAGGTTATTTAATTGAAATAATTATATAGGGTGGTCTTAATGAACATATTTCTTCCATAATTTTTAAAATCTCTGAAAATGTGAAAGACTGTTTTTTACAACAGCCTTTTGACTCTTTTCTATTAAAACCTAAGATTATTTTAGAATTGGCGGAAGAAATACTAACATTATGTTGTGTATATGGAATATTCTATTTTGTTATATTGTTTTTATGCCTTGTGTAATTTTAACAGTAAATTATGCACCATATGAAGTGATACTGATAAATAGTAACCTTGACCGTTTAAAGTATAATACCTGTTTCCACAGATTTTTGAGGTGTTATTAAAAGTTTCACGTCGAAATGTTAAACCATATAAAAATTATATTTGAAAAACTTACGTATTTACTTACCAAATTGAACAGCCATGGTTACACAAACAAAGAAACTGCTCAGGATTGAATGAAGCCATAAAGGATGGGATAAAGGGATTCGCGAGCAAGAATTTCAATTCGAAACGTTAGCGATATTTGACGATCTCGAACTAACTGACTAGCTATGCCGTGTTGTGCCTACTTTCCTTGTCTATGTCAATAAAAAGTAATGCTTTTGACCTGGCTTCTCCAGTATTAAAAAAGGATTAAGTCACAATTGAGAATATCAACAAATTCGAATATCGATCTATCATAAAGCACCCGTACCTAAGAGCATTAAGGGGGTAAGGAGACTTATGACAATAATGTTATTAAGCCCCATGATGCATGTACTTCTTTAGCCACCGCCAAGGATTTGATTTTTTAAGAGGAAAACTACAGTCAGTGGAATGTAAGTGCCCCTGCTCTCTAATATGACAAGGATTTCGGGTGTAAAAATCGGCTGCAAAATTTTCTGTTGTAGTTTCTTGGACAGTTTTGTGCATCTTCATCATCAGAAACAGAAGAATATTATTTAAAATTATTGGCATAACTGAGCGAAAATTTGGGAGAAAATGGAAAATGTCCGCCAAGGGTGCACAGAATTTGCACATTCCAAAAAACAACATTTGCGATTTAGGGTTCGAACTTTTAGACTATCCAACCATATTCACCCGACTTGCCCCCATCTGACTATTATCTATTTCTCAAACTGAAAAAGAGTTTGAAAAGGAGTAAGTTTTACCCAAAAAGGAATTATGAATGCTTTCTGGAAAGCAAACCAGAAAGAATTTTTTTAAGTAAGTGTATAAAGAGCATTCTCTTAAAAATGATGTTAAATAAGTAAATAAATAATGTTAAGCAATAAAAAAATACCACTTATCTGTAGGAAATCATACATGAGGTCTAAATATACCAATATGCGAATGTTTCGAAGTTAACTCAAAGCGGATAGAATCGTGGTAATAGCTGTTCTAAAAGGCATAAAAATAAAAAAATTAAATTTAAAACCAAAATAACATTTTTGTCAAACCAAATGCCATAAATATTTTTCAGCTGTGGGATTTTTTTAAATATTTTTCTCGGCGTTTTAGGACGGTTTCTGTCTCGATTTCTCATAGTTGAAGTGAAGTTGGCCACGTAATACCTATGAACTTTTGAATTAATGTAGACTCAGAGAAGAAAAATCAATTTAGGATTTTCAAGAAACCACCACACAGAGTATGCATTCGAACACTGTGTAACTCAGTGTTCTTGAAGAAGACGATATCCCAAAATTACCGCCCAGGTGGTAAGAGATTGGGGCTGTTGTGTGTCTGCCGTTCGGAAATGAAAGGGCGTTACAGTGCCATAATTATATACAGAGAGTCGATAAAGTAACGTATAAAATTCAAAATAAGGGTTGTTTGCGAAAATTAGAAGCAAGTTGAAAAAGGTAATTTAAAATATAAAAATATCATTTCTTTGTTACAATTGAGAGAGAGTAGACTGATAATGTGACGAAGATATGACATCCTCATTTTTTATATAAAACCTTATGCATTATTTGTTCCATTCTATCTCTTATTATCTAAGAAATTCAAGAATTATACCATCTGGCATAAAAAAACTATCAAAATGGGCACAACTGAAAAAATCTTTATTTAATACTGCATTAAATCTCGTTAAAAAATTACACAGAGAAGACTAGTATCAAGAGACAAAAAGTAGTCATCTGCAGGTTCTGAATTCATCCAGTTTCATTGGAATCTATACAATTTTTTCTCTATTTGCTCTATTGATACTAGTCGACGTTTTTGTTATTTTTGGATATGACTTATTCAACAAGTGCTTACTGCAGACAGGAAGAACATAAAGTATCATCAGATTTTTAACCCATGTTACTCCCTGGAAAAACATTATTTGAGGTGTCAAATGGATCGGTTAGGTAGGTATGTCATAATATCAAATGACTGATCACACCTTGAACTTGCCTACTTCTCTATGGAATTTTTTGAACGTCATTTTATGCACTTGTTAATTAACGATTTTTTTGTCAAATTTCTTAAACAATAAGGGCTCGAATGACACAAAAATGCATATGTAACCATTCATACGAGCCATCGTTCGTTGACCAATATTAATTTTTTATTTTGATACAAAGCTGTTACCATAAAACTGGGGCCTGAATTCTATTAGGTTATTTTTAAATGATGTAGATCGATATTGACCACATACGACGTTTTTTTTAATTTAAAATACTTTCTATACGCCCTATTAGATGTCTGCAACATATTGTCAACAGTAGTCAAAGTTTGTCAGTTATTAGGCATTTTTGCACTTCAGAAACGAGCATTGCTTTGGAATACCAGTTTCTATTAACACTCCRTGAAACGCATTACAGGAGCATTTTACATTCTCTGGGAAATGGTTTTCACATCGTTCATTATAGCTTGGAATTTGGAGAAAAATCATCAAAGTTTTTTTTAATTTCCTCGCTATTATGAATCAAATATGCATGTACTACTGTGATCCAGAAATTAAAGAGCCATCCAAAGAGTTGTAGGTAGTATTCTCTTTCTTCATGACCTTATAAATTATTTTGTAAAAATAAGCAAACATGCATACTTCGGTCAAATACTTTTCTATTAGCATAGCTACGTTTCTCCTCCAGTGTGKGACGTCATCGGGCTACAAAACTAGTAAGACAAATATCACAACTTGTCCAGATGCTCAAAGTAGGTTACGAAACACGTGCTAATAAATTGTCCAGAGTTCAAATTATTATAGGTGCCGTAGGCATCAGAAACAGTAACATTAAGAAACGTGATTACAGGGTTGAAATATTAAATGTTTATAAGGATAAACATATTTAATTTAAATATTAGTATGAATCATATTTTATTGTTTGCAAAAAAACTTTAGCGACAACTACACTTTCACAATGAAAAGCCAAGAGAAGTATTGGAGTAAAAAAATATCAAAATGAACCACATGGAAATGATGTCTATTGAAAAAAACTAATAACCGAGTAAACAAAGGAATCTAAAATAGAGCAGATGCCAAGCACAACCTAGAAATACGGCTCAACAACTGTCTTATAAGAATTATAGCAAGAGGAATATTCACTATTAAAATGTATGCACTTTTAATTTTTTTTTAATTTGTTATTCACTAAAGCGTCCAAAATCAATTTCTTAGCTGTATTACTTTCTTTACACAAAATAAATGTTATTTTAAATAGAATATGGCCGGTGTTCACTGACTGGTTGCGTAAGGCAGAATGAGACTTTGCTAAGGTGCTCATGGTACCAAATTCGCTTCACCAAGTACTGAACAGTTTCAGGCTGCTTGGAGAACAACGGTTACAAGTAATTAATAGAACCGTCGTACAGAACTTCTATAGCAAATTTCAGTCAATCGTGACAGGAAATGAAATTGTCTAATATTTCAGTAGTTTTGTCTTTGGGTATTTACATAAAAATGTCATAAATATATCTGCGATAAAGCGGAACATCCAAACAACCGGAATAGAAAGCATGACGAACATGCAATGTCAGCGAGGGTGTTATGACGGACGTAGTTGAGTATGTTATGTAGCTTCGTAGAAGCAAATTATTGTTATTAGTTACTTTTGAAAGGAAAATATAAACCTAAAATGTTGGAAATTCTTTATAAAAACATCAATTTCGGAGATATAATTTCACCTTCAGTAGAGTATATAGCAGTTGACAGCATATTGTGCAATTGTGTTAATTGCAGTTTGGCAGTAGTTACAAAAAGGAGGCACATTGAATTCAAAACTAGCAAAATTAAAAAAGAATTTTGACCATATACTTACTTTCAGGAGGAGTTTCTCTCTATGATCGCATTCAATTTTGATTCCACTGCTTCTCTGTATCAAGGTAACATATATAAACAAGTTTTTGGTTGTGCTGTGGGGGACACTATGCCATCAATAATTAAACGATTAAACGAACTTACCTAAGTGAAGTTTAATCATAATTATATGAAGCCTCGTCGAAGTAAATAAGACTCAGTGTAGTATCTCCGATTGGCGTCAGCGTCCACACAATTTAAAGTAAAATAACCGCCGCTGGCAACACCGCCCCCAGCCGTATGACAAGTAGTCATTCCTGTTTAAAGTACTATTGTTGCAACCTTCAGGGCAGGGACGGGAAGGGTTCTTATTTACTTCGACGAGGCTTCATATAATTATGATTAAACTTCACTTAGGTAAGTTCGTTTAATCGTTTAATTATATTTCAGCCTCGTCTCGTAAATAAGACTCAGTGTAGCTGTTTAAAGAATGTTGCAACAATTATTAATATATTTATTGTGAAATTCGAACAAATTTCTTGTACAATAACAGTGAAATTGGTAACACTTAACGTAACTAATGAAATGTAACAAACCATATGAAAGGATAATTAACAAGATCTGTTTTTTTTTTTTTTTTTTAAGAATCTAGTACCGCATTAGCAAATGACGACCTACTATTAACCAGCGGTTTCTTGTAAAATACCGCAAAGGTTTTTGATTTTTCTGTCCGGCCTGCTGCTGCTCGGATTGTGTCAAAACTGATGCCTTTCCTGTCCGCAGCAGACGTGGATGCATGGCGTGTGCTATGGGCACTAAAGATGCTGGTGTCAATTCCGCTTCTTTTGAGGATTCCTTTTAACCACCTGCTAATGGATTGGGATGTGGCAGCCCTGTATGGTTTCTTGAATGTAATAAATAGACTGTTAATTGCCCCTCTAATATCTTTTGTTCTTTCTAGATATGATAATACAGTTTTCGCTGGGCAAATGTTAACGTCCTGGCTGTAAAACGGCAGAATGAGGTTAGGCTGGACTTTTACTGTATTTGACGTTTTGAGTCGTTTCTTAATTATGATTTCCACTCTATCAGAAAGAATTTCTATGTCGTTTATGTTAATGCTTGCCAAAGTTTGGACTCGTTGGCCTGTGGTTAGCGCTAAAAGAATAGCTGTTTTGCAGGTTAGATTTTCTAAGCTTAAATTGTTTTGTGGCATTTTTCCCACATAACTGAGCACTACAGAAGGATCCCAAGTCTTTTGGTACTTGGGTAAAGATGGTCTTAGGCAACTTAAACCCTTAAAAAACCGTTTGATTCTAAAATCATTACTGAAGTTAGGACCAAGAATCTGAGACAATGCTGCCCTGTACGAATTAAGAGAGCTGAAAGAGCGCCCCTGATTAAAATGCACAGTGAAAAATTTTAATGCTAACGGTATCGAACTGTCAAACATGCTAACCCTATTAGCCTTACAGAACTGCCACCATAGACGCAACCCTATATTGTATTGTGCAATTGTCGAATCCGTTATTGAGGCTAAGCACACGTTTAGGGATTCATCTGGAACGTTTCCTAACTTCAGCGCCTGAATGATACAATTGCGGCTACCAGGGTAGTTTTCCTCCAAAGTGGGTGTGGTGTACTGTTAAAGGACATTAATTTTTTATTAGGAGAGAAGGTAATGGGTTTGCCTTCTATTAGTGATACAAAAATAGGATACCACGGTTGTGATTTCCAGAGAGGGACTACGATAATGCCCCTGGCTTTATCAGAAATGACTTTATTTAAAACTCTTAGTATAAGAGCGAATGGGGGAAAAGCGTAAAAGAAATAGTCTTTCCAGCTTATGGTAAAAGCATCAATTGCGAAACTCTCTGGATCTCTCAACCATGATATGAATGTCCTGCATTTGTTATTGTTCCTAGATGCGAACAGGTCTATGTCAGGATTGCCAAAATTCCTACTGATTTTTGAAAAGGCTTTTGTACTCAAGGACCACTCGGTTTCTATTGCCAAACTACGAGACCCCTTATCGGCCTCCTTGTTATCCTTAGAGCTTATATAGGAAGCAACCAGAAATAAATTCCTTTGTTCGCACCACTGCCAAATGGAACGAGCGAGTTGATTCAATCTAGGATATTGTACACTCCCCATCTTATTTACATAAGCTATGGCTGTTGTGTTGTCCACTCTGCATAAAATATTGCAGTTGGATAAACTACGAGCGAAGCACTTGAGACCGAGAAATAGGGCCAGAAGTTCTAGATAATTTATGTGAAGATTTCTCTCATCTTCTGACCAAAATCCGTGGGTCCCCTTATCTCCGCAAAAGACGCCCCATCCGGTTGTGGAAGCGTCAGAGAAAATTTCCAGCTGGAACCTATCCACCCGAATAAAATTACTAGCATTCGGCAGGTTTTCCAGCCACCACTGAAAATCTGTAGACAATAGGGAAGGCAATTGTATTCTTGCATTATAGTTCCCTCCTGATGACCGMAATGAGAGAAACKTCTGGCGKTCAAATAACTTCGTATAAAGCCAACCATACTTAAGGCTTGGACACAAGGACGTTAGTTTTCCCAAAAGGATAGCGAAGGTTCTGATAGAACAATTTTTTGTGACTGAGAATTTCTTGAGAAGCTTTAATGTATGTGTGATTTTTTCCTGTGGGATAGAAATACACATATTCTTAGAATTGTAAATGAACCCAAGGTAGCGAATTTTTTGAACAGGGACCAATATGCTCTTCTCATAGTTTGGCAAGAAACCGAGCGAGAGTAAAAATTTAAGGGAATTAGCCGTATTATTGTGGCATTCAAGGAACGATTCCCCAAACAATAAAATATCATCTAAGTATATGACCGACCTATAGCCTTTTCCTCTAAGAGAAGCTATTATGGGTTTCATTAATTTAGTGAACACGAAGGGAGCTACATTGAGGCCAAAGGGCATACAAGTGTATTCATAAATGTTTCCATTAAATTCAAATCTTAGAAACTTTCTATGGTGCAAGTCTATAGGTATTAAAAAATAGGCATCCCGTAAATCAATTTTGCACATGAAACAATTTTTTGATATTAATTTAGCAACTGTGCGGTGGTCTTCTAGCTTGAAATGTTCGCAACGTATGAATTTATTAAGATTTTTAAGATTTAATATGAGACGATGAGATCCATCGCTTTTAGGCCTTAGAAAAATGTCTGACAGAAATTGATTTATGCAAGGTTTTACTGTCTTAATCGCTCCAGAAAGTAAGAGCTTTTCTATACAGTTTTGCAATAACACCCTCTCCTTAGCTGACCAGAGCTTCTTTTTAATTTTTTGCGGTGTAGGTGGCTGTATAAAAGGAATTCTCAACCCTTTTATCCAGTTTAAGACAATGTTGTTCTTATACAAAAGTTTCCAATTAGGGTAAAATAACCTGAGTCTGCCCGCGAAGACACTAACCTCTATTGGTGGCGTCGGTAAGATTTTTTCTGCTGTTGTCTTGGCTGTTGCTTGTAGTTCAAGTGAGCGGGAACTGGGTGGTTGTACTGGCTCCTGGGTCGGTTTGCTCCCCGATGATACCGACTCGGAGCTTTCAAGTTTAAATTACCAGGCCGGGGGGCTGCTTGACGAAATGATCCTCTTGCTGCGGGTTTTGCAGCTCTAGGTTTTAGAGATTTGCCAAAGTCTTCCAGGGTTTTGCTTTCCTTTAGACGGTCATGTAAGTCTTGGCCGAAGAGAAATTTATCCAGAGGGACATCCCTGTTGGCCTCTTGGAATTCCTTGCTTAGGTTTATTGCGATGAGTTCCCTTCGAGTGATTGTCTGCGAGTGCCATAGATCCGTGAGCATCCGCCCTGCATCACTGAGCAGCTCCATGTACTGCCTGTTTCCTCCCCCCCTTCTTCCAGCAAAATGGCGCTGAACACCTGCCCAATGGCAGAAAGGCTAGCAGCCACTAAAGCTTGAGATTGTAATAACTTTTTATCTCTCATCAAATTAGACTGAGAGATTGCTTTCTCCAGGATCCCATTCAGTTGGGGGGCAACTAAGTGTTCAAAGTTTTCAGGGGGTGGGAAGTTTAATAGGATCTTTTTCCTTTGCTCTTCAGATAAGCCATGTTGCATTATATGCTTCCACCGGGGTACCAATTCCTCGTGAATCTTGGGCCCATGAACTCTAGGCGAGGTGGCCCTTTCCCCCAGGATTTCAGTGATATCCTCGCTCAGGGCAACTGGAGGCCCGGAAGTGTTTCCAACTTCGGTAATATCTGTAACGACAACCTGACGTAATATTCTGCTGACTATGTAAGCAGAATTAACAATTTAATATGTAATGCATAGATTCATTACTATGCATTTTGAGTGCTCATTGACCCAAACGTGTTGAATAACACTAGTGCAGGTAATGATAATGACCAATGTCATTAAGAGTACTCATTGACTCTTACCTAACTTGTTAATCACCAACATACAAAGACGTCTTGAATCACATTAGAATTCGGATGCTCATTGATCCACCGATATAAAAATCTTATCACTTGGAAAAAATAAACCATTTACCTTGAGGCAAATCGGCTTCGGCCTGATCATCATCTTGTGTAGCATTTCCCGATGCGCTTCGAGAGCGACGAAGACGGGCCGATGGCGAGCGCGAGCGGGAGAGAGATGACCTGATGGATGACGTAGCTGCAGTCGACGAACTGAAATGCGATCGTCTTAGCCTCGACCGGGAACGCCGGTTGGACTCCACATATTTAATGCGTTTTTCCAGATTGTGCAACAGTTTCAGCATTCTCCTGTCCCTAGAATCTCGCGAATGATCTCGCGGGCGACTGCGAAGACGTTTCCTAGGCATGATAGCTAAATAATAACACTCCGAAAGAAAACACGACGTGCTACGCTGACACACAAACGAAGAATGACTACTTGTCATACGGCTGGGGGCGGTGTTGCCAGCGGCGGTTATTTTACTTTAAATTGTGTGGACGCTGACGCCAATCGGAGATACTACACTGAGTCTTATTTACGAGACGACGCTGAAATATAATAGTTAACATTTTAGGTTCCACTTGTTTAGATGTGATCAGCGTAGTGATGCATTTGACAAAGGGTTAAACACTGATTAAGGTCACAGATATATGTAGAGAAGAGCAGTGGTCCTAACAAAGAACCCTGAGGAACACCGTGTGCTAATAGTTTGGGACGCACGGCTATGGGAAACCACGACCTGAGAACGACAAGTCAAAAAGCTACAAATAAAATTAACCGAACCGTCACCCAACCCTACGTATCTTAATTTCTTGCACAGTGTATTATTATTACACTCGCCAACATATATTGCCTATTGCCTTATATATTTCATTGGTAACATGAATTATAGCAGTGGCTGAAATATGCTGAGGTCTGAAACCTGAATAATAATATTATTGCTAAGTATGTAATGTAAGCTGCTATTTGAGGACACTCCCAAACAACTTTACTCTGGCAATTTATTAGCACCTGTTCAATTACCTAATTTTAGTATTTCTGTGAGTTGTAATGTTTGTCTTATTAGTTTTATAATCTGACCGAAGTATTTCTACTTTTTAAGTTCGCCTTTTAAGGTTAKGGGACAAAAATTATTCTAATAGATTATTTGAAACATGATGGAAGTAGTACCGAAGCCCACAAAGCCTAATTAATTAATAAATAAAATTGTAAAATAATGCACTGGAAACTTACGAAATTCATTTTTTCTCTTCTCGATTGTTGAACACCTATTATCTGCCGAGTCGAGCAAATGCACAGCCATACCATATTTTTCTCGAAGCCACTCGGGGCACTTTCGACTTCCTGTATCTTCTTTGTAGATAAAGCTAGAAGCCTGAATTTTAGTGACCAAGAGGACATACTATAACTAGCTATAACGTATATCCCATAAGTTTTGACAGAAAATTCGGACTGAAAATTTTTCACCTCCTGGTAATTTTAACCAAACTTTTATTTTACGCTATTATTCACACTACTTTCATCTATCTTATTAGCTAATTAGAGTAAAGCAAAAGGCCCGTGGTCCTCAACCACGCGCACACGTCGCCGATTGTCATCCATAAGGTTCTGGACAACTCTAATGTCCATGGTGCGCGGCTTCTGTTGGAGTTTACGCCTAAGCTGATCCTCGTTTTCGGCTGCCCATCCTCCATCATACACTTTTCGTGAAAGAATTGCCCAGAAATCCTCAATAGGTCGTGCCTGTGGAAAGTTTAATGGATTATCATTTTTTGAGCAAGCCGCTGCTGTATTCGTCGGGCGTAATGACAGGACGCTAACTCTGGTCAGAAAATTAAATCATCATCATGATGTTCATGAATGAAAACCCTCTGTTTCGATAAGCAATAGCGAATATATTCTTGACCATCCAGTGCTTCTCCCCGAACCCGATGTGAGCGCTAGAAATTCCTACGGTTGAAATGGCACACCAGACCAGAATTTTGTCAGCACACTTTGCCTTTGCTTTGTATCTTACATCATTTGGAACCTCTGCTAGGTTGTCGGTATAGAATTCATCGCTTCCCTTGATTTCTGAATTGTTCAGAGTGAAAKATTTCTCGTCGTCCATCACAATGACTCTGCTGTCCGCAAAATGCTATCGTCGCAAATTATGACAACATCTTGGTATTCTATCCAGTTGGTTTGCCGTATATTTTGGACATTTCTGTCTTTTATGGTATTTCTGACTATTTCTAGCCACCACCCTGCTGACAGTGCTCTTGGATAAATGATATCTTCGTCCCCATTTTCTGACCGATGTTGCGACGGTGTTCTTCGCCCTTGCTACCAGTTGCTGCTCCCTGCGTGGAGTAAGAACTTTTGGCCGACCGCTTTTTGACAAGTTCAGACATGGGATACCTTGCTCACATTCAGCGATTGTACGATAAATTGTTCTACGGGATATATGGAACAGCCGAACAATTTACACTTTGGGCACTTGTCCAACTAAGTTATAGATACCTACTTTTGCGGAGCTCTAATTTGTATGGCATATCGACGCTTTCAATATGCAGACTGACCATGTCAGTTTGTTGATAGATCACTAGGGAACTTTTATTTCCAAAGCACATTCGAAATTGTATCTCACGTTTCGTGTGTCAGCATCAGGAAATTTGTGCCAAAACTTATGGGACATACGTTATTCCCAAATTACATACTATAGTTTACAAACTATTGCCAGTCGAATTTATTTTACTTCGTCACTGACATACTCATCTATCATCAAAATCTAAGATACTTTAGCAGACAAACTTAAAATTTTGMAATATGTTAGTGTTTAGCCTGTAAAGGAAATAAAAACTCAAACATCCCTTTTCAGTCCCGCTTTTTATATTATAGTCATGCTTTCTAATCGCTGAATGTGATCTACTTAAAAGCACTTACCGTCCATACATACAAAAATTGCTACGTCAAAGCCTCTGCGGAAAACCGATACAGACAGAAAGTGGGCCCTTAAAAAAACTAACCAGCTAACTTACAAGAAATATTAACCGACAAGAAAAACAAGGAGTACCTACAAGAAGAAATGAGATCCTGTCAAAACCATAAAATGTACAAATATGCAAGTTTCGCAGCGCGGTCTTTCCAAAAATTATGAGATATCATATAAAACAGAGTTATTTATTTTAGTTAGTATTTATGGAAGCACATATTCAACAATATTGTCACAAATTGTTTCCTAATTACATAGCTACCAACCAACATTTATAATGACCGTATCAATATTAGACATCTTTTTTCTATATTAACGTAATGACTTGGCAATCGCATCGCAACATAATAATACAGTAGACCAATGTCTCAGGCAGCCACAAAATTCCATTGATGGTTATTGGTAAATTTGCACATCCCAGAACTCTGAAACACATTACACTTTAGCCGTTTATTATAAACAATGCATGGATGAAGATTTATTCACTTTATGGTTCAACGAAGTTTGTGCCATCCGTGAATTGCCTGTGAAAGCGGAGCTGCTTGTGGATACCCGATCATCATTGTTAAGTTCTTGCCGCACAACGCCACTAGTCTTTTGCAACCAATGGATCAACGCGTTCTTGTAAATGCGAAAAAAACGGCTATTTCTCGAGAATCTTTAGGAGCACACAGAAAATGAAAGAGTCGTAGAGTGTTCGCGAAAAATCTCTATGAAAGATATTGTCTATTGGATAAGCCAGCCTTGGAATGCGATCCGAAGAACAATTCAAAAATCATGATAAAAAATAATCGATCCTATCTTTCAAATGTTGCGGCAGTTGGATGGTTGTGGAAGCGTTTCGGAAGAAGACGTGCAGCAGTGGATTGCATCTGATGATGTAGAGCATGTAGAGTATTCCTGAAATAGCTGCGACTATCCAACGGCCAGCGCAGGCAGAGGAGGAAGTGGATGAATCTGACGTGGAAGCTGAAAAACGTCGCATTTTACATCAGAAAGGTTTCTGTGCACTTGAAACTGCTTTATTGTAAGATGAAGATAGACGTTTTGCTCCTGAAGAGATGGCGAGACATAGCCGCAAGGAAAGGGCGAAACACATTGCAACAATCGCGAATTGATACCTATTACTTCCACATCCAACGGATGGGAAGTATTGTATAGCGAAAAAAATTTTCAAAAATTTATATTTGCTCATTCGCTTTAAAATGGTCGAAAACGCAAAAATCTAAATTTGAGCAAAAAAAAAATTCTTGTCTGTGTGTCTGTGTCTGTGGTATTGTGTGTGGACACGATAACTTTCGAAAGACTTAACATATGAACTTGAAATTTGGCAAACGTATAAATCTCAACTACCCAAAGCGACCTATTATTTGTGGGGTAAGTAGGGTATCGAAAAGGGGGCGAAATTGTGGGGTAACTACCCTTTTTGCAAATTTTTATTTTTTTAATATTTTTTTCGTTTTAGTATGTGATTAGTAGTATAACTGCCAGTATTATTAGTTCTTATAAATTTTCGGTACCGCAAACTGTTTAGAAGATATTAGCAAAAAAGCGTCACTTAAAGAGAACGGTTTTTCCTAAATATCTCCGAGCATATTTAATATATTCAAAAATAAAAATGCCATCAGATAAGAAATAACATTTCTCAAAAAAGTGCCTTAGAAAATTTATTCAACATTTTGACATTTTCGAAATATTCCCAAAAAGCACTCTTGTAATTTTTTGTTAAGTTAGTAATTTTCGAGTTATATGGAAAAAACAAATTTTAAAATTTATATATTTTTGCTAATATCACGAGGACTGTTTGTCTTAGAAAAATGTGTAGAGAGAAAAAATGCTCAAAACCTAATTACTAATCGTATAGTATAAGAAATAAAAACGTAAATGTTATTTTGACAATTGGATGTGGAAGTATTGATTCAATTTGCAGCGGTTTTTTTCTTAGTTGTAGTACACCATGTAGGTATATGTAGTATCTACCTGTATACATTTAAGTTCTTAATAGATAGTTTTGTGCCTCTTGCTCCATAGCAACTCTTAGACGTTAAAAACAAATATATTTAGGTAATCTGCGTTATCCGAGTTTTCCTTTGACCGAGGTTACGACCGCCCATGTTACCTCGGATAATCGAGACTCCAATGTAAAGACTATAATGGCAACTGTACGACAATATAATCACAAAAGAATGGTCTACTATATTATTATGTTGCCATGTGACTGCCAAGTCATTATATTTATTATAGAAGTAAAGGGGTGTAATATTAGTACCGCCGTTATAAATGTTGGTAGGTAGCTAATTAAGGAAACAATTTTTGACAGTTAGTTGTTGAATAGGTGCTTCCATAGATACTAACTAAAATAACTGACTTGGTTTCATATGATATCTTAGAATTTCTTGCGGTGGAAGGACTTCGCTACAAATTATTTTATACATTTGAAATTCTTGAAGGGATTATTTGTCCGAAACATAAGCATTTAAAATGTACAAGTCTTTCGTCAAATGATGGAGCCATATGATGTGTTGCTGAGAACCGATTTTAATATAAAACAAAAGAAAAGGAAGGCCTTAGTATTGTTTTATAGTCGCGGTGTTTACATAAAGCTTTCCCATTTAGGTTGGTTCGTTTCATCTGAAGCTCTAAACTATAGTTGGCTGTCAGTGACACCGACCAATAAAAGCGTCCGTATTTCGAAAGTACCCGAACAACTGCACCTGACCAATTTTCCTCGTGCACATCACGAAGCTGTATAACGACTTGGAACGGGGACCGTCCAGGCGAGTGCTCGCAGGTGCYCATTACGCTCCTAGTTCCTCCTAATTTCGAACTTTCCAATTTAGATGCAAACAAACTGGCGTCGGTCGTGCTAGTCCGAACTTGCGGGCAGGGACAAAAGTGAATTTCTAAACCCCATTCGGCCGTTCCGGCAGCGGCGCTCGGCTTCAACAAATAGATCGCAAGTTAGATTAAACGCAGAATTCTGCTCGATAAAGCCGGCTCACCCATTGCCCCCGTCCCTCGCATTGCTCGTCCCCCCACAACCCCCCCCCGGCGGCCACCCTTAGGAGCGCTAATATCCCCCCGCMTGGCCGCCAACATTTGCACAAAATGAGAACTGGAGCCGGGTTCGATTAAAACAATGAATTCTCCGGGMATAGTTCATTTTAGTTTAAATATGGGAGATCCGGATATAGATTAGGCGTCCGTGAGATAAGCTCCGGCGTGTATTCATCCTGGGGGTGCAGTTTCGCGGCGCGAAGGTGGATGGAGGATTTTAGTGGCCGACGGCGAATTGAGAAATCATGTTCAGCTACGGGCTTAGGGGTCCATTTACCATCTTTATCCATACATCCTGAGAATTAAACAGAACTGATTTGCATATATTTTTTTCTTCCTTCCTTCTAATTAATGTAGTCAGTATAATTAACCCTACTCGTTCAAGTATGGCCAGTACTATAACGTGGAAATTCGATCAAAATTAGATAGCCGGGTCCACTTCACATAATTAAGTTTTCAATGTCTGCCCTTATTAATTCAAATGTTATTCAAAAWGCTTTCGCTTTCTTGGTAGMATTCCACCGAAAATGCTAAAAAATAATATCTTTTCAGCGGATTAAATAAAATTAATTAAAAGCCATTAACATCATTTGAATGTGGATTCGTTGCTTATAGATACTTATTTTTTAGCAATTCTCGTGGTTAGATTAAGTTATTAATATTTCATTGTTTCTGTCAGCACCATTTTTCTATGTGACAGAAGGGTTAAGACATTTCGGTAACCTCAGGACAACCTGTTAGGCCCAAGTCTATTTTTTGATAATAACAAGTTCTGTGATATTCATACTCTATTATTATATTTCATTTTGCGCTGGTTTAGGGCATTTTGCAATATTTATTGTATTTGTTGTTACAGAAAATTCATTCATGTCATGAAGGGAAGAGCGACAAGAAACGCTAACATTGTCTCTGGAAAATCGTAAAAGTTCGCAATTTTTCAAACAACTTAAAAGTTATAAATCAATTTACTACGCGGTCTGCATCGCAGTCAACTGCTGTACAAGTGAAAATCTATGTAGCGATACTTTCTATCAGTAAAACACCAAGATAGTAACAAAGCTCTGTAGTCGCCTTCCTGGAAACTGCTTTCTAAGGCCCTTTAGTGAAAGAAGGCATCGTCGCCAAAATTACTACTTAAATTCTACCAATAGCTTTGGCAAAACCATGCTGTCTGTTCTAGAGTAAACTGCCCCGGCGTAGACGGTTACGTTCAGGATGAAAAAAGAAGCGGTTTCTGAGGTGCAGACAACATAGCACAGACATACATTTTTAGGTATTATGATGTATTGTTTTACATGACGTTGAATTTCTAATTACGGATGCATTTTATATATATTGTATTTGCATTTTCGAGGAAAGAGCATTTTCCTTATCGTCGACATGTAAGTATTTGATTTTATTTTAAGTAAATACGATACACATTTTTTGAAAAAAGACAAAATAACAGATTCCCTGCAAGTATGTCTTGATCATCGTTGGGTTAAGATCTAACCAACGAGCCATCAACGAGCCCGATCCGTTGGGCCGTTTCGAGATATTTAAAAAATTCTGAATGATGATTGAGGGCTGAGTGGATCATAGTTCCGGGGGACAAAGTACATGCTGTTTATCATTAGACCAAGACATACGTACAACGAACCATCAGCGAGCCCGATCCGTTGAGCCGTTCTCGAGTTATATATGGGACTAACATCAGCCAGGAGGCGAATAAAATGCGCACAATCGCGCGTTTTCTTCGTAATTAAAAAAGAATATATAAAAAATAGGATTGTTTCGTTGCAAAACAAGAAGTTAGTGTTAAACTTCTGTATAAAATAGTTTTTCTACTTTGCAACGTTATGGAGTTACGGAAGCAATACGTTCATTTGGGTCACTCTGTATATCTTCCCTCAAGAATTATGTATATTGCCTTACGTAGGACGTGATAGCAATACGTAAACTATGAATCATCTAAGGTGCATGTAACAGCACTAGTACAGCACAACGATTACTTCAGCAACACTTATTTGAATATAAAAGCAACAAAGAAGTGTTTCTTCATTACAACTTTTCTTTTGCACCGCCAAGCGACTTAGGTTAGGATGGTAGGTAAGTACAGAAACCTAATTGCCGATTACCCGATCATTTTCTGAAAATCGGCGTGGGTCACCTTCAATATAATCCCCTTGTATATCCTTGCACTCTATATATAGCTAACTGATGTTCCAATGATTGACTTTTATAATTTGATAGCACTTGTTTTCTCACCATCACCAATTCAGCGCCAGCTTGATATGTGCATGAATTATGACATGATTCTCGAAACTAATAATACAGTGATGTACTCTGTACTCTTATTGACACAAAGTGTCTGCAAGAACCGGACAACCATTGCAGTATAATAATACTGCTTTCAGCAGTAATAATTAATAATTAATTTTTGAACTGTCCGTTACTTTTCGAAAACAATTTTGGCTATTATATCAATATTATATATACTATATTTGGGTTGTAATTATATACAATTATATAGATTGTTTTTGAGATGAGATAGTAGGCGTAAAAAATAAATACGTATGCTGCAGGAGTAACTTTGGGACCATAAACATGTATTTGTGAGGATAATGATGCAGACACCCTTATAGTAATACTACATACTAGTCAAGATACACTAATATTAAGGAAAGAAAGCGAACTATATAATTCCAGCTACTTTAAGAAAAAAAGCAGTTAGCTATTATATGTAAAATTGGAAGTTGGTAAATTAACTAACTAACCAATACCCATCGACTTTTATAACATGAATACCAGCTGTCCTGAGATTGATTACCCATAACGGAACTGCATATTGATCACCAGATAACTTTTTTTCCTTATCCCTTCCGATGAAATTACATGCTGTATTTGAATATCAAACAAATCCCCCAAGACAAACAGTATTAAGAGGAGAGATATTTAAATAACTGTAGTTGCACCTCGTGAGAACTTACGACCCTCAAGTGTAACGATCGTCTTCGGACAGGTTTGGTCAGTTCGACGCATGCAGGTGAAGCTGGACGCAAGAAGTGCCGCGACCGTGGGAGCACAGGGCTGCGACCGGACCTCTGAGGTTAGGGGTTATTTGACCTGCAGCCCTTCTCCGTTTGCCCCCGTGCTAGACTGAATTCACTGGTCAGACGAATAGGTTTAGGATGCAGGGCGTCAAAGAGTTTTCTGACTCATGTTGAGCTTCTGTGCAACCTTCATATTTAAAAGTAAAAATGCATAATGTAGACGTATACTTTTGATGTTTAATTAAGATAACTAAAAACAATATTTAAATATTATATCAGATTTGCGGAGTAAACAACTGAGGCTTTGACAATGAAACAGAACTGATATTTTTTTGCAATAGTTGTCCTCTTTTATGAGAATCAGCAATGAAATAGTTATTAGATGGTCTGGGAATCCTACTTATGATGTAACAAATTATTAAATTGTATCAAATCAAGCGAAACATACACTTTACTTGCACATTTATTCCAGTTTCAGCACATACTTCTTAAGGTGCTCTTACTTACCTACATCAAGGTACCTGCTGAACGTGCATTACTTTCCAGTACGACTTATATTGTCGATATGTATTTAGTGTCTCTTTAGGTATAGAAAATATATTTCTTATGGAAATAAAAAAAAAGCATAATGATCATCGTTAGGTCTATGAGTGGGACAGAGACAGACATCAGACAAACGGACAAAGTGCGCACAACAATACCTTTTCTTAATAAATGAAGTGAAAATGCGTTAAAAAGCATGTAAACGTAAAAACTATCAATAATATGAATTATTTCTTGCAGTTGCCGCTAAACTTGATGAAAAAAGTAAAAAGTTTCCGCAGGTAGGGAGGGTGGTAGACAGTATCAAATAAAAGTATCGATACCTACTACTATCGAATTATACTTTTTTCTCGATACTTTTTTGGACAGTATCAATACATCAAGGTATCGCTGCCTTTAAATAGCCAAAAATAGCACATTTGAAAACGTGCAGGTTTGTTTTATCCAAATTAGAAAATTTTAAAAATTCGTTATTTTCATTAGTTTCTTTTGATTGCTGTGAAAATAGAGCTGTAAAGATTTTATTAGTAATAACAAAAATCTAAATACGTAGGGTTTCTTTCTGAATTATACTCTTATACTTTATTTGCAAGAACTAGAAGCAATCGTTACTTTTTTGCGATTCTAAGGGACTGTGAATGAAATAAATAAAAATAGAGCGCATTTATATCCCAGCAAATTATACACTATTAACAGTATTAAGTATCGAAGTAACATTGCATCCCTGCAAATATGTATGTAATGTATGTTATATATCCGAACTGTTTTAACATAAGTTTCTCCATTTTGTATAACACGAGCTTTTTTGGTTAGTATGTTTGTTTTTCTAGGGTTCTTGTAACGCGACTGTACTTTTAATTTGGATAGCCGTTAAGAACATAGGTTAACAACAAGAAAAAATGGGAATAATAAACAAAAATGCTTCAGTTTCACTTTAAAATAAGTAATAAGGCCAACCCGATATATGTCACACTTTTTAAATCAATTGCTCAAAACAGTTACAGTAGCAAAATTTACTAAATATGTAAGTGAGGCGAATTGTATCTAAATCAAGGAACATAATATTTACAGCTTCCTTTGATTCTAAATTCTGAAAGGGATCATAAGGGATCATTGGAAATATAATTTCTTCAAGTGTTATTTTTAACAACAATTAAAAGACACAGAGGGAGTGTTCTTCAAACTAATAGTGAACAGTACAGTATAACCCTATAGCTATACTTATATCAACAACTTGATTGATGGTTATATTGTGTACAATGTTGGTAATGGCAAAGGCATCTCTGTGTAATAGTAGATGGTGGCAAAATACTGAGGTATCGAACTGCATCGCTTATATTAAATAAAAGAAGATATTGAAAATTGAGAGCTTTATTGACCCTTTGTCTACCTCATAATAGTAATAAAAACTCTGACAAAATGGATGACCTGTACATAATTCCAATTATAAAGCATTTTGAATGCTATCAAGGATTTTGAAATTACTACCGTTGTGTGTGTTTATAACTTTTGAGCCTGGCAAAACTGAAGTTTAATTGTTATGTTATCATTTTTGTTAATCAAAATTGATCTGCAATTATCATTTAAGCACTCTTTCGACGTTTTACATTATTTTACTTACTGCCTCTCAAGACTTATCGTAGCTATGACATTTGCAGAATCTATATCAATACTAAATATGAATTGTGCTAAAATAGTCACTTTGTTCATTTTTTTGTTTAGCCGTATGCTTGAGAAAGGCAATAGTTAACGGATCGCATTTTGTACTAAGCTGGCATATCCCATCCTCAAGAACTCGTTGTCAGGGCAGTGCAAGCAAATAAAAACGGCGTTTTCATCTGCAAAAAAACCGTTTTGTAAAGGGGTCCCAAAATATCGTAATACCCGTCCATTAATTAAAAACGTCGTTTGGCAGCAATTAGCCAGATGAAACCCTCAAAGCAGCTCTTCAGCCGGACTGCATTTGACATCCAAGAGTGCCGCGGATCGCCGTGATTAATGAGCGGGACAATTGCCTATCGCCCCGCACGCCGCCCGTGACCGGGAGTTAAGAAGAAGGGTTAAGCCGCCCCCGTTCGTCAGCGACATTTTATATTTTGTAAATAGAGGTTAATGCGCGCCACGGAACGGTCCAGCGGACGGAACCGCTGTCCACTTGTGCACGGATGCTCTGCCGACTCGTATGATGTTTGATTGGTAAACACCGAGCATTTTTATTAATTGCCGTTCGATTCGTGCACTTTGCAACTCGATCCCTTTTAAGTCTTTCTCGGATTCGTAAGTGCTTGAACTTTTTGTCAGTCCATTTAGCAGGCTGCAGTAAATAGAATCAGTTTTGGAAAAAAACAACTTTAAAGAATCCGTTTTATTATCTATAAGCAGTTGATTCCCATGGAAAAAATATTTAAAAGCGCTGACACTACTTAAGCTCAAAGAGAAACTTGAGCAAATGAAAGTCGCTGCTAGGTAAAAATATATTATAATCGAAATCCGTTGCTTTTATTGTTAAGCTTTTACAAGGTTTTCACCTTTTGTGTTCCATTCAATACATAATCTTTCACCAAGCTACAACGTTTATCATCAATGACGTAGATGGTTTTTTCTTTAATCAGATAATTTGCGAAAGAGCTCAAGAATGTATGGTAATTACTGGAGTTCAGTTAAATAGAGAAGTGATTATGTGATTTTTTTATATCGCACAACTACTTGTCCTAGGTGGATATTTGCAGATTGTGCTAAACGCCATGAACGTAACTTTGTCTACTGTCAACAATTTATCTTTAGCTACTAAAAGTAGAATTTTGGCATGCAATCCAAGAAGGAGGCCATAATGCTATGTACGATATGTTCAAAGAGAAAAATGTATTAAATTCAATATCTAAAATAGTTATTATTGATTTGTATGTTTTTTTTTGTTAAGAAGACTTAACATTGTTTACACTAAATCGAAAAAAGACATCAGATATTTATTGGTAGCATATCACACTCTAAATGGGTTTTTTGTATTCCATATAAAGCCCAACAGACCTCTCGGCACAGAGCATTTTGGACTAGGTACGTCTTTCGTATTTTTTCTATTTTGCGGGATTTGTCTCCAATTTATAATTTTTATATCTTTAAAATCTTCCTCCACCTGTTTCATCCACTTCTATCTTGGCCTGCATCTAGCCTCTTTCACTTGTCACACCGATCAACGATTTTTCGAAGATCTTATGATCCCACTTTGTTCTCATGCTCTCATTTCCCAAGTCTAACTTGCAAACAATGCGTATGGTCGAATTAAGGTCTTCTAAATTCTTAATTTTATTTTCCTGGCTAATATCTTGGACTTCATGACTTTTAATAGCGACTCTGCACACATTGTTTCCTATTTTAAGACTTCTTTTATTTCCTCTTCTCTTCCCATTTTTCGGAAATAATTGAAACCTTTAACATGCTCTGTTTCTGTTTTCTTTTTTTCAACTCCCCATCCTTTTCCAATACCAGTTTGTTTTCCTCATCTTTTCTCTATATATGTGTTTTTTATTGATCTTGACATTATTATCACATCATTTGCCTTATGCGCAAACGTGCAAATTTTTGGTAAAATGCGTTTTTTTGTTTGCAAATCTTCATAGTTGCATTTCTTAGATTGGATTACGAAAAGAACCCTGCTGAGGCAAATATTTCTTTAGTTTATCATTAGCATACCACTTTAACTTCAGTAGAAAACTCATGTAGCAATACACTTCATCAATTTTGGTGTTTCTTTATTCCTCATAGTGTACCAGTGAATTAATGGTTCTAAGTTTATTTTACTTGTGTTCTTCTATTTGCCCAGTTTCGAATTATTTTTAAAATAAATATGTACCTAMCCMAATATTTTCAAAGGCTTTACTTCCCTAACCGTTCTATTGGACCAAGCGCTCTCTTATTCTTTATGTTACTCTTTTTAGCTTCTCCAGCACCTGTCGTATCCTTGTCAGAATACGGCGTGTATTAAAGTAAGTAAGTAAGTATTAAATAATTTACCTTGAGGGAATGCACTAAAAATATATTAAAATATAGTGGAATGATGTCATAATTTTGGGTTAAGGTCATGCACAGCTCTGCTATAAAACCGTAAATTAAAGACCACGGGCGTTGAAAGAAATAATAATATTTGACAAGTTATGTTTATTAACAAATTCAATTTCTGAGGAACAAGAGTAATGAAAATAGAGATTTATTTGTGTAATAGTGATATACACAAGTCGTTCAAGATAATCACTCTATTTACTTTGTATTAAGAGAGCTATCTTTTGTTATACTTGCAGCGTTGCGAGAGAAACGGCATTTTATATTATTTGTGTCACTTGACGTAAGATATATTAAAACGTTCACAATTGACTTATTCACGTATACAGGGCAATCAGGTAATTATTAAAATATTGGAAGAAATCACAATACTGATCGAATCCCCATTTAATAAAGAATTATATGTTATGTAAATATAGATTTATCTGCAGTTGGTTGCGGAGCAGACAACAACAGCATAAATACACAAGCATTTTAATAATTATATATTATTTTTGAAATTATTTTTAAATAGTTCTCGGTACACTACGTACCTAAAATGTTTCAGAACTACCCAGTTTAAATATTAAAGGCGATACGATTTACCAACACGGAGGTCACTTTTTATAAAAACTCTTGGCGTATACCTGCTAGTTGCTGGCTCGTGCCGAAACTAGTTTAGTAGGGTCCCGTTCGGGAATGCCCTTTTGACCGGCAGGGATCAAGCTCTTTGAACTGTGACCCTAAGGGTCCCGTGCCGGAATGCGAACAGTGGCGCTAGAAAAGTTGCCTACGACGTGTGCTGAGCAACAGGTTAGACGGATTCTTTTAGAACAGGTGTATAGCGGGTCCCGTTCCGAAATCCTCCTGAGGTAAAGCGGAAAGCAGGGAGGGCAGGTGTCGAAGCTCCCCCAAATAAAAAGTGTTGATCCGAAGGATAATGTGACAGTTTGTCAAAGCGTCACAAAAATTCGGTACAATTCAAAATTGTTTTTGTTGAAGTTTAGGTAAATTAGGGAATGGTTAACTCTATMCAGACAAAGGTTTATAAACTAGTATTCAATTATGTGGTGAAAACAGTATGGTGTTGGTAATACGTTATGTAAGATGCGGAAAAAGCTTCTTTCAGCTTATCTATAATAGTACGTTTTTTAAATTTATTACAAATTTAAATCAAATGGACTAAAAAGATCAGAAAGTTAATCAAAGGGTTTGGGAATTACTTCGAAAGCAATTTAATTGCAGTTCTCTTGCATTAAGAGCTTCATTTGGTAACCGTATGCAGGTTTCAGTATGTTTTATAATTCTTATATCTTAGTAATGTGATCTTCCTGCAATTTAAGTTGAGGGTTTAAGTCTAAGGCCTTTTAACTCTAGTTTTTGAACAGTGAATATCGTTAAAGCAACTTGATATAGCTAACAGCTGATCTTTTAATCTGTTATGGACATGGTCTAAAACTTACATTTCAATCACAGTAGTAAGATCTAGCGTTTGGATTACACTATACACCAAAGTATAGAAACACCAAACATTGTCTGACATAAATTCAAACGAAATTTTGAAAGTTCTGGCAAATAACATTTTTTTATAAAGGGGGTGGTGAGTTGTGGCATGTAAATATGTATCTGGGTATGTTGTATTTTTGTAAACTTTGTGTCATGACTATTTTTCTTATTTCAATATCTCAAGAAAGGTAAACTATACCTCTGCTATTTAGCTCCATCGTGAATTTTATATCAGGATTTTGAATATTCAAATGATTTAGAAAGCTATCAAACTCCAGCATACCGTATGTACATAGCTATATGGTTTAAGCGTGAATCCATTGTTTTTAAAAATTAAGGTAGATTTTTAATAGTGTTCAGATAATTTGGCTATTGCATCACATATGGAGTCTCCGCTAAGTTTGTATTTGTATTCGTTGTGTAATGTAACATACCCAGGTTCGTAGAGATTTCGATTGAAATGTGATCGTCCAGTACCTACCTACGTTGTGTTATTTTAATTAAACCTACCTTCGATGCACTGGTTACTCACGTAAATAGGGAGATTTGATGTAATCATAAATAATACGAAAGCAATCTCAAAACAACTAATTTATTACTAAACAAGATCAAATTTGGAGGGTTAACAAATTGTAGCAATGCTGCTGAAAATTGTTATTTAACACAATGAATGAACTGCCAATTCTAGATCTGTGTTCGATATCACTTTCACTCTCAAGATTCAAAACTGAAGAGATTTTTGTTAGCATAGCCGACTATGGTCAGCAGGTACTGAGGTCCCATGCGGGAGGCAACTCAGCTATATAGTTGAATGGTTTGGTACAAAAATCTTGGTTTTTTCTTTTACCAGATGTTTGCCCAGCACGGGAGAAAATATTAGTTCATGCATCAAGGCTCTAACATCCTACTTTCAAGCATCACGTATAACTATTGCTGCGTGGATACAGCTAATCAAAGAATGCGAGAACACAGCTAAGAAAACGACATAAATTAACAGACTGTTTCAGTTAAACAACTGAATTATTTTTGACAATGGTGCTTGTTTAAAACTAATTACATAATGTGAATGAAAAAAGGACACAAACAATAAAAATTAAAAATTGAAACAGTACTAACCTGTGAACAGTTGAAGGAACACACTGAAACTGAAGCGCATCTGTTTCTCGTCCACTTAAGAACCTACCCCCTCGAACGTCGCATATATGCCCCATTCCCAAAACCGACACGAAWTATAAACTGAACAATTTGAGAGGCAATATGAATAAAATACAGAAATTTGAAGATGGCATACCTGGTTACTTCAGTTGTCAGTATGGGTACTTCGCAAATCAAGAAACAAATAAAAAATAACCAAAACATCAGTTTCTGAAATACATCAACAAAAGTTGAATAATTTTTTATAGAACAATTGGTGATTCCTATATAAGGCTTAGTTTAGTTAATTTGTAATAGGGACTGTCAACAACATTAACTATAGGCATTAAAGACATCAGAGTTAAGGATTCTGGATAAACCGTACAGTTTTGGTATTTTATAATCGGAAGCATTTAAAAGCAACTTTTCCTCGTTCTGAAAATGTTTAATTTAAGGTAGTATCTCAGAATTATTTTTTGTACGTTTCCTCATCTCATAATTCACCAGCTTAAGTCACATAATCTGTTCTTTCGGAAATTTATTTATCTCCTCTAGTTACTATGATAAAATTATCTTTAAGAGCCTCCATTTCTTTAGATGTCACGTTAGGTTTGGGCGTAATTAGGTGCAATTCTAATGGTATGGCATACAAACCTCCTAATCTTATCCGCTTGATCATTCGGATACAATTTTGACACTATCTGCACTTTCGCAGTCTTCCGTGGCGTTGCAGCAAAGACACCCTGCGCTAAAATATTAACAGCCGCACCTGAGAGACTTTTTTTAACAGGTTTATCACAGTTTTGTTGCTAGTTTTAACTGTTTTGTGTTTAATGGTATTAATTTTTTCAAGTTTAAATGTTTTGTTCCTTGACCTTGTTAAGGTACTGTTTGTATATTTGTGTAAACTTTATTTAATCTTCAAAATTTTTTATGAAAAAGGTTATGGGGCAGAATTGTAATGCTGTTATAATCTCTTTATCTAAGAAATCAACTTGTCTACGTACGCCATTTATGCCGCCTTTAATTAAAGCAAATCTAGTTTGAAGCAATTTTTTAACTTCTGTGTGTTTATAGGTGTTTTAATGTTAAGAAAATTTGATACAATCTTTCTGTTCCTGTAACGTTTCAAGAATGCTAATCTGTTGACAAAACTCGCTCTTTTTAATGAAGTCCTTCTACATATAACTGGCAAATGTCAGTGTTCGTGACACAAAACTATATATTTTCGGAAAACCGCTGTCGCTAATAAAACACTGACAAAACAATATCTGTCTGACGTTTTGATCACACCTTTAATCTTCAGGAGCGTCAAGAATAGTTTGACATTGGTTTAAAAATAATTATTTCAATTTTATTTGTAAATAAATTACAATATCTGGTATCCTTTCATATTTTCATCGAATAGTTCAATATAGTCTAATTAAAATAACACAGAAAACAACGTACATTAGCACTGCAGCTTGATCATGCACACATATTTTGTAATGAGCAAATATACTTTACATTGAAATGCTTTGCTTTTTTCATATAGGAGGCTACTGTAGCGCAGGTCTTGATCAGGCGTATTTCCGAAAAAGAGGGCCACAAGAGCATCGAAATAACCCTCCCTCCTCCCATTCGTACCACGAACAATCTAATCAACACTTGCCCAGAATCAATTTCCGATGGGAAAATAATCCATTACTCAGGCACCATTAAAAATACAACGTAAACTGGGCGATAATCGAATCTAAAAGGAATCCATAATTGGATTATTTCATACAGACGTTCGCTTTCAATCACCGCATTCCATTTCGAAAAACAACTTAGAGCGTCCGTGTTTTTGTTAGTTTTAATTTTTCCAATGAACGGGAAAAAATTGAGTGAAAGTGGGCTTTTTTTGTTTAGGCAAGCGGGCACGGGCGCGCCAGCGTTTGTTTTCTCTGGTTGTTTTGTTTTTTCGAGTCCTCGCGGAGGGTCGCCCACCGCGATCTGCGATGGGATAAGCTGATCGAATGTCGATTGTTTCGCGTTATTAGTGGACCATTGGCATTGATTTGACGCTATTAGAGGTTAAGTGAGTTAAACAGGGGCGCGCTTGAACACCTGCTGAATGCCACACAATTGTCAACGCGCTTATTGTTCTTAGCTTCGAAGTTCCTCGCGTGCAGTCTGCCATCTATAAAAAATCGTTTCATAAGGAGACAAGATCTCTTAAATTTCATTATACAAAACAATACAATGAATACAACATTAATATAATAGTAAAATATTGCAGCAGTTACAGACTAAGCTAATTTTTGACTATAAATTATTGTCTATATAATAATTTTAGTTTTTCCGATATTATAGGTTTTGCGAAATATCTTCAAGAATTAAAAAAAATTTTTTCGTGTATGCCAGAAGTTCTCATAATTTGATGTAGAAGAACCCGAAGAAATAATAATCGTAATATATTTTTCACAAAAGCAAAAATTTTCTGTTATTTTATTGGATTGCTTTTTTAAAATTAAGGTACAGAAAAAAATTTCTGCTTCTAAACTTATTTCTGATATTTGTCTAAAAAGCATAGCATTGTTCTTGCATTCTTGCAAAAAGTAACAACATTGTACTTAAATGTATTCAAAGATAGACCATTATTACGACATCATTCGTCTACGTTCTGTTGTAAAATTTCACAGTCGGATGATCCCAGGGTATAACACTGGAACAATAATTAACGCAAATTAAGAACAGCGAAGATCCCACATGAGATCCTTGACGAACGCCAGGAGTTACACGGTAAGGCAAAGAAAGCACTTGATTTCTTTGGAAGCTATTTGCTCACGATTGGATAAGTATTAAAGAATCAAGCTACACAGAATATTGGACAGTCCAACGAACGAAGCTTGTTGATGAATATATAAACATTAAATAAATCTATTTTATCAAAAAAATGCGTTCTGAATATCTCCATATACAGGGTCCGCCATTTAAAACTCCCCAGTCTCGTATGTTCGCTATTTTTTTAGGTACAACCTTAAGTTATATATGAAATTGTAGGTCTTTTTAAACTCTTTAAAAGTAGAATATTGGGTGTCCAAATTTTTTTTTAATTATCGTATTTTGCAAATCAAGTTAATTTTTGTAAATATTTTTTAACCTTACCCCGTATAATAAATATTGCTTTATAGTTTGATGCCGGCTTTTATTTTTTTCAATTTGTATCTTTACCATGTATGCGTAAATTTTATTCCTTCTTAGTGAAAAAAAAACTATTCGCTGCCATTTTTGTTAATAGGGTTGTTTAGAATTTTTAAGTGTTGTTTTAGTAGCTTATTACGGTACAAATTATGCCTACACACCCATTGCTACACACAAAACCCCAGAATTTGGAGTAACTTTTCAATAAATAAAGTACAAAGTTCGTTCTACAGAGAGAGAGAGGCTAGAAAACGAAACCCTGCGATGAGGCTAGTTTGGTTTTCTACATCACGCGCTAGCCTCATCACAGGGTTTCGTTTCCTAGCCTCTCTTTCTGTAGAACGAACTTTGTACTTTATTTATTTAAAAGTTACTCCAAATTTTGGGACGAATAGTTTTTCTTGTTTTTCACTAAGAAGAAGTAAAAATTACGCATGCGTAAAGACACAAATTGTAGAAAATAAAAGCCGGCATCCAACTATAAAGCCATATTTATTATACGGGGTAAGGTTAAAAAAGATTTACAAAAATTAACTTTATTTGTAAAATATGATAATTTGCAAAAAAAAATTTCTGACACCAGATATTTTATATTAAAAAGACCTATAATTTGACATATAACTTAAGGTTGTACCTAAAAAAATAAAGAAAATACGAGCCTGGGGAGTTTTAGGTGGCGGACCCTGCATATGACATCTACTTGACCCCTGTTGTCAATATTCTCCGACAGGTAAATACGACACGTAAAGACTGGCAGGTTACTTGGTGTAGATCTGTTGCTTATGAAGCCATGTTGAGTGGGTGATAAGCGTATTCACATAAAGCGCTTTTAAAGACCTTAGAAATATTACTCAGAATCGAAATAGGCTACATTTATGAATATCAGAGAGGAATATCCATTTCTTAAGTGGCATAAACCCTTGCTTTTTATCAGATTAAAGAGTATGCTGAAGATGACAATATTAGGTCAAACTGATGTAGCAGCGTCTCAGCTAAACACTCTCTTACAATGTAACAACGGATGTTATCACATCCTGTTGAACTTTTATTCAGTAAAAACTTTAAGACAAAGAGAACATCATCTGTAGCAAATTCGAAAAGTTGTAAAAAGTCTGATCACCTTTCTCCATAAAATATGAAACGTGTTCAAGATCAAAGTTAATAAAAACGTTAACAATCGGAATCGGGTGCATTTAGTTCTTTACCATCAAAGGGCATAATGGAAACGTAAAGGAAACATGCTCTGATCTTTTTTAGAGTGGACAAAATTTCAAAAGTTTTTAGGTTCTTACAAAAACCAGATTCAGTTTTAGATTTAGGATGCTACAGAAAACGTTTTTTAGATTCAGTACGTAGCTGGTAATAGATAAAATAGACCACATCAGAGTATTTTCTTTAACAGAATGGATGATATCTGCACTTTATTCGCATCTTGCAAGTTAACTCTCTGGGAACCAATGGGGAAAACGGTCAGTACATCTATTCACTGTTTTCAGCACCGAAGCATCGAATATTTACGATATAAAATATAACAAAATACAGAATATTACCTGCGTAATTGATACTGTCACCAAGCCACCGTGTCGCAAGCATATAAGCCAAACCAATTACAATTGCTAAATTGTGGCAACAAAATTAGCTTTCCTAAAATTATTGTCCTGAATCTAAAATTATGATTAGGTCATTCGTAATTCGTTTGAATATTGCAAGACTTCAAGCAGAATACAGTATATTATATAACTGAGATAGCCACTACCGCACCGCATAGTTTGTCACTGTAAACAGCATTGGACTAGGTTGATGCAGAAACACTTCATACAGCTCTAAATATATTTTAGTAATTTTGTAACAGATGAAAGTCTAGCATATACTTATAAAAAAATCATCAAGCCGCAACATTGTAAAAAACTAATTATATTATAGGGCGTCCGCAAAAGTCTCTACAAAAACTTATCATATGTTGCTTGGACCAAAATATGTAGTACATACTACAAAAAATACAGGGTGTTAAAGTTTGGATTGGTTTTCGTATTATTTAATAACATTTCGAGATATTAAAACATTTAAATAAGATTTTGTATTAGAAATTTTTAAGCTATTTAACTAAAATATTTCAGTAAGTTGTTCACAATATCTGAGATATTTCATGAGCAGTTTAAGTGTATAAATTTGTAAATCCCGTTTAACTTTTATTTTCTTCATGCTTATTAATAGATTAATAAGATTTAAATAAGTAGGTTAACATGATATCTTTCTATTTGTATTAGTAACCGGCACCTCCGAAATTGACGTCTCAGATATATTAACATCGCGTACTGCGTAACTGCACATTCATCAACTGAAGAACCATGTGTGAACAAGTAAGAATTAATAAGAGTGCTAGACGTGGATCTATATGAAAAGCGATATACAATTCTAGATGTTAAAAATTTACATATAAATGTTACTATTATTAGGATATGTCTGGACGCCAGGTCCGCATTTTTTTCTGATCCAATGTTGGGCTGTTATTCTTCATCAAATGAATCAATCGGTTTTAGCTAGCTCCTAGCACGAATTTGTTATCAGCAGTAAGACCTTTCTAAATCCGAAAAGCTTATTCTCATTCCTAAACTATAAACACGTTGTTTTATGCAACGCTGTGTTAGAGTGAGCAGAAATCCTTTCAGCCATTATCTGACGTTATCCCTCTTTCGAGTCCAATCCGAAAAAAATATCTGGTAATCTCCGTTTCCCGTCAAACAATCGCTGACTTTCCGGCACAGCCACCTTTGATTAAAAAACGAACGAAGTAGGCTTTGATTTTTCCGAGTCCGGTGTGGTGCGGGGACGGCCGGAATTCAATCCGGTGTCATCTAATCACGCAGTGTAAACACACCGTATATAATTATACGGGCAGGGTCGGACTCCATGGCGGCAGTGGCGTCCGCCACCAATGGGGGTGGGCGGGGGTGATGAATGGTGCGTATGTTTAGCTTCGTTAGCTGGCGACAGACTTTAATTATCTCTCCAAGGACCTGTGCGGCGGTGGCCGATAGTGTTTCGCTGCCGTCGAACTCTGCCCCCGGTCTGCACAGCATCGTCCGACTTTGGGTAGGATAAGGGAAGGGGTTCAAATGTCGCCGGTACTACAAAGATTCACAAGCGGTGCAATACGTTCGTCTTCCGTTTTACAACCAAATTTGCTTTGTTTGAGCATAGGTATCTTCGTTTAAAAATAAGAAAAAATTATAATAGTTCCTATACCTTTTAATAATGGTTTTTGGTAATCGCAACGACATGCGACAGTATACGTAAGAAACTAAAGTCATTAGTGCATACATTCCCTGTTGGCTCTATTTATATAGAAAACATTTCAGAGCTGTTTTCTAATTGGTTATACGTGCAACATTTATCGTCAAAGTTATTTACATCCCTCAGCTGTTGCCGGTGGGTTACCAATTTGAATAACCTTATACTTCGACGCTATTTAAATTTGTTACTGCTACGAAAGTTCCATCAAGTTTCGTCACATATTTATGACGAAGTAATTACCACATAAGTACAACGATGTTGCGAAATTTAGATATTATGGGCTGTTTGAATGACTTGTTGGCGACTATAGTAGTTGATATAGTGATTGATGCATTACAGCATACAAATGAGCTAACTGCCAAGAAATTGCACTAGAGAAAACGTTTGACTAGTCTAGGTGTAGGAAACTTTCTTATTACCCTTGAAGGTGACGTAAAGATGTACCTATCCAGCTCAAGATAATGCAATTCCTTCTTTTAATCTTAGATCTCGTACTGCCAAAAATCCAAGTTAAAAATATTGTAGGTCGCAATTTATTTCAATTCTATAATATACCTATGTATTAGTCCGGTTTTAAGCTTTATGGCGTATTTTAAACTCTGCATTTTCCAATCTGGACTTTCCAACTTTATTGATTTCTACTGTAACATTAAATCATTCCATATCGGCACAAGTTTCTGATGGGTGATCACTAAGTTTGAACCGAATTTTTGATGTAGTCAGCACATTTAAATTTAATGCTAGATAAACATAATTAATAATTACACTTCTATTGATTACCTACGCGTTTAACGCAAATAAAGTGGACAAAAAACACGGTCAAATAATCTCACAAAATTTATACTTGCTAAAGCAAGATATTACTATAAGTTTCGCTATAAGATTTAAGTTTTAGCTAAAATACTATAATACATACTATTTATGAAACAAATAAAAATAAGTTACACTTTAGTTTGAAGTAAAAAGGAGCAAGTGGGTTCGGCATCCCAATAAGGGATATTTTTCGTAGCTTGTGGAAAATTAAGGGGGTATGAAGTGATTGGGGGAACATACGTAACGTTGAGATATATAACAGGAAATATTTAAATTGGCATCATCCAACAGGGTTTGTATTTTCTACGTTATCAACTAAAAGTACCTACGCAATAATTGGTCATACATAATACCTGTTATAAATGCATTGCGATATTAAAAATATATATATGTGCATGTCGAAAAAAGTATATTAGATATTAGTTATTTTACTTCAGAAGAATTATTTAAAGTTCACGAACATTTGTTTTTGTTTACGTTTGTACTGTAATTACATCATTGTAATATAACCAATACTGTGCTTCTTGAATTTAATAATAAGATTTTTAACAAAATCAATTGAGCATGTCAGTATTTCGATGACTTTTATAACCTTAAAATTTCTTAATATAATAAAGGATTAGATTTTACTAATTCGAATCACAGTTTTTTTTATAACAATATTATAAAAGCAGTTGTATGTTTCACGAAATTTAGTAATACCTTACTGAACTTAGTTACTCTAAAGAAGAAATGGCAGGCCAAAACACTTTTGCGAGTTATTACAAAATTTCCTTTTCGTTTCATGTGGAAGCTTAAATTACACATTGTCCGTAATATTGAATAAATATATCTCTCATTCGCTATAAGAAATAGTCCCTGCCTTTGCCTTTAGCACAGTATTTCTTGAACCAAGACATTTGGTGGCCATTTTGCTTTTAATTTATTGCAATAACGGTACAGGTACCCTATCAAATAATTAACTGAGTAATTGTGATGGGAGACTAGCACATTAATCAAATAACATACAACTGTATGCACCTACGCGTCTACACATTTCCACTAAATCTTAGTAACTTCTGGTACATTATACCGTTGTTACTTTCCAGTCCATTATAAATGCATCAATTTGTGACCGTAAAGGTGTAGCCTTTGGTTATTATTGCATCGTGACCAAAAGTTACATTGTTCATTTTCTCTTTAAAAAAATGGATTACTCATCTCTGATCACCAACATCTCTATATTGCTCACTCACTAGCTTTTGAAATAGTACACTGCTTAAAACAGTTAATTAACTTTGTCGCTTGTTAAGCTACCAGATAAGTTTTCACTGTGAGTAATATACTGTCATAATGCTATAATACCATAATCTTTAGAGGAATTAGACAAATTGCGATAAAATATGTTTGTATTTAGTCTTTGTTCTTAATACCTGCTTTATACAATTAATTCGAAACGGGATATTTTTTAAGGAATCCTAATGTAACTATTTATCCTAAAACGTACAGTGCGCTTGCGTTTCTCATATAGTTTAGCTATATTTTGTCTTTTTTCTGGTGGATCTTCGCTAAAAGAAAATCAGAAAACTAACCCCTTAGAGTTCCAAACTTAATTATACATCGGTGTCTTGTTACTAACAATCCTTTACTGAACAAAATTTATCGATCTGATGAGTCCGCAGTGTCATTTAGAAATTCGTGTTTTAATAATTCTGATGCCGATCTTGAATAGGTACATTGTAACCCTTTAGAAATCTTGAACAACCTTAGTATACTGTAAACATCAACACTATTGAAAAAAATTAAATAGGTACCTCTACTGGATTCTTCAGTTGAGAACTCGAATTTTTACATCTAGGAGAGAAGCAGACCACATATTAGGGAAGATATGGGAACTAAGCGGAAACAACGAAAAAGAGGAAGACCGTGCTTTACATTGAAAACAGCTACAGAGAGGATAATTTAGAAGTCAGGGAGAAACGAAGTTAGAAATGATAAGAAATAAAAAATTAATAGAGCTTCTCTGAAGTGGAACAATGATGTCAACAGCACCAAAAAAACATTCAAAGAAAATGAATGTACCTATATAACATTCCCATTCAAGTCCTTATATTTCCTTAACATGCGCTAGGCAGTCGCACTACTAGCAATCAGCACGTACCCCTCCAACCCAGCGTAGACGGCCGGCTTGGCGGTGTTTCCGGGAGTGGCAAAACCGTACGCTGGTTCAATCAATCAATCTATCAATCAAAACAACAGTGATAGTTGCGTCGTTTATGTACACAAGCTTTAATTCTGAGAGCTAACGATTCTTAGAACAACGAAAGTTCATAATAAGCCCAATGAAATTTACAGCAACGTTGACGACACTATTGCGGCACGGGTACATAATAAGATTATATGGGTGAAAAATATAACGTTACTAACAGTTCTTTTTCGAATCACACTTATTTCGTTAGGCTTTCCAGGCCAGCAAGTTATAATAATTTTGCTATAAATAATCAATTTACATTAGAAAAATAGTTTGTGGCCTTAAAGCGAAACTTTTTTCTACCCGTAATCCAAAGTAAAATATATTTAGATGTATAGCTCATTTAAAAAAAACAGTTTGTTTAAACGTCAGATAAGGTTGTACAATATACCATAGATAATAAAGAAATACGTAAGTATGTCAAAGTTCTTATTATTTTACTTGAACATTTTTCGTTTTAAGTAACATGTTTAAGCAATGAATTATATGATTATATATAGAAGAATATAGAGAAGGAAAGCAAACTTGTCTAAATTTGAGGATTACAGAATACGTGTGTAAACAGCATATTTACCCTTTACGGTGATGTGTCAGGATAGCGTAACAGGCAATACATCCTCAAAGACAGAGATTAATGCCTAGCAGCGACAAAAAGACTAAATATTTACCTCCAGTCGTGCATGGCGGTTTCCGAAACCGCCAGCAGCCTAGGCGGCAGCCAGTAACCAACTTTCCATCAGATTTAATGATAAACACGCCGCACAGAGACTGATGTGCCATTATTTTTCATTATTAACGGACCGCCAGTTTTCGAAATTGCACTACGGTTTGGACGTGCTGGTCCATTCGCCGATCCTAAATAGGCCGAGAAGGAAGACGAGAGGCTGTTCTTCGGCTTTAACGCGTGAAACCTTGGGATTACATCGGCAAACGAAGTATAGCACTATACTATTCTAATATAATAAGATAAGATAAGTCATTATTAAATTTGTATGTTACTCATTACCGTGGTAAAAACATTAATACTTAGTTCGTTAGTTGTTCTTCATCATTATTATGTAAATTAGCCCAGAAGTCGAGTGCCAAATTAGTATATATAATTATACTGCTCAAAATGGTATGTAAAATTGATTAGAGGTAACAAATGGAGATTAATTCCATACAATCCCCTACAGTAGAAAAGCTTTATCTTAGGTTGACATTATCTCCGGTTACAAAAAATTGGTGTGCGAACTTACAAATAATAGACAGGTACTCAGATCTTTCATACCTATGTAAATAAAGTAATAGGCATAGTGCAGTCTTTCATTACTTAAAATATTGATATCTAAGGTACATGTGTATCTATAAAAACGTTTCGAATAAATTGGCATTGTTTAATTAAATATTTATCACACACACTAACGTGGTACATGTATTTTTTATTATGACACAATCATGTGACAATAGGAAACTAGGTGAACTAAAGTTTAGCTTTAGACGTATGCGTAGAACTACTACAAGTGAATGCAAACTGCCAAATGTAATGGAACGGCTTATAAGTCGGAGTTGGTTTTAACCATATCCATGATCGACGGTCATGCTCCAGAATTGGTAGTAAAACGTTATCATCTTGATGACAAAGACAATACACAATACAATAAAAAAAGGTTATATAGAACTTCATAAATCTAGTGGATAGTCCTCATCAGTGATGGGCGCGTAGAATACTCCATGTAGATTACGCCATTATCTACGCGTAAACTATGTAATATTCTACTTTAAAAGTCCACTGTAGAAAATAACTTTATGTAGATAAACAGCAAACTAGTAATATTTAGTACTTTTAACAGCTCCAAATGCCTCAAATGACAGTATTATTTTGTATATTATTATTTTCGTTCTCCCATCGATCGTACAGCGAGGTACGTGAAAAATAGAACTTATATATATCACTCAATGGAACGGAGTTGATCCGATCACAACCAAACTTGGTATGGTAATAGCCCATGACCTTCTGAGCTCCAATCCGGAGCCCTATGCTGTAGACTCTCACCGTTCAAAAGTTACAGGACATCAAAATTGCTGCAGATCGCCGTGCACTAACGTCAGTAGGTTGGAACTACGCGTGGACCACGATCGGAACTACCCTGAGTCGATCATAGGAGAACGTTTTTTTCGTTTTGGACGATTCCACTGGTTGTTGCTTCCTAACTAAACAAAATACTACTTCGTTGTAATTAAAACAACTAGAGCCACGTTAAACAACAATAACTCGTTTCGACATACATTTGTTAGGGTCAGAAGGCACAAGCGTGCTTTGGAGCCCTCAATCGGTCAATGGGTCTTAAATGACTGTAAACTACGATTTTATTATCTTTTTCTTGTCTATAAACGGAAGAAGACTGGCTATTTCATATGCTATCTATTATGTCTCATATACTCGTAGAAGAAAAGACTTCGAAACGCACGTTTTGTACGAAAGAAGTAAGAAAACAGTTTGGGTATTCTGATGACTTACTAAAATAAGTTATGCAAATTTGTAATATAAATATTAAAAAACTGCAGTGCTTTAAAAAATTTTAAGAATTGACCCATAAAACAGGGAAATTAGAACAAAATAATTTGCACAATACACTTAATATACAATAGCCATAATATACTCGTCCCATATTTTCTACTCAAAATCTACGCCAAAATGCTTTATCTACATTTTCTTCCTGAGAGGCATAGGTTGCTTATCTTCTGGAAGTACAAAAAAATTTCTAAATCAGGAATATCGTACCAACGAGGCATCCAGAATTCACTGTTAATTTAATTTAAAAAAATGTTATGAACGTTTGAAACAAAAAATTCTTAGCAATCTATTAGACCTCTTAATTTTGAATGTGCGAAATGCCAAATCGGTCGTTTGGTAGTACTGAACGAAGAGGAATGCTAGATTCTCACCAAACACAAAACAGTACTGTTTTAAGCAACACAGTCGATACTTTCTAAACCAGTTTCTTTTAATTATTATTGATTTATTTTTTACTTGATGTTATGTTTTAAAGGCAACAAAATTAACCTTTCAGTTGTAATAAACGGAAACGCATTTCAGACTCCAATACGTTGCGTGTATTGGCTTTATATCTACTAGATATATTGCTTAATCTAGAATGCCGTAAGGTGCTGTCTTGGTTCCTCTATTTTTCGTAATGCTCATAAAACATATAATTCATGAGATAAATGCAAATATTTTACTACATACTGATAATCTTATATATAATATTTATCCTATTAGCGACCTGAATAGTAAAGTAGGTGCAAAGTTTTTTCCTTTGCAATAAAAACGCTACCTACATTTTAAGGGTATCACACACATTGTAGCCAGTAAGTATTGGTATTAAGTGATCTTGGTGTAACATTCGATAGTGAATCTTTTACGCCACATATCTTAGGGAAAGTTTCTCAATACGACAAAAGTGTATGCCTTTTTATTATACGATAACATTGCTATTCTGCGCCGTTCAACACCAAAGTTAATAAATAAATGCACCCACATAAAAGTTTTTTTAAGACTTTTAAAGTTTAAACTGAATGGAGTTTACCACTAGATTTTGCTAGACATGACACTGTGAATCTAGAAAGCAAAAGAAACATTCATGTTCATTTGTTCTTTTTCAAAATTAATGATTTAATGGACTACGCATTATTTTTGGATAGATTAAATTTTGCAACGTCGCAATGACCATCCAATCAACTGGAATGCCTTCGAAAGCTCTAGGCTCAATCTGACAAAGCTAAGTCACATAAGTTACATCTGTGACAGGTATATTGATTTCGATTTGTTTAGTAACCTTAATTCAATATTTCACCAAAATATTAGCCGTTATATTCCATACATCTCAACAAAACAGCTATTTCCACGAATACTCGCGGCGTCATTCACAGATTTGTCTAAGTATTGTTAACTGGTTTTCACGGAACTGAATCGGGCAATTATTTACCGATAATGAGCCGGTGCATTATCTAGTTCAATGAGCCGCTTGCTATAATGTTATGTGTGGTAGTGCCTAGTTCAGTACACCACACTTCGGCATGTCCAAACGGGGACGTAGTACGCGTGCCGAAATCCCATAAGCAGAAGGAGTTGACCAACCGCAAAATTTTGATTGTTACACGCACGGACGCGCTTTACTTCGGATATTATAATCTGTGTATAAGTCAAAAAGTATAGCTAACAAATGCTTTTTTATCGGGAAGCATAATTCATAAGGCCGACAAATTTTCATTTTCCATAGTTCATTATCATTCCGATTAAATGAGCATAGCAGAATGGCAGATCAAAGGAGGCACAGAACACTGAGTGATGACAAACAGAAAGTCGAGTAAGACCTTACAGCTTACAAAATCTATTTATGGTCTTATTTAAACGACAAAATTCCATATAAAAAAGCAGAAATAATCCAAACGTCACGGGCGAGACACATGTAAGTATATAAAGCTTTATTACAAACAAGACGATGGCGAAAATATGCCATATATGGTTTACAATTAATTCAATTTATTTTATCAATATTAATGAGAGTAGAAATATGATAAACAGCGACTTCAAACACATTTATTTGGCATACCTAAATCAATCTCAAAATAAGTGACATTGTTAAGATAATTAACAGAGGCACAAGAAAGTCTTGAAGCGACCAACCTGAAACCCTATTTTGTAATGTCTAATGACTTTATACGTTATACAGTAATTCCATATGTAAGACGTGTTATTGTATAGTATTAGAAACGTCTTCAATTAATAATAAAACAAAAGTTTCTGTTTACTTTGACGGCTGTGATGTGTCTGCAGTTTTTGTCCTGGAACTGTACAGAAATTGTAAAATTTTCTCTTGGGCTCAAACATAGTAGAAGGGCTTTATTGTCGCAAACAAAGTTAAATTCAATGTGTTGTCAAAGTCATTCATCAGACCTGTCCTCCCTCAAAGCCTATACAATTCCATGCATATTTGTTTTACGTAGATCTTGAAATTCCATTACATGAAAAAAGGCAGTTTGTACTACTGCCACTGCTAGTGTAACGAGTATACAGAGTTATACATGATGAGTCGCCTTTTAGACGTATTTGTATCCTATTGTAGCTGCGTGGCAGTAAGTTTTTAAATGTATGTTTGTTAGGAAAGGTTCTATAATAAAAATTGCCTACACTTGTGTAACCAATAAACAAGTGTTGTTATGTGATTTGTGGCCGATATTCTGGTGCAATGTTCTTCTTTTTTTACGAGTGCTTAGCAGCCAAATAATTGAAACAATATCTTTTTGTTTGTGATGTTTCGGTTTCAGCCAAAGCATTCTTTGTTATGTTTGATAAATGTTTCAGGCTAGACATGTGCTTCTTTATGATTTTCTAGTAAGTTAATCTTCAGACCTTGAAAAAAATGTTAATAACGATTTGATGGTTTTCCTATGTTTTAAACTGTACTGTAAGTATGACTGAAACGATATAAAATAAAATACACGCATCGTTAACAAAGTGGCTTTTACTTTAATGACAAATAAAAAAATGCAAAAATATACAGGGAGTTCTGTTTAAAATCATATAGTTTTGTAATGACTATAAAAAATAAAATGTTCGTTGCCAGCTGCCAGCTTGATTTGGCATCACTTTCATTTGAAACTATTTCGAATTTTTTTGTATTAAACGAACTATAGTGCGTACTGTTTTATGTGATGCACCCTGTATATACCCCATATAACCGTTACTGTGTCACGCATTCGTTGATCCAAGTAGTTTTTTGAAAATGATCTCTCTGTTTAAGGGTTTATTAAAATAATACATAAAAACCACTTGTTAAAGAGTACATCGGCGGCCGTTATAGAATATAAGTGTTGTGAGAAACAAAATAATTATTTTACATTCTTAGTGCCACTTTTACAGCGATAGAAGAAACTGTAAATTGTACATTTGCAATTTATTTTAGTTGAAAAGGAAAATGATCACTCTAAAAATATTATTGAAAACCTGCCCCGAAAGAAGGTTGCACTCCATAACTTTAAGGGTGCTAATAGCAGGAAGCTTTTATTCTTTGTGAGCTTAAATCTTAGCTACATCAGTCATTTTCTCAAAATTTTCATATCTGGTAATTTCCGAGAAAAATACTAAACATTTAGCAGTAATTGACAAAAACTTGAAAATGGGGTGGAATTGGGGACTGAAATTTATTACTTAGGAACAACATATATGTTAACTGGAGATGAGTTCCATTGGGGTACTTTTTACCCTCCTATCGTACTTTACAGAATTTTAGGGTGAATAGACTTTATGATCTTTAGGCATATTGATTAAAGCACATGCACTTTAGGAAGAACGTGCAAATCTCTAAATATTACACATTCTTTCACAACTAATTTCAGCCTAATGATCAGCCCTTAGGGCCACTATTTAAATATAATTTTCTCCCTCAATTATAAATCTGAAAAATAATACTTAATATAACATTGGCAAAATTCCCTAGCGCGTGGGTCAACCCAAATAAAGCGAGTATACGAGGTCAACTAAAAAGCAGTTATTTTCAGATAATCAGCGAGTGTATTACCGAGAAAATCACACCTCCCCACCCCATTATGTAAATCACAGTTCATCGAAGCTTATCCAGAATTGCCTGTTTGCGAAATACAGTGTTTGTTAATAAATAATTATATTTACCTACCAATACCCGATACTCATCAGTATTTTACGTGCCCCCACCCCCGCACATGTACACATCCACCCTTACGACGCCGCATGCATTATTTATGTATTTAATTTTCCTTTATTCTCGAGAAGTACATCAGCGGAATTTACCAAGTTTTAATTATCATAGCGTAGAATTTAAACGGAGAAATTACGAAGGGTATTCCGCTTTTAATATTTTAATGCCGTCGAGCACGGTCACAATTCCCATCTCCCTCTGGCGGATTGCGTTCGCTGGTTGGAGAGAGAAGAAGCCGCCTGGCTTTGTTGCCTCGCCGTGTACACAACGTATTTCCCTGCACAATAAGAAAAGAAGGGTTGAAATTACCCTCGCGTAATTCAAGATGATGAAGTTTGCTGGATACGTGCGAGAATTTAACGAATTTTCTGATTATGCTAGAGGGGATGACTTGATGCTGCGGATTTCAGCCCAGGCAGTTTGCGTGTAAAGAGGAACGTTACCCAAAACTAGTTAGTTCACTGGCAAACAAATTATTAAACGTATAGCGTTAAAAATTGATGTACTTTTTCTTCTAGTCCGTAATAACGTAAATAAAGCTTATCCACAAGAACATATCCCATTTTCACGAATTTATAATTACAACGAAAATGACTTTAGCTCTATACGGTTTACGTCCCACACATATAATATTAGGGTTAAAAAATTGTAGAAAATTTATAATCGCTGAAAACTACAATTTTAAAATGGCAGTGTCACTGGAGCATGTTATATAAATTGCCTTGTAAATCACTTATTTATCTTGGAAAGTTCTAGAAAGGTGTAACAAAGGTATTTTTGTTTTTGGAAGACAATGCTCTTGCTTACAAATCGTCGATTATACTGCCACAAGTAAAGTGGGTTTTAAATATGAAGTAGAAAACGTATATTTTAATAGATTTTTTTATGGCTGTTTATATATTTTCGTTGGGGTTTGCAAGTGATTAGCATCCAGAAAAATAAAAACAAGAACCAGTATTTCAATTACGTTTTGTTTCAGTTTCAGGCTGAAGCTATATATAAACTACAGAAAAAACCCACTTAATATCCAAAATTAATTGTAACAACTGAAACAAAACATACATCGGACACGCTAAAAACCACCTCCAAACAAGACCTTAACAATATAGACAAGCGTTAAGCACATCAGAAGTCACTAAACACATACAGACAAAACGACATGACTTCAATAAGGAAGATGTAGATATACTTAGACAAAAACAACCAAACTCACAGCACGATTAACCCTAGAAATGATAACCATAAAAAAAAACAACCAAAACTTAAGCATAATCTATAATAACATAATTTAAAGCCATAGATTCACCCATGCTCACTATGTCACAAACCTACCTAAATTATATTTAAAGACGTAACCTTTACCACTTCCTAACAACAACCTCTAACATAAGTATTTAACATCCTCTCATGCCGCATTGACATCCTATAAATTTATATTTTTCTTGTTTCTCTTTTTTAAATTGTAAAAGTTATAGGTATAACGAAATTATATAATTTGTCCAAAGCTATGTACTTGAGGTAATACAATTTTTGTTGTAAAATTATTGTATTTTTATCGTTATTGCGGAAATTGATTCCAACCACGTGTATAACCCAAAAATTCGACAAAAGTCTGAAGAAGGTCTTAGCCTGAGGCCGAAAGGCAACGTAACTGAAAGACTTGTTCTTGTTTTGTCGCTAAGCCCAACGACAAAATATGAACATATAGGATGCTATCAAAGGTATAAAAAGATACGTAAGTATACTATACTGTTATGAATTACAAAAACGCACTTAAAGTGAATGAACATGTGAATTTGTATATTTATGAATAAATGTTATTAGTTTACATAAGCTAGTACCTAGCTATCAGGACATGACTCTTAATTTTTGTAGTCGTCATTTTTTTTTCGAAATCATTTTTCAAATTAAAGTTTGTATTTCTCACTCTTATGTTCGAGTTATGAAAAAGCTTTTAATAATTTCCAGTGGCACAGATCTTGCATTGTCCGCAGACCTCCTGTTGGTGAAGATATGGTTATCAGTTCATTTAACAAATGTTGTCCGTGAATTTATTTAAAAAGGGAGTCGGCTAATGTAACACAGAAAAATCCAGCGCTGGTCTTATTAAATTACATTTTGAATTAAACAAACTTCAGACGATATAATGTGAATTCAATCATGAAAAATGTTTTCTGGAAACCTGGTATTTGGGATTATTTCTTAAATAGTTGTGGTCCGAATTACTTAATCTCAAGTGCCTCATAGCTCTATAATTTTTGTGGGTGTTTCTAAATGGTTTAGGTTTAAGTCTGGTTTTACACTTCGTTTTGATTTTACGAAAAATCTTCTGACCATACCCCAACTGCAACTACAAAGTTTTAATCAACGATATTTTTATAGGTTCTTAACATTTTTAATATTGCTAATAAAATTTATCGCGAATCGGTCTCCTTTCGAGAACGTGTGGAACTAAGTCTTTCGCAACTTTCTCAGCAGATTGTCCGTTATATGTGCATCGTACAACTGGCAACCACATAGTAAATAAAATACCCAACAGCACATTCATCTTATATATACTATCTTAATTTAAACATGTGAAAATCCAAAATATCCAGAGAAAGTAGGCACATGAATAATCACTGGTTTTGCGCACCAAATCTGTCGTATGTCTTCGCTATGACGTTGACAGACAATGCGCATGGCATGAGCTTATTTATTGGGAATTATCAAAAGTTTTGCACATTTTTCCACCGAAGGGAACTGACAACTCTGGCTAGAACTGATACCTTGGAACTGGAACACCAAGTCCTGTTATCTCCCATGAGACAGGTGTCTGTGCTTGGTTCACTGCAACATCTTTTAACAAAGGATGCCAAGTTTTACTAAGAAAAGAGTACTGTGAAATGGACGTTTCACTTACTATCATGTACATTATTTTAAAATATTAAACTTATTCCAGTCCATTCATCTTAGCAAAGTTTGATATGTTGCACAATCTTCAAAGTAGCCCAAACATGGCAGTGTAAACAAAGTCATATAATCTAGTAGCCGATATCGGTGGTCCAGTGGGTACACTACGGGGCTCTCAAGTTGCGTTTCACCCAAGGTTTGAGTATTTTGCCTGTCTAAATAAAATATGTATAGATTTATATAAAAATAAAAATTGTGTATAATTCAACTAATGAGCTGGCTAATGGTACAAGGTCGTACAAAAATAGCCTAGTACCTGCCTCTGAACCCTGAGTTTGCGGGTTCGAATCCCGTCCGGGGCATGGATGCTTGTGCTTATCCGTTTACACAAGTATATCTGTAATTTATATATATAAATAACATAATGATCTGGCTAATTCCACACCAGGCAAGATCAACTAAAAAAAAATAACCTAGAAGTATACTAGGCGAAGCATCAAATTGAATTTGAAGAGAATTTAAGAAAGCAGGCACGTGACATCCACTAACTCTAAATAAATTAGAATTAGAGGCAGGAAAAATGTAAGTGTGGAAAAGTCTGTGAAGAAATAAACTGAAAGCAGCCACTTTGTTTGTAAAACAATGGGATGAAGAAGTCACTTTGTTAGCAGATGTCAAACGAAAAGAAGAGAAATGGCTGAGAACGAGAACTCAATGATAAGTTTAGCTTTTTTGATGGTTGAAGAAAATTAATGAATGTAAGGACATTATCACCATTCTTCTATCCACGGAAGAGTACGAAGAAACAACGTACGGAGAAAAGACAGGATGTTGTAAACTGGTAGATTCAAGTTTATACATAAATAACTCAGCTAACAAAGGGTTAGCTAAGCCAGGTTGTTAAATATAGAATTCGTTGTTAAAAGAGAAAGAAATTTAATAGGTAACATGTTTAGTCCAGGATAATGAATTAGAAACATGGATGGTAGGTAAATTAGAATGTTGGTTGAGAATTTTTAAAGACCATCGAATCGAAGGGTTGCTACTTCAAAAAGATCTGAAGACAAATGGGAAGGTACCTAACGTGTACATGTACATAATAAATAATAAAGCCTGTCAGTCATTCCTTATAGAATAAGGATCATTAAACGTTACCGCCACCCTCCCCCAAACCATTGCTCTAACAGTGCCTTTCCGCTAAAACTGGAGGATTGCATTTTTGGACACGTCAGTTTCTCATACTTATTCGACGACCATGCATATCCAAAAAGAATAAAATAGATTTGTCACTAAAGGCAACTCCTAGTTCCTTGCACCACTCCAATGAGTTACGTCCATTCTCAATGGTAACGGGCAGCACCCAGATAAACGCGGTATATAGACAGGTCAAAAGTTCTTATTTGACGATGTACTGCCATGATCTTAATACGCCTTAAGTATATGTTCCGTAAATCTCGATTTTGAAAGCGCCTCCGTAGAAGTAAAGCGCTCCCATAGAACTAACAGTTTAAAGACGATGACCTTGATGTTCTGAGCTTCGCTTTTCAGCTCGACAACAACCCACTATCGTTTCCAGCCTCCTGTTCATTCTAGTAGCGATATCAGATCGATCTCTTGCAAACCCAGTATTCGCCCTGTGTGACAAAAATTTGAACATCTTGTCACTCTACGCTTAGTGACAAACCAAAAGGCGTTTAGAGATTGCATACTGCAGACAGCGACGAAGTGTAATTTTCACCTATATTTTATTAAATGGAAAAAATAATAACATAAAAACCAGTGTTTCAAGCTGAATCACTTTACCATTTTTGGTCATAATAAAATTCGAACACGGTGTTCATATTTCTATGTCATATGATGGTAGGCGATCGATTCTGCTTATGAATTACTCGAAAATACTAACTTGCACTTCGTCAATCTTAAAATTAAAGCGGATCAAATATCGCTTCAACCCTATCAGCTCATCATTAACATAAAAATAGGGCCAAAGAATCAACCTGTAAAGGATTCACACGGTCACCACCCCTAATATATGCACTAACCATCATCTTAAATGCAGACGTATGTAGACAGAGACGGCTATTTCTCCAGCTGTGAGCTAAAGCGAGACGTGTGCAAGGGTCAAGACCAACCGGTTTGATAGCAAATTCAAATACATCTCAAAGATTTTGATCCAGATTCAGTATCAAATCGAATTTTGCCGCACAAGGTCGGTAAAATTACGGGCGCGACAACATTTGCGTGCAACGTAAGCCCGCATTAAAATATTATATCCGAAACTGACGGTAAACAGACACAAGGCATCAATCATTGTTACATTTCGTTTATGTGTGGGAAATATTAATTCCGGCTTATTTGCGTGCAGCACTGTTGATCCGGGCCGTACCATGATGGTTTTTTGAAACGGAAAATCTGCATGTAGAGCAAAAAGGCCATCTGCCTTTTCAATGAGCACGTAAGTATTTGAGGCATGTACACCTATGTAGACTAGATTAGACATGTTTGGTGTGATATGATTTATGTTATTTATTTCCCCTGCAATCGAATTGACATATTCAAATGATGTATCGTGTTGCAGAACTTGTGGACTATAGGTATATTTATTAGTTAGATTGTGTACTCTCAACAAACCGACTTGGGCTTTAATAGGAGCCCATTTACGGTATTCTTTGTATGTGCAAACAGTTATCCTAGTAGTAATATTTTGGTTTCTTTATCAACTAACATTGTATGTGGTAGTAACTTCCTTAAATGTAAACTGCGTCAGAACAAGTATTGTTGCAGTCGAGACTATAACATCAAAACAAATTTAAACTATAAAACGATATTTCATATTCACTTGATCACTTGTTCGTCAATAATATAATCTTGTATAATTCAAGATAGTGGCGGTCGTAGTTGAAATTACTTTTTATATTTTGGGGCTATTCGACCTTTTATTATTCAATTAAGAACACTCTTCTCCAACGCCGAACTTTCGATCTTTATTTTAGATCTTCATCAGGACTACTGCAATATAATACAAGACAATTTCTTTAAGTTACCTATTATTAATAAATATAATGGTGTTTACTTACAGGAAATTTGAAATTATAAGATGACTGTTATTTTAAGACAAACGGTTCTCGTGATAAATTTTTAAAATCGGTTTATCCAAACAATTCGAAAATTATTAACTTAACAAAAAAATTGCAAGGGTGCTTTCCGATCAGAAATTTGATTTTCTATATAATATTGAAAATTTAAAAAATCGTATGGACAGGGTCCAAAATATGAAATATTTCGAAAACGTCAAAATGTTGGAAAAAATTAAAACGCTTTTTATGTTTAGGTGACGCTTTGTTGCTAATATCTTCTAAACAGTTTACTGCACCGAAAATTTATAGGTACGAATAATATTCGCAATTACACTACTAATCACATACTAAAAAAAGGGTAGTTACCCCCCAATTTCACTCCTTCCCGATACCCTACTTATCCCTAAAACAATAGGTCACTTTGGGTAGTTGGGATTTATATGTATGCCAAATATCAATTTCATATGTTAAGTCTTTCGAAAGTTATCGCGTCCACACACAAAAGCACAGATACGCAGACACACAGACAAGAAATTTGTTTTTGCTAAAATTTTGTTTTTTGACGTTTTCGATCATTTGAGTAAATAAAAATTTTTGAAAATTTTTTTCGCGATACAGTACTTCCCATCCGTTGCATGTGGAAGTAATTGTGGACCACTGTATCTCCTTTTGTAAAAAATATGTTAGGTTCTTTGGTGAAAATTGTGTTACAAAACTCAAACAAAACGTTCTCTATAGATATTCTTAATAATTTTGTTCACTACTGCGATACATTTCGGTTATGAAATATCACCGGTCAAAAGTATTAGAATAGAATTTCATCCTCATGTACAACATAGTAGCTTAATAAGTAACAGAATTATTACTTGAATTATACGCGAAAACTTTTTAATTCCACCAAAGTCACTTGTTTCACCGAAAAGGCAAAAACAATATTTCACTATTTCTTGATGATATTAGTGAAGGTATAAATTTTTAATCGCTTCTAAAGGTACTGAGTAATAAATGATTTCCAAAAGCACAGTTAACTTTCTCTTTGCAAAATTTCCGAAGCTTGCTCCTACTATATTCGTATGTACATTCAGCTATAATGTAAGTATATGAAGTATATTTGTCCACAATTACATTTAGATAAAAAGAGTTTTTGCAAACAGAAGATTTCCTGCTATTATCAATCTTATATTTCGTACTATTATTCCAAATAGAATTTCTTTTCACCTAAAGTGAGATTTCTTATTACAAAATTATATGGTTAGCGGTCCATTTACAGGCCAGCAAACAACATTTTGTTCACAATATCGCAATACACTTGAACAATTGTTTTTGTTTGTCTTTAAGACATTCTGCGATGGAAAGGGACAAAATTAAGTTAGACAGTTTGCTTCGCGTTTGATCCGTTATAACCATTTGGCGTGAATAAATCCAGAGAATGAGATACAATTAAAAAGTAATTCAGCTGTGTATAAAAATTTTGCAATATCCTAACAATATACTAACTCAAACATGCCGTTACGCATTATCGCCGGCAAAAACTGTGTCACAAAACAAAAACGCAACGTGGACCCTCGCATGAAATCCATGTAAGTTAATATTAACGCAGTTTACACATGGCTGGCCGTGAAAGGCGGCCGGCGATGCGAGGACTGCTTGTACAAAATGGACGCCTGATGGGCGTCGCGACGCAGGATAAGGCACACACACAGCCACTGCTGATCAATAATGAATGTGCGMGACTTCACAGGCAGACCGACACTTGTGTGCCTTATACTTACTAAGGGTCTTCACAAATAATGCGGCCGGGAAGATGATTAGAGTACTTTCCTATTCTTTGCGGAGGAGGAAATTTTGGACAGATTGTAATCTTGATGATGTAAATGCGTCAGTGATTTTACTTTCGTTTGTACGTTACAGAATTAGTAAAAGTGGAACGATTTAATAAATTTAAAAATTTATATTATCAAATTTCTCTTCGTACCTAGCTTCAGTTAAACTGTTAGTGAAAGAAGTAATTATCATTTAGGTTTTCTTTATTTTACACGTATAAAAAAAAACAAATATTGACCCGTATACCCATATAATTAAAGAAAAATCAGTAATTTGCCTCTTATGTCTACATAAAAGATCTCGATCAAATTACATCTATGCACATTATTGGAGGAACAGTTGTGTACAACGTCTGGAGACAAACATATCGCGTTATTGGGCCCACAACGTTACCTGCAGGTCTTCGAATGACGTGCTACCGTTTTCTGTATTATTAGAGGAAGCGTCATCGCATAAAGGTTATATGACATAACAAGTTTTGACTTCTTCAAAAAAGTCCGTAAAACGAACAACTGGGGAGTATACAATTTTTATCAAGACCTTTTACAGAAAGTAAGATGCACGCCTTATCTGGACAAAAGGCACAAAGTTAAATGATTAAAACCAACTGAAAACAATATCACATGAGAGAAGGGTTGCCGTATTAGTACCTTGAAGAAATGCATATTATTTAATTAGTTAATTGTTTATTTTCAAGGTGCGTTGATTGTGAAATGTTCTCAGATCACTTAATTAGGTAGTTCAGTTTTACTGTACTTATTTTTAAAAATACATATTCAGCAATCTTTTATAGTAAGTAAATGCTTTTACTTTCCATAACAATTACTAAATATGGACCAGAAAGTCTATTAGAAGGTGTATCATTTATTGTCTGACGCATTAGATGCTATGAAGCATCTTCAGAAACCGTTCTTTGAGCTAATGCCTACAAAGGTTCGTTTATCTATCTATCACTTAATCTCAATACATCAGACACAATGCTGCTATTGAAAACAAATAAATAGTAGAACAGTTAATTCCAAACATAAATATTTATTAACATCGTCAAGGTGTATAATGTATTAAGAATCGCCAAGAAAATATAAGAATTTAAAGTGATAGATAATAAATTAAAATAAGTAGTATCTGAAACATTTTTTTTATAACGTCAAACCATGTGTCTAGTGATTACTGCAAGTAGGTAACAGTACAATAAACAGTAAAATGTATCCAACTGTAGAGTGTCCTATCAATAAGAGATAATTATGAAAAGTATTTTTAATCCACAATATATTTAGTGTTTTTGTTTGACAGGTTTCGCGGCCATTCTCAGGACATAGCTAATGACAGAAGTAATTAGCGGGGTCTCCCTCGAAACAGATCACGCCAACATATTAAACGGAATTTGGAGTTTAATGACCTTCTACCTTCTTATAAGTACGTTTTATTGACAGTGCAATAGTTTAATGCAATATTGCAGGTTTGGAAGTCAAGTGTCTTACAGATCTAACTTTTAGGAAGTTGTTAAAAGTTGAGTTAAACATTTATTGCGTAATGTTGTATCGTACCTAAATGTGAGCACTTCTTTTTCTTGTCAGAAATTACAATTATACCAAACTTTTATATAATCTATAAAGGTAACTGGTTCAGCAGTGGATCTTGATAAACAAATATACGGCCTCAATAAAATTGACACTCACTGTACTATGCAGGAGTATTTCAGCTAAAAAGCAAATATAACTTACCCCTCTCCTCGATCTACTCTTCCCCTCTGAAGAACGAMGATTACTGATAACTGGCAGGTAGTTCGGTAKTTTCATCGGTATTCACTGTAAAAGAAGATTATGTGAAGGCAGTGGAAGTAAAAATGTATATGCAATAAGTGTTAAAGACCCAAATATAGGATTACCTAACGCAGAGCCCTGGAGTTTACGTGTGCACCTCAAAGGCAGTTATTACATTCTGCGACTCCAGAAGGGGCAGTTAGCGAGATAGTTATAGATCCGGGCAAGTATCAAAGTTTGTAACAAATTGCCGCATGACATGGCACAAAAAGTATCCTTTATAGTGGTGCAATTTAGCGGGCGATACGTGCACATGACGTACAGTACTAATAGAGTATCTGTTTTTCGCCGGCTTTTGCACAGCCACCTCCGCGTACATAAATCATCCCCTTTTTCCCGGCACTGACAGTGGAAAACATTATTGGTATATGTTCGCACTTATACCTGCACCGGGCTTCTGGTTGCTATGTGTGCGGAAGCCGGACTGGTATCGTTTCTGTCGATTCGACGTCGACGAGTGAATCTTTCCATATGTCAACGCGAAATTTTCGCGACACCGTAGGATTGTAACTTGATTTTCTGTTTCAACTGAAAAGTGCCAATTTGGTGATCGGCGTTTCGTTTGAAACTGATGGATTGCTTTTTATCTGCAAAATGACTGTGAGGGTACGATAAAAAAGGGAACTTCAATAGATGTTACAACTTCAATTGCTCGAGGCGCCAACAATCGCTTGTACCAGAGCAGGAACTACGATTCTAGCGCCTGTAGCGAATTTTCAAAATGCGCCCTTAAAATAAATAATTTTTCAATGTTTTTCATGATAGATATTTATTCATTATATTTTGAATGAGCGGTTATTTCACGATCACGAATAAAATGACTGGAAAACGATGAAAAAAAACAATTTATACAACTTGTAGTCAAGGAAACCATTATTTTTAACAAAATTCCCATTTTGCGCCCCTAGATTGTTTGCGCCCGTGGCAAATGCCTCATTCGCCACGGCCTCTCGCTCTGGCTTGTACAACAACATAAAGCAAACTAAATAGTTATTCATACGGTCTCAAGCTTTTGTTGACAATTGTAACCTAATTGTATCACCTTAATTAATCGAATTATGAAACTTKTTGTAAGGTGGCATACTTTACATTCACACGTAATAACAGAGTTGTGCTTAAAATGTGCAAATATAAATGATACCTATGTGATGACCACAAGTCTTAAAGATGGAAATCTTTTTTAATTTTGAGATTAAAGGCGACTTGAGGCAGAAGAGTCAAATTAGAGATATCAGAGTATATTTCTTTTTAGAAAAGCAACAAAATGAATTACATATTTTATTCAAAAGCTCCTTTTTATTACTCAATATAAGTGGGGTATAAATGTATAGCTTAAAAAAGCGTAATGTGTTATTCTCAGTATGTACTCGTATATCTTTTATGCAGCTATTGGACAACAACTTTCAATTTCAACTCCCTTTGACTGCAAATCGCCCAAATTTTTCCAACTCCCTCCTTACCTACTGTTAAGTAATAACTGCAGTCTGCAGGTAATGGAATGCACATTGGCCAAAGTGCTAAAGCTAACAAAAAAATTGTCATCATATAACGGATATAACAAAATGCACTCTAACTTATAGAGCTAAGACGTACAAAAGCAAAACGAAGGTTAGCAAGACTGATATACTTGCAAATACTAAATTGGAAAAGACACATACTTACACGTACGAAAATTAATATTATTTGAAAACGCAATCTGAAAAATTACAGTTTAAACCAAAAGTACGAAACAATGGTTATTTGCAAACTAAAGGGTAAAGCTAAGCAACATAATCCCGTAGAAAAAAAGTATTATAAAGACTTGCAGATGCAGGAAAAAACTTAATACCTTCCGATCATTGTAGTCATGCGCCCGAAAACTAAATATTTCGTTATAAACTTTTTGAACAATAGAAAATTCTTTGAAAAGTACATAATAATAATAATAAATAATATACTTAAAATGTAATATATTGTTGAGACACAAATCTTGTTCTGCAACATACTTGCATCATCAAGAGTATAACAGAATTGCACTTGTATGAAACAATATTTATACGTTTTAGTCAAGAAAAAACAGATATACTTAGATAAAAATCAATTATGTTTTTCAGTGCTTCACTTAGTTAATATATTATCTTGTTTTACTGCATGTCTCATTGAATTTATGACGCTTTAATATGTATGGACCACGTCACACATTTGCCAAGACGGACTGAAACACCACCGTATTCATTAGACCATAAATCAATAATGTGTTTCCCAACACGTAGTGCAGTAGCAAAACATGTAAATTCCTTAAAACGCGATGTGGAACCAACAGCACTGATTTAATGGATTTGTAGTGAATGATGTATTTCGTATGAATACGTAAAGCACCAGTAAACGCTCAAACTAATCTCACTGGCATTGTACTTTGCAAGCATCGTGCATTTTGAACCCTAAGTTCAAGCTTTTTGATTTTTTTAAATTTATTTTATGGACCTCTAATTTTGCTTGAAAGGAGTGTCGGTAGAAAATTAAATGCCTAGCAAGTTCTTTAAAATTTATGAACATGTGGAAAAAATCTGCTGTTACCGATTATCACTTAATTAAGTTTTAATCAATCGGCTTCACAATATACAAACCATACACTAAATATAGTAAATCTAATCGTGTTCCCTTCTCATTTGCTTCTTACCAAAACAGTTCTCCCATTACAAGGCATCACTGCATAGTGTTTTTAGGAAACAACTATTTTGAAAACACTGGGGACTTAAACGCAAAAAGAGGCCATCTGCAAAATAAAGATAAACGATGTATTTGCAGTTCTAAAATGTGTGAAAGTATATGAGTATACCTAATTAGCTTATAGTATTTACTCCCAAAACGCTTGAGTGAATGTTTTCTAAGTATTGATAATCTTCATTGATTGAAAATGTAACATTTTTTAACGACGTGTTAATTTATTTTTCAAATATGCCTTATATTCCCATGGTAATAAAGTACTGTCTTTTTTAGAAACACCAAGAAACTCTAATGTAAGATGTCGTCCAAAATGAATAATCTTATAATGAGTCTACTTTATTCATTTTCATTAGTTGTTGAAATGTATTTAAAACAATTAATTTTAAATGTCGTCCGCTAAAAAGAAAATACAAATTTCTAAGGAAACTATATTGGTGTATATAACAATATCTGCTATAAGTGGCAACTCGTGGATATTGTGTCTGGCTTTATGACCGAATTAGATATTTTAGACGTGCTTATCTTTGTAACACCATAATTTGCAAATAACTTTGCTATTAAAATTATCTCACTGTTTGTTAAGAAGTTTTAATAGACAACAGTGAAAGCAATATTAATATGTGCTTGGCACTTACACTTACAAAATCAGGCACATAACTCGCGGCCGACTAAGGAAATTTTAGGCATATCTAACACACCAGCATATTTAAGTCGCGTGTGTATTTTGTACTCCACATAACCTCATTGAGCTGCATCGGGTGCAGCACCGTTTCTCTTATGGTTCTACTTATACTCGCGTACGTAATTTATCAACGGGATTAGACTTTAAAAGTTTACGCGATTCTGCACTATACGATACAATAAAGTAGTAGTAGAGTAAAACATTTTTCTAATTTTAAAACGTTTTTGCAATTTCTCGTTTTCGCTGAAGATATTTTGCTATAATAACGTTTCTATACAGTTTTGCTCAACTCATGGTATTACTTACGAAAGCGCACTGTCTTGCAATTTAGTTTTAGACTTAATTTACACTACCATCGCGATTAGAGGGCCCTTTTTCTTTTAGTACAAGATAGACCCATTCTTTCTCGATATTTGATGCATTTATATTTATACATATTTCGATATATGACATACCGAAAATTGCTTATGTAGTGGATTTGTTTGGTTTGCTTATTTCGTTTCGAAAAACAGGGACAGTATATAAATACAAATAATCCTATATTATGCAAACAAATAAACTAATTATATAAACTGGAAAGAGCCCTCAATTAAGCTTTAAGACGGATAAAGGATTCATCCTCGTAAAGGATAAAGAAATTTCCAAAGGAGCCCGACTAGTATCTACTTCCGCAACTACTTGGGAAGGTAGCCTTTATTAGACACTGTGTAAACATATATTAGTTCACGTTGAGACTTTATCTTGATTCTTCTTCTATCTTTCCAGTATTAGGCGAGGTGCTTGTCCAGACTTCACGATCTGGYTTTCGGTCTGCCAAAACTTCTTCGTCCTGAAGGCTTGTAACCGACGGCTTTTTTGGGAACCCTTTCCATAGGCATACGCCCAACGTGCTCTTTCCATCTTTTTTACACTTTCTTGCTATGTGTTGTACTCGTACATTCAATTCGTGTATTATATCGTCGTTTCTGATGTGGTCTAAACGTGTATAATCTTTCATAGATATGTGAAATTTAATTTCTGACGTTTCTATTTATCTAAAATTCTTTCTTTCTTATAAAATTTTTAATTGAGTTTGTTTCACTGCTTTTCTTTTTAGTTTTCTTCTTATAGTCCCGCAAATTCTTTGACAGTTGTTAATTACTCATTTTCCTTCTCCCAGAAATGCTTTGGTCTTGGGCTTTTGTGTAGAGATTTTTAAATTATAATCTTTAGCTAGCACATTTAGTTTATGGATAGACAATTGTAATTTGTCTTCGCTATCTTGAATTATGACTTGATTGTAGGTAAATTTTATCTTCATTGCCGTTGCAATTCTCTTCATAATCAACTGCCACACTTTCTTGGTTCTTAGGCAAATAATGACCAAAACTTTCACCCAAGTTTAACGGCGTTTTCTTACGAAGCGGTTCTTCACTTGTTAATTAGTATCATATTTCTTCCAGCCTTATGATTTGTGTATTTTCGATGCAAAGGATTTTCCAAAATTATGAAGATGGATATGCCCGCGTTATGAAGAGGATCTTCTTCCGTGTTGCTTTAAACTTGACCTCATCGCTGCAGTTTGGCTGCATCTCGCTTCCTCTGCTCCGTGCATTCCATAGGTGGCACGGGAAGGGAAAGTATTCCCGTTGTGTGCGTTCTTTCGACGATGCCAAAAGAGAAAAATGCATGTGCGGACGTCGAGCTTCGGTTTGCGAAGGCACAAAGTGAATCGGAGCCGTGCGGCGGCGGCCGCCGGCGGAACCATGCGCGGCCGATGACGCTGGAAAAAAGGTTTGAGTTTTTCCAGTTGGAAAAAATGTCAAGGTCGGATCGATTAATAACTTATGAATGGGGCGCGGGGATTCGGGAACGCGCTCGACGAGTTCAAGGAACTTTGTGTCACCGTTTGCTGATTTTTCTCTCTCGGTTCTCGGTCACTGAGGGCTTTTTCGTATTAACTGCTTGTTTTCTAGGTATCCGGGAGGGTTCCGCTTCTGCTCTGAAAGTAACTGACAAAGCTTACATACGAAAGAGTGACGGAAAAACAATTTTATTTTTAACGCGCCATCCGGTATCAGTGCATTTATAAGATACAATCATTTCAGCAGCAGTTCAAATATACTCCCAAAATTAATATGTAGTAGTAGTAATATGTCTTCATAATGTGGAAGTGCATTTTACATTGTCGCTGAAAAGGTTTACTCGAAGGTCATACATTATGTAGCAAACTCTATATTTTATTCGGATATTATGGTTTTCGCAACAGTTCTTCGCATTTATTTCGTCGCATCTCTTATGGATGAAAAACAATAATTGTTCTCAACATATTTTCTCCACAGAACCCCAAAAGATATTATTTACATTCAACACAATTTCGTCTCGGAATTCTAGAGTTTATATGACCGCAGCTTACAAGTGTGCAGGTTGTTCGTCAGACTATAGGGCAGCTAACCAAGAAGGCGGCATTTTGACTAATTTGATGACCAATTTCTATTTCTCTGTTTTCCTTGACCTGAACAAACGGTTCTTAAATCAGTTTTATTGCTTTCCCCGGCTCCACAGCATTTATCGAACCTATCACACCAAAATTAAATGAATAATACCACGTATTAAAAATTTTAAACTGCTATAAAAATTTGGCAGAACTTTTAGATACAAAACCAGTTTCCGCAGATATCAAAAGAAAAAAAATGTGGGTGGGCTGTATCTTCGATACAGTCGATGCGTTATAGAAAAACATATGGTGCTTTTTAAATTTAAAATAGTAGGACTTTTGCCTAACACCAGGTTAGGATATGCTTCACAAACTGCTTTTATCCACAGTTGAGATTTGGCACTTGATAAACAGTATAAATTGTTTCCTTAATGCACTTTTTCGGCATAATTATTTTTTAAAGCTTAACTATAATGAATATTTTATATTCATGAGCATTAATATACTCCATGCATTATGCATAGTTTGCGTCACCACTTACTTTTTACGGCATGTCGTTGGGACCTTTTGAGTAAAAGCATCGGGTCACAATCGCACCCAATTTAGAATGAAAAGACATACCCCTTTCATTAAGCTATTGTATTAAAAGCTTACAGGGAATTGTAAAACCTTTCTACTAAGTCTTCTTATATACAGAGCTCTACTCCTAACCGGTATATGGCGTTGCCCCATTGGAGCCGCTAGATAACACTGGTCATCACCAGTATTGCATAGATTCTACCCCAAAAACGGATTACATAATGAATATTTCATTAGTGGAGAAAATGTTTAAATTTATTTGCTGTGTTATATAGTACACTGCCGAAGTAAACTAACTAAATGTTAAAAATTATCCATAAGGTCAATATATTTAAGGAACGAAAAGAAGAAGAAAAAAGATAAGGAGGTCTTTTTTGGAAGAACTCTAAGTATTGCAATGTTTTATTAAAAAGATTCTTCTTCATGATCCATTGCACTTTATTTATGAAAAGAGTTTAAACGGTAATACATTTAGTTATTTATTCATKTTCAGTTGCTTTAGCAGTAAAGAAGTCTCGAAATTAAATATCATATGAGATCACCTATGATTCAAGAGAATCCAACCAATTTATCGAAAATATGTATACAGAACTATATTATGGATAGCATTTGTAAATATAAGTAAGTGAATTTTAAGCTCTTGTTGAATATTTTATTATTAACTGCGTTTCTATGAATATATAGTGTAATTTTTATAAACATCTTTTTTTTTCTTTATCGTATGTTAGGGGGAGGATTTTCAAAATTAAGCGCGTTAGCTAATTAAACATGGATGACCCGGAAAGATTCGGCAAACGCATCAATGTCTTTTTAATTCGTCGTTCTTCCATTATCTGCTGTAGAAAGTAAGTATAGGTATTATCGACGCAGACTTTTTCTGTTTTAAAATCGCCATGTTATTCTCTTGCTGTAAATTTAGCCTAAAATCTGTATCTGAGTGCACCATATTATTTTAATTCTTTTAAGGCCATTTAGTCCCTTATAATTACCGCCGATTCTCTAGTTCTACTATAATAATATGATATAATCTACTTAAGAATTCGCGGAGTGCACATCCTTCTAGTCAAATGGTCTTAACATCTTCGTATATCGGAAATATGACCATTTCCTTGTATACATCTTCTTTAATTTAGTGTTAACGCTTAATAACGTGTTGCTTATTCTTTTTCGCTTATTTAAACATTTGTTTGCATATCTGTCTTTGTATGACTCTCTAGTAAGTTTGTAAACAAATTTTGTCTCTAACAATGATGCAGTGTCGCTCAGTGAAGAACAACATAGGCATTATAATTTTAGCCGGTAGCTGCATCAGGTGTGGGTGCGTGGAGATCGTCCGTTTCATTAATTACCCGTTGTTCGTCTCGCAATACACAGCCGCATGCATGCTCCCGAAACGAAATTCGCAACTACAAAGAGCATAGTTTCACCAAAGGCAGGATATTTGAACAAAATTCCCACGAAACGGGGAATTCCCCGCTGCTGGGAGAAGAGGGCGAAATCGGCGCAATGCGAAATCGAAAGTAAAAATACCAGAATTCACTGTCTGCACGTGATAAAAATCCTTCAACGCCCTGAAAACGAAAGCTAAACCGATTAATTTTCTTAATTTGACTAGCGCCAAACAAGAAAATGTTTATTCGGGGTGGCCGAAAAAAAAACTCGTACACTTTTTGCATAAACAGGACGAATTCTCAAAAATTTGCATGCGGTAATAACGTGAAACAGAGGAGGGTGAAGCTTCGACGAGAGCAGGACGGCGAAGGAAAAAAAACACTTGTCAGACGAGGGAACACGCTTGTACCACACAGTCTGAACCCTGAGGGATGCCAGAGAGAGAGCGAGAGGGAGCGACAGTCCCATCATTTGCATAAAAACGAAATGGTGGGGGTCCGAGAGCGAGAAGAAAAGAACCGCGTAGAGAGAGAGCGGCGCGTCGAGGCTGCAGACCAAGTTGCAGATCGCGAACGCGGGTGCACAAGCGAGAGCGTTTAAGACAAAAAGAGATAAATACGGCATGCGCGGAATTCCGTCCCTCCCTGTTCTAGATCGATCCTCCGTCCGGCAAAATGGCTCCAGAATGCAAAACCTAGCTGGAAAGTCGGTAAGGACGAAGCTGCGGGCTTTCAGCCTGGCAAAATCACCCCTAAAAACATTTGAATAAAGGTGAGCGGGCGCTGAAAAATTACGAGTCCCGCTGGCAAGTCGCAAGGAGCATTTCCGTCTGGCTGGCCCTTTGGAGCCCGTGCGTTTTTCCGTTCAAATAGACCTTAACGACCGGAGCTTGGGGTGCGGCCGTAAAAACTATCTCTCGGAGCCGGTGAAAAATATGTGTACTTTGACGTAAATTAATGTGCGTAACGTAAATTCAACTATTCTACAATAATTTTACATGAACGGGCAGATTAGAGTTTAGAAACTGGCTAATTAGGGTCCCTCCCAGCCAGCGGACGGGGCCCCGTTTTTATGTGACTAATGAGACCTCATCAGTTGACTTGTTCGATTTTGATTAACCTTTCATCCTGTCAAAGACTTCGTTACATTGATTCTTCTTTCCTCGACGTATCTCATGGGACAGAAACCGTGTAATTTACACTCGTTATTTTTTCGAGATGACGCACACCCATGCAAACGTCAAACAAAGAAGCTATTGATAAAGCTTGATAAATTGCCATTTCTTTGTAAGTATGCAAGGATGTCCGTCCATTGTACACTTAATAATTGGTGACAGGTATTGCGCGCAAACGTTTTCCTGGAAACATGCTGCGAATAGCTTTTATACACATATCACTGTTCTCATACCTGCAAACGACACCTTATTTAAAATGAACTAGTATATGTAGCATTCATTAAATGAAACCCACCTCAACAATTTTATTTTCTGAAAACTGTTGCGCGCAATTTTTTACATAGTTACCTACACGGAACTTTTGATATTTGAATTTTATTTACGCTTTATTTCTTGATATGTGCCAGAATAAGAACTACGGGACCAGAATCTTTAAGAAACACTAATGCTCGTTTTGTAACTGTTCATATCTACATCTAGCTCGAACTGTCAGTTCACAGATTTGAACTAAAGCGTTAATCAATATTAACGTCGAATTAAACTACTTGTAGGTATATCATATAAACATCATTCTGGAATCCACATCAATCCGCAAAATATTCACCAATTCTTTAAAAATTCACAGTAATCAGAGCCAGTCAAATGTGCTGCGAACTACGCTAAACTATACAAAAATTTACGGTTTCGTAAAACTACATTCGTACCTTATCATGTCTTGTGCATATGAATCGCATCGAACGGGCTCCGCGCGTTCAATGGATGTTGATGTTACATAAGTAGATAACAGTTGTCATATTTTGTAGTTCCAGGATGGCTCCCAAAAAACGTTAGGGATTCTATTTAGAAAAAAAAGAATTCTTATTACAGTTTCCTGCGATATTATCCTATATCGCATACACAGGAATGGCAAGTGGTGTTGGTAGCAGAAGAGCGTTCCGATAAAATTGTTAATAATAAATGCGCAGGTGGCAGTCTACCAACAAATTAATCGAAAAACAAAATTTGGTATATGGGCACAAAAAATATTTAAATTTAACCAAAGTAATAAAAATATTTCATATCGAAGAAAGAAAGTTACCAGTTAGAGGTAGTGTATACCTCAGTATATTGTACCTATATGATTTACTCACAATCCACAAAAATTAGGTTAAGAAATTTTTTCGGATAGATAGATTTTAAAGTTTCCAGAACAAAGTGACAAAAGGTGCAATTCACGATGGCAAAAAGATGAATGAAATGTATTCCTAATTTCTTGCCCCAAACTATACCTTCACAGAAAAACAACAAATATTAAAATTATTAAAAAATCAGTCCAACGTATTTACTTGAAAAAGATCCTCTTTTCGAGCTCGATTCGAGTCCACAATAAATAATGGGAAAAATCTATGAGAAAGTCGAATTTACGCTGAAATGTCTTTGAGATTACTTTTCCGTACTTAGGTACTATTTGTCCTCAGTGTATGAGAAAATAAAAAAAAATGATGAATCAAACACAGAAAATAGGTAGGTAACAAGAAGCTGGAAACGCTTCCGAGTCTTCTTCTTTTTGATAGAAATAGTGTACATACAAAGTCAAGTAAACTTTATTGTTAATAGGTGTTAACAAAACTCCAAGAAAAAGTTTTACATGATACAGATATTTTTAAAAGTGAATTGCCGATTTTTTTTACTAAAAAATATTAGAAGATATGTTTTTATATATTTAAGACAATTTAGTGCTTATATACCTGAATTGTCTGATGGGTTCAAATTGCTTCAAGCTTTTCAATCACATAAAATTGGCAGAAAAGTCTTACTAATGTAATCAATCTTTAGTGGACATATAACTACCCATACAAATACATATATGTACATTTTGTGCATAGGTTTTCGAATCATCTCCACACAGCAATGCACTATAGCATTTCGTAGTTTACAAACATATGTTTCATTCTGTCAAGGTACTACGGCTCGTGAGCATAAAAGAGAGCGAAATTGAGATCCAGTAAGATTAACCGTACATATCTAGATATGTATAGCTAAAAATTGCTTTGCTTGAGTTTGTATTATTTCACAGATGTGTGTTATTTAATTTACAAATAAATTTTATATTGTACAAATAGCACAATAAAAATAGCTTAAATGAAAATAATTGGAAAAAATTAAAAACAGCCAGGCCAAGAAACGCGCATGAGCAGTACTCTAACGTGTCTAAAAGCCTATGACCTCGGCTGGCTCGAAATCGAGCTTGGATCGCTTATTTGAACCAGATCGGTTTCAGTATACTATTATGGGTAAAGAAAAAAGTTTTCCACTTTGCGTTTATAACTAGCCCCTGGTACAATTGGTAGGTACGGTGCCATTCGTTCCTCGAAATTATCTTATTAACTGCATTTTCAAGATGACTGCATATTGTGATATTTCCCTATAAACCCCAAGAATTTAGGTACTGTTTCTCGGAAACATACGTTTCCTTTTTTGAACATTATTCATAGAAGAGACTGAAAAATAATAATTTAGTCGAACCAATTTAATTAAAAGGATAAATCGGTTTTGCATATACTTCCACAACCCAATGGTACGGAATTTAATAATTTAGTGTTGCTGGTCCGTATATAGGCCGTAAGTCAAATACAGTTTTCCTTATTAATTCTGATTAATTCTAATTAATTAATTCTTAAAAAAAAACAGTCAAAATAATAACCCACTGTGCCAGTGGGAACACGAACTAATCTTTATACCTAGGGATATTATTGATGTGGAATGTGGATACGTCTTACGATCAGTCTACCCAGCGGTGGCTTACGGCTTAGGTTTTGTCTGCCCTGTAAAAATCGCGAATGGTGTCATCTAGCGGTGGCTTAACAAAGTACGTCGTAGGCTGTTACGATCGGTAAATACAGATACCTACACCCAATTAGCGTTTGAGCCCACCGAAAAAGGAGCCTAGTGATATTAAATTACTTTGAATGATTAATGTTTGTTATATTCGTATTAGCTCAATTCGTGTTTAAAATACACGTGTCACGTCAGCCCTACAAGTGTGAGTGTATCAAAGATACAGCCATCAGGGATTTTTTTTGCTGCAAACACGCACACTTTGGGCAAGTGTATTATTGTGAACGAAAACTAGCGGATTTCGCCCGTGTCAGATGGAAAAAGAAATACTTCCTTTTCAAATTGGGTTCGGCCGAGTCGGGCCTTACTGACAAAAATTTGGTCAAACCTGGGCGAATTCGAAAATACGAATATTCATACTGTTAGAAGGTTTCGGCTAAAGATCAGAAACCCGTCAAACTTTATTGAAAACTGGTTAAATACGGAACGAGTTGCGCAATACCAAAACTAATTCTCTCCACTAATTGATTTTGTTCAAGGCGACCTTTGTCCAAAATGATGCAGGAAGCTGATATGTTCCCAGAACTCCGTGATTAGTTTTCGCAAATTTTCCTACAAGTTAAATTGCGCAAGCTGTAGACGAGAGGCGAACAGAGAGCTAGTTTGCCCCCGCCGTCCTCCTAATCTATTCCGTTCAGCATTTTGTTGGCTTAGCGAGCGGAAGTCGACCTGCTCTCTAAGCTTTGTAACGTAATGCCGCAATTCTAATAATAGCTTGAGCGAACACTACACATATTTTAGTGGAATGGGCGCTTTGTTCCCAGGGTGGTGGTGGAATACAAAGTAATTCTCTTTGCCCCGCTAAGAGCAAAGTTTGGCCAATCTCCCTTAATATTCTCTCGCTAAAGCATGCCGCTGTCTCTGTTCCGTTAATTTTTGCGACATAAAGCCGTATAATACGGGTTTGCTGTAATGATAGAGAGAGGGTGGAGGGGGCGGTCTCCCTACGAGGGAACGTGGCGGCTGTGGCAGCCTTGCTGGGTGCTTTTGCTCGTTTTGGACGTCTACGTGGAGTTAGGCAGTTTAATGTAGCCAAAGTTATAGCATTGCCGAACAGTGTGCGATTAGGACCCCTCTGTCAGACACTAAGAGTGGCTAAACAAGAATTTTTATGACCTCTGGGTTTTCAAAAATAAACTCCCTGACTGCTAATTCGTTTTGTCTCATTCTTCTTTGTATAGAAAAAAAATCATTGTATTGAACTGTACATTATTTTAGTAAGCTATACAATATAGTGATTGAGGCTTTCACGATCAGTGTCTATAGTCCCAATTGATTTCTTTTTCGCTGACGTTTCGTCCGCTGTCGCAGTTAGCTTCTTCAGGGGCGTAGCTGACACACGGAAATATCATGCTTCCTAGTGCGAAGAATCAACTATACACTTCCTACAACTAACTCCACACCCGAATTTGGCAAAACAAGCAAATAATTATTATTTATTATTTGCCAATGTCGCATAGATATTCTTCATTTTCCGTAAATTTTGATGTGAAAGTACTTCGCAGAAAGTTTTTTTTATTCATCGTTTAACGACTTGAATTGAATTAATTTAGCTTTCCTACAACATATTTGCGGAGAATTACAGAGACCGATAATTGGTTAATACCAGAAACTACTTTTAATAAAGAAGGGAAAGGTCTTTTACAGAACATTTATTATGATATTTTTTCTCTAGTTCATGCTTCACTTATATGCTATTACATCATGCCGATCCTTTTAAACGATACTCAAATTGATGACAACCTTTTATGCTAGTATCCAAGTATTTAGGGCAACACTTAAAATTTTAGAAACTGCGCACTTCAATTGGGAACGACTTTTCAAGTTTTTTATCGAGTAGGCAATCATAAGGATGTATTTCCCATAAATGTTAAGGTTAGCATCTGAAATCCAGCTACTAATTAGTATGAGCAATTGTCTGAAAACTCATACAAAAACGAACTTATGAAACGCAAACCGACCCAGTCTCCGACTAACTGTAAGAATCGGACGTTAATGTTATGGCGACTTTTATATACACAGTAAGAAACTCACTGAGACGGTGACCGCCTCGTAAACGGCAGAGCCATGGTTCAAATCCGGCTGGAACTTTTCAACTTTTTCAACTTTGCTTTTCTATTGATACGCCCATAATTGGTGACCCCGGTTTGGCCCTGGTTTGAACTTCTCAACTTTTTTCAGCTTGGTAATCCATTATTATATATTAGAACGCAAACTTGAGATCAAGCAGGAACTGCCTTCTTAGATGAAGTTGAAAATTACCTGTGGAAATAATGATGAAAAAATATTTATTACCACCAGTTTTCATTAGGTACTGGTAGGTACCTACCTACTGCTTTTGCGGGATAACGCCGACAAAGCTCTATCAGTAACAAATTTACTGCAACATGTCTTAGGCGAAAAATTCAAGTGTTTAATGAATAGTTTTGTCCACATACTTGTTTAAAAATTATTTGTTAAATATAACCTTCTGCCTTTTTTAATATAAAACAAATCACTCTACATTTGAACTGTAGTAGCAGAATGGCGTCATGTACCGTAATAGTTCATTTTCTTGAAGATGAAAATTGAGAGTGCAGCTAGTTGGTTGTAGTCAAGAACGAACATGTACTACATATAACTGGGGCCTGCTAAAATATCAGACAACCATTTTGTATATACAGTTCACATGGGTTTAAGTCTTTCTCCAAGTCAAGTTTAAAAATTGGATAAAAAGAACGGTTCCTACATTTCATTCAAGGTTATGGTTCAAGCATTTTAAATGCGCTTTCTTCATCATATATAGCAGAATGCAAGTTTAGTTTGGCTATAAATTTGTTAATCAAGAAAGAAAAATTATTTCCAAATAATGAAAGACTGCATTTTGGATGCTAATCTTTTTAATACAAATTGAGGCTAACGCTATAACAACACGGTAGCGAGGTATCAAATCTGACTTTCACTTTTATTTTATAATAATTATTTAATTGCTGCTTACGTTATGTAATAAAAACATGGTACTGAACTGTAAATACAATTCATTATTACTCGATGCTTGTCAGTGGCGATCTTATTTTACTTTTAGCTTAAAGAAAATTGTACAAATCTACAGCAATCCTAGAAAATCAATTTATAATGATGGTTTTGTAGATATTGAGCTTAAAAAATCAATAACCATGTAATCATGGCAGGTGTTCGGTGCCAACCGTCGTAGTGTACGCACGCAACCGTACTGAGTTGTACAATTTTATTTGTAAGAATAGTAAACCATTAAAATATATACTTAGTTAGTATGGAACGGTCTTGTATCAGGTGGTTGGTGTGGTGATTGTRTTAGAWCAGCATACGTGAGCAACCACCAACAACARAAAGGACAAGATTGGTTAAAATAATTATTACATAATTGGCAGTAATTTCTTTCCTCTGTAATCAAAATCTGCATTATACATAATTAACACAGCAAAACTAGAATAAACCTTAAAACCATACTTGTGTTATAAAGAGTACAAGGGTAAGCTTTACGCAAGCTAGAAAAGTGCCTGAAATAAATATAAAACAGGAATCTTGAAGTGAATAGACACATAATAAGAGAATTTAACGAAAGATCCCAAGAAGGTAATTAAACCGGCGTTTAAAAATACGTCAACTGTTACAAACGAAAGACCATCCTTTCTTCGTGTCTTACTTTGTGGACTTTTCTGCCCCTTAAGCACGACAGTAAATCGCTAAATATGTGAAGCGCTAGCATTCGGCAGACTAAAAATGCTTAAATACCAATACCCCTAGCGTACCGCAATATAAAAGAGAACGACCAACGAATCAACAAACAATAAATATAATCCGCGTCTTTTTAGACATTCTCTGAATCAAAAGGTTCTGTCACAGCTACAAGAACTTTGCGGCAAGCGAAAGAACACAAAATAGATATATGGAAAAGGAAAAAAAGGATACGGTGTATAGAAGAAGTCACGCAATTGTGGTACAGAAAATCCTGGTAAAGTGCCTCCTAAGCACACAACCAAAATACAATTCAGTGCAAACAGACCAGAGAATCCTGGTTACCACAGAAATGCTACCAGTGATGGGCGTTTACGCGTAAATTATAATTTTCTACATTACCCGCGTAGAAAATGTAGGTAAAGCATTTTGGCGTAGATTTTGAGTAGAAAATTGTATATTAAGTGTATCGTGCAAATTATTTTGTTCCAATTTCCCTGTTTTATAGGTCAATTCTTAAATTTTTTTAAAGCACTGCAGTTTTTAATATTTATATTACAAATTTGCATAACTTATTTTAATAAGTCATCAGAATACCCAAACGGTTTTCTTACTTCTTTGGGACAAAACATGCGTTTCGAAGTCTTTTCTTCTACGAGTATATTAGGTATAATAGGTAGCATATGACATAGCCCGTCTTCCTCCGTTTATAGACAAGAAAGATAATAGAATCATAGTTTACAGTCATTTATGAACCCATTGACCGATTAAGGGCTCCAAAGCTTGTGCCTTCTGGCCCTAACAACTGTATGCCGATACAAGTTATTGTTGTTTAACGTGTGTCTAGTTATTTTAATAACAACGAAGTAGTATTTTGTTTAGTTAGGAAGCAACAAAAATAATAATATACAAAATAATACTGTTATTTGAGGCATTTGGAGCTGTTAAAAGTACTAAATATTACAATTTGCTGTTTATCTACATAATGTTATTTTCTACAGTAGACCTTTATGTAGAATATTACATAGTTTACGCGTAGATAATGGCGTAATCTACATGTAGTATTCTACGCGCCCATCACTGAATGCTACATAAGAAAATAAAGCAAGGCGACACAATAGCACTGAAGGGGCGAATTCAATGTCACTGAGAAACAAATAAACGTCAGACTTCAAGGAGAACAGCGCAATAGTATTACGCAGAAACCAGAAGGACATGGAAACAAGTCTAGCTACAGAAGGTTGGGTTAGCCGTAAGATTTTTCGATATACCTTCAGCAAAAGCGCGAAATAAACACATACATAAACTCATACGAGCAAAAAGAATAATGCTGCCGAGCTTAGCCAAACCTTCCCAAATCCTCAACTTCTCGTAGCATGCGCTACATGGGAACCCACTAGCAACAATCGTACCGCTTCTCCAATCCAGTGTGGAAGACCGACCCAGTGATATAGTCAGGAGCAGCATAAAGAACTTCTGTGTGCTGGTTCAATCGATCACTCAATCACTACTTATGTAAGCATGGCATATTCGTAAACAAAATTTCAAGATATATGACCTCCGAGCCAAAAGGTAGTTTTTAACTTTGATCAGCCAAAGACAATGAATGGTTAGGTGTCTTATTTTGCAGTTATTAGAACTGATCTGTATCTTTAATATATTTAAGTAGAACTTAAACGTTTTATGCATAAATTGTGTAGTTTCTAGAAATGAGACAGCTCTAATCGCATTTAGGCATTAACAATTTATCGCATTTTCTTCCAACTTGCTACATCAGTCGGTTTATAAATTTATCTCATTAAGTCCGACTGTCGGAATTAACGTCAGCAACCGAAAGACCATTTGAAAAGGACTTTTATGGGCCATACATAGTTAATGCACACTTCGAAATCGCACACTGTTTTGATATAAAGCCAGTCAGGGCCGTAAAAGTGACTATGTACACTTTATTTCGCTCGTGCTTACAGCCGAAATAATGACAWTTCGAAATACGATATTAATATTCGCGCGGCTTATTTACATTCGGCACGGCCGAAATGCAACTCCCGGTCTCGACCAGTTTTAATATTAATGCGGTCCGTCTGCAAAAGCGATTAAATAATTCGCTTCTTCGATAATGCAGCCGAAACGACTGCAGCAGTGCACAACCACCCCCGTGCACTGTCCGCCCCTCGGCCGGGCCGCACCTGCAAAACTGCACTGGATATTTATTGCATCGCGGGTTCAATTCTGCCATAGGGTAATTGATATTAATTATACTCTTACGAAAATGACGGAAAAATAAGGAGCGCGTCGGGTACCTACACTTGTTAAATGAATAAAGGGGTGAAAAATTATACGAAAATTAAATTTGGATTACGTGCGAAATTACTCATTTTGTGTTTTAAGGCAATTCGATTTTGGGCTGAATACTCGCCACCGTTTTTATATGCATGACGTAAAAATTTATATACACTAGAACGTGATTTTACTTATATTATTTATTACAGAGGAATTTGGAGCAAAATTCAGCGTTCAATTTTAACAATAATGGTGGAGGTGCTGACAACTTCTGTTTATGCACTACCTATTGATATACAGGTCTATATTTTATTAGTAAATTGCTATAAAAATTCCCACCTTGTCATTCTCTGGGTTGGTTGCCACTTGGTCGGCACCCGCGTACTCTCTACCTTGATGATATTATGGTTAGCGTTTCTGCTAATTGTTCTGCTACTGTTCATTTAGCCCAGTGCTAGTGTTGCTTGGGCCTTGTTTCAATGTGTGAAGTCGTTTTACCGATGCAAACTTTAACGCTCGTGTATGTGTATAATCTAAGTCGTTAGTTACCCAGGGCTTCTTGAAGCCACTTGCTAATTTTGTGGATCGTGCAATCGCTACGGTATAATAAAACGCAATAGTACTCATCGTTGGAGAATTGTCAGGATTTAGACTTGGTGCTTGTACAGAAGATGAAACAATAATAATAATCATAGTTGTGAACGGGACCATTACGCTTTTGTTGTTAAAGTTTGTCGGTGCACTTTTTTAAGTCCAGTGCAGACTGCATGGCACTGACAAAGTTTAACGAAAGCGAAACGGATCCGTCTGCAGTTGGCTGCGTTGTAGAAAGATTAACACAGACGTACACTTTCCCGTATATGAAGTACATACTTCCTTTTGCACTCAGTTGTTTTAACAATAAATGGCATCGTCATCTAACACAGCAGAACCAGTTTAAGAAATATTTACTACATGTAAAATCGTCCTGTTTAGATGTTTCTCCAGATGGTCGACCGATTGCATGCAGTGGTTATCGCTTAATGTTTTTATGGCGCAATAGTGTAGGTGGGCGAATGGGTACCCATTGTTAAAAAGATTTACGGAATACTTTTAATGGCGCGGCGCCTACACAAAACAATTATTTTCTCACTTATAAATATCTATTTACTTAAGTCTACTTACAAATTAAGTAAATTACTTACGTAATATCTTAGTCACGTTTCTGCATAGTGGGCGTTTTGTATTGGTAGTCCAAAGTGTAAAGTATCTACTTTTTCGTTCAACAGGTGAAACTATAGATTTTAGCACCATTCTATATCCAAATTATTCCTATGGGTCATTTAAAAAATTTGTTTACAAACAGGTTAAAATTTAGATAGCGGGGTCAAAAACCTTCACAGCTATTTTCAAATTGCCATGTGCAAATTTTCCCCATATAATTTGCAACTCTATAGTTTTCTTTTTACACAATAAAGTGCTCTTGTCAGTCATTGATAGAATATATATTTTTGCGTAAAATAGATTAAAACCTTGAAATCAACCTGTATTGCCGTGCCAACATAATAAAGGTATAAAAATATCGGTCATAATCAGGATGCGACGCGATTAATAAAGATGTGTTCCTTAGTCAGTTTCAAGTCGAAAATATCTTATACTTATATTAAGCAAGCTGCGATATCAGAGGTAACAACAACCGTAAGAAGTTTAAATTTTTATCTACTGCAATTGTTTAAAATGCCCTTCCTCTTACTGAATAAACTTTTTCACTCTGTTCATGATTTAATGAATTCTCACTGTAACCGTATGCTTACCCTTCTTTAAAGTAGGGGTTCTTTCAGTAATCCTGGTAATTCGTTTTGTAAAAAAGAACTCTCGGACTTTAGATGTTAAAATACAAGTGACTCAATAAATTTATTGTTAATAATACCACACAAAATATTTACAAAAAAAGCAATGTTGAAAAATCTTTTATTTCAACGATAAAATTCAATACACGCTCTGTAGTCATCAGTCTATGTTATACGTACACACATAGGTACATACCAAAACCGTGTGTACATTACATATTTTTCATCGACTAACCATCACAGTTGGATACTGTTCCTAGCCTAGTAGAAGAACTGCTTTCGATCACATTAAGCATAGCGTGTGCTTCTGCAACGGAACGTTTCTCACGAACTTGAGGAAAAGTATGATTTTATGAACAATACCCACGTTCGGTGCGGAACATTTTCAAACCCGATCGATCGTTTTTGCATTAACATCACAGCGTTCATAAAAGAAGTGAATATTTACATATCCTTTATATAAAAAAGGAACAAGGCAATCATCATCACGATCACGATCAAGTTTTTGAGAAGTGAACTGCTTTTAATTCTATAAATGGGACATGAGTTGTAATGTACTACATCATAGACTTCAGGCAGTTGAATGTTATGAATAGTTTTCAGAATTTCTATACAGCACTAACTGCGTGTTTAGGGCGGTTGCATGTTAAAACACCTGAATTTTAGGACGAATGTAGTCACCTCCCGCACATGATGTTGCTGCAGCAACGATTGCATATTTTTTATAAACCCTTACGAGTGTTAAGTAAGTGTGACGATGCAGTTTTCCGGTTCCTGCTGTTCGTTTGTAGCACTTGGGATATCTAAATAACTGCCCAACTTTGTCTCACTGTTATGGATGATCATCTTCGTCACTTGTACAAGAAGGCCATTGCATCATAAAACGCAGAAAAACTATTTTTTTAACTAAAGCAAATGTAAATTAGTGATACCTTGTTACATGTGTTAGGTAAAGGAAACCGACAAAATTGCTCCAACACAGCATCAGGTATTATTTTATAATACTCTCGGTTTGAAATCACGAATTTGTTTTTGGAATACCAACAATAACTGCAGATTATTCTAATTGCCCGTTTACCGCTTCCATTTTACCCTCTAATCCACGGACAAAAAGCGAAAGTTCGAATTTGTTGTGTCGATCCAGCTTGAGGTTCATTATAATAAAAATTAATTATTACGGCTGTTGAAGCGGCGGTGGCAACAAAGATCGTGTTGGCTTTGGTAACCCAAAAGCCGCTACGTTTATAAAATGTGTAATCGTTTAAAGACGATATCACTGTTGGGGAGCGAACTTTTTCCGCAGCGCGCATGTGAAAAATGAGATAGGTGTAAAAGTGGTGCGCTTTTTAAAGCTGCGGTATCCATTCGTTATCAATGTTGCCGTATTATTCGAAATTCAGGAAATTTTGAAGAATATATACTTACAATTTATTGCGAATATAATGATATAAGCTAACTTAGCCTAACCGGGAAATAAATTCATATGCACGTAAAAACCAAATCAGAAGCACAATCACTGAAATAATAAACAAACTAAAGAATAATTACTTAGACAGCTCATCAAAACATACTGTCTTCTGGCTAGCAAGTAACTGTGGCATGTTTATTTCAAATAAAAATTGTGTTTTGGACAGTTTTTATTGTATTGAATTTGTTATGAATGCATATCTTTGTACGTTAGTAGGTACTCTAACATGATTGGCACTTATATCTTATACGAGTACATACATATACGAGTATTAAGCAAGTCTACTGCTTTATATTTCTTATAATATGTAAATATATCGTCCTTGTAACACAAACAACTACAATTTTATATGAATATGCTCCATAAACATACTAGCAGTACTTATAAATATTAGTAGAACTAGAAGATCACAAAAAGGCTTTTGCGGTTTAAATTAACTAAATTTAATGATGAAAGAGGGATGAACATCTAAATACTTGTGTGGCAAATGCTACTCGAAGGTATTGTTCGTTAAAGTTAATAACTTACTAATTTTTATTCAAATGCAGAAATGTATACGTATGCTATTAACATTTAAAGAAAAAACTTAGCATATATGGAAGCTAACGACTAGAAATTTTGTGCAAATTAATACTGCGTCATTGTTTCTGGCAACAGCGCTTGTACGGCGGTCCGCTATGTGCCATTGATATGCCTCTCCTTTTTTTGCTCCTTCTTTATTGTTTTGGGTCGAACCTTTTTTATTATTTGCTGTCGTTTGTACCGTGTTAGCTAATAAACGAGGCGCGTCAACTCTATTTCTATATGCTTTTCACATTTTGACGCTTATAATTTTATTTGGCGGTCGATCGGCATTTATGTATGTGTTGAACATGTCAGGCTACGATTAAAGGGAATTTAAAATTCCATTATATATTATCTTCTTGTAACCCCACAATTGAAAAAGAATATTAAACTTTAAAATTAGTTAAAAATGTTTTTATTTCACTTATGATTACTGTCAAAATGTGAAAATTGCGCAAGTAAACAGTGTCCTTATAAAAAGCCAGAGTCACGATTAAAAGGTAATCAGCTTTCCGGATAGGTGACGACCTAGTTCTTATGGGTATCTTATGTTCTCTGTCATATAATCTATAAGATAGAACGCTGCGTTTGATTGAAAGTGGCAATAAAGGCCGAACAAAAACATGACTGTAATTTAATAATAACAGGACAGGATGTTTAACGATAATGGTTACGTGCCAGCACAACAAAATATTCAAAGAAGTGTATAAATGAACGTAGCACTCTTTTGTGCATTTAATAAATTTTGCATAAAGAGCAGTATGTTGACGTTTTCTAATGTAATTTTAACTGGCTATATTTCGTCGCTAGATGGAAGATAAAACCCATGTCTTACGTATGAACTAATGGTAAGTATATCCATTATAAATATGGTAAATTTACCTCTTTAAATAAAAAATTCTGAAGCTACAAACAGATAATATTGATGAATTGAAAAAATAATGCCTGCTTGTAATTCGTATTCCAGGGTTTAAAATGTGTCAAGGTGCAAGTTACAATAATTTTTTTTAAGAAATAGTTAAGTATCATTCGGGTTTGGATATAACCAGTTGACTTAAACCTGTACAGTTTTTGACAAGTTCTACGTTTAAAAATATATGTACTGGAGGCTTACAAATTGAAATATCAGTACATCACCGTAACTGAAATAGCTAAAGCAGTAGCTAATAGGCCAAAATATATAAACGATCAGTAACATGGTAGGTAGACTACCCAAATACATTAAGTAATATATTTTTTAATAAGTACATCATGAAAATATAAGATAAATAAAAACCTTACACATGGCCAACAGCACAGCACAATAATTGCAAACTTATCCAGTGAGTATAGTTTACTTCATTTGAAAGTGTTATGACTGTGTGCTTTCTACTTCAATTTAGCAATCGGACATAAAGATCAGAATATCTCTGTATTTGACAGAACATAACGTCAGATTTAGATGAACAAACTTCATGTCATGAATGCAAAAGCAAGACAGCATCAAATACCAAAAACAAAAAGTTATGATCAATAATAAATTTAATTGAGCTTTTGGCAGATAACAAGCTGGTTAAGTGGAAACCTTTACTATTACTGAGCCATTGTAAACAATCAATTTACAACTGAAAAATACATTTCTAGCGCAAGGGAATTAATGGACTAGAACAGTGACAAACTACGAAGTCAAATGGATGAAGAATGTTTAAAAATAACACATACCAAACCTACATAGATATTCGATTTTTTTTCTATTGGCAGTAAATCTTCAAGAAGGCCTTCCGTAAAAATCCTGAAACAAAGCACAATCAAATTCAGATATAAATTATGTGTTTGGAATCGGCGTACCTTATTGAAAGTATATTATTTATTTACGGTTTGTATCGTACTCAACGTCGGAGGCTGTATGCTTTGTAATCTTACCTCGATTTTTTCCTGCTTTTCGGGATATTATACCATAAGCCGTGAACATGCTCAAATTATTCCTGAATTGACCTTTTTTGCAGTTCATAATTAAGTTTCTTTATTTCCTACCGATGGTAGGGTAGTTATAGTAGGGAAACAATTCGATAGAAAATGCTAGTTGACTTACACTTTCAAACTTCTTTTAATAGCAAACATAATCTTTTACCTTTTATCTTCCTAAATACCATGATACCTCATAACTGAAATCTGCCACGTAATATTTTGAAGCATGACAAGAGAACGCATAACATAAAAAAGTCCAGGGTGGCTGTATCTTTGACACACCTGTAAGTTTGACCTGGACACGTGTATCTTCAATGCGTGGTAGAAAAGCTATTTAACTTGGTGCTAAAATAAACATGACAAAGATTAATTATTCAAAGTAAATTTTTTCACTGGACTTTTTTCCTTGAGCTTTTTATGTATTTACCGATCATAACACGCCGTAGTTCATAAATCCATTGTTAGCTAGCGCACCGATTTTGACATAATGACTTTGACTCAGTTTAAGAACAGTGGGACACCCTATAACAATTTATGAATTTATGCCAAAGTTAATTTTTTCTATTTTAGCTTGAAACGACGTTCAGAAGTTATAATAGAAATATCATCAAAACTAATGCTAATTAATTATGATAGAATACTATGCAGTTCTACTATTACAAATATTATGGAGAATGGATCAACTTAAAGTTGTAGGCAATTAGGTTTGGCGTAAGCTACAGCAAATTTCAATTATATAGAGTAACTATACAATTTTTGTTGAGCAGGTTCAAGCTATAATTTTTTTAACGCTATGGGTTGATTGACTTCAATGTTCCAATTTCTAAATTGAATATTATCGTATTCAGGAAAGAAACGAATTCTATCAATTTTTGACGAAAAAGTGTGATTCTTAATATAAAAAGTTATCGATGGCATTATATCTCAAAATTATCTCAATAATTGCATATATTAACAAAATATGAGATAAAAGGCAACCTTAAAATTAAAAAAAAATATATGCTAATAAAGATATTAAGAGGGTGGAAAATAAAATCGCAAATCCTACTATCCTACTTAAGCTATTTTTTACAGATGCTTTTACACACTCACTTTGTAAATGATTAGGTGAAAGAAATAAATTTTGGGGCAAAAAACAAGTAAACCCCGTGTCTGTGCAAACTACGTATTATTATTTAATTATTAGGGAAAAGGAGATGTTTATATGAAAAGAATTTATCTTGTTTTTCATAAAAAGAGGTAAGCTTTTAAAACCATTTGTGAGAACTGAAAGAAATACGAACAAGCTAGTAATTCCATGATATTCGGGAAAATACTAAAAATAATGAACAATTTACAATGCTGAATATATTAACACGTGAAAATCAAAATCCACATCTGTTTTGATTCTTTTTCGTTTTTTCGCGCATTACCATCTCTAAAAACCTCCGGTCCGCATCCCTTTCAGCCCTCGAACACCCCCGGCATTACGAAAAGAAGTTTGGAAACCCGTGAAACAAAGAACTGCGCCGTATGTCGTCGCGCCGTACGGTCGAGAATCGTCGGTCTCCTTCGTTTATCATTAAGGAGTGGTTATGCTTGTATCCCGGCCAAGCTAAGCTAAAAATCTTGCAGGAGCTCAGCTAGCTGTATTGATCAGCAGAGGGTGGCGGTAAGGGTGGGAGATTGGTCTAAGGGTGGTTGAGGAAAGGACAAGGGTGGGCTGTGGTCTTAGTTTCTACCCGATAGGCCCCGACACCCTCGTCTATCCCATTCTGTGTGCGTTGGCACCGGTTCTCCTGCAAAAGGTGCATTTCCTGGACGATAGCGAGCTTAGATGGAAATTTGGTGGCTTTAATGTTAAAACAAAATGGTTTATACGCAAGAGTAAAGTTTGATATAAATGAAATTTAAAAATCATTTCATTACAGATTAGTTTTTAACAATAGGAATATCTCCAGCGTTCTGTTTTAAAAAGCTGCAAAAAAGTGAGAAAAATTTCCATGGGATGTATGAATTGTTAATTTTCTTTTTTTTGCAAACAGGCAGTGGCATTTAAATTGAATTTCTAGTAAACAATAATTTATCAGATAATCTTAAATGATCCAAGTTTTAAAAGCCTTCTTTGAACAATATGCTGTATTATATATTTGTTCTATCTCACTCTCCTGATGCATCCCTGTAAGCTTCGAATTTCAGCTTTTGTTAGCTTTCTGGGGTATATCGATTTCATTTCATTCCATTTTTCCCTAAAGATAATTATCTACTGATTAACGCCGACAGATATTTTGTACTGAAAAACGATGGGATATATTTTCTTTATTCAATAGTTCGAATATATAATTGATTAACAATATTTACTACTAGCTGACGTGGACGGTGCATTAAACTATAGAAAATGTGGTAGCCTTAAGATTACCTGAAAACGCCGATTTTCTATTTATTGTTCCAGAATGATCCATAACCTCGAAAGGTCTATATCTGACAACTCTACCGCGAGATGGTCACAGTAATATGCCACACTGAGGGGGTCCATTGTCTGCTGATGAATTTTGTAGAAGATTCCATGAAATTCTTGTAAGGTCGATTTTAGACATCTCCACAACGAGACATTTCCGGCAATTTACCACAATTAGGGGTTCATTTGTTTGCTGATGATTTTTTTCAAAATGTCCTACGGCTTTCACGAAAGGTGGAATATCAACACTTACGTCTTTTATATAGAATGTTCTAGAATGTTCCACACTATAGACAGTTCTGACGTCTTCTTTTGAATATTCTATATTGCTCCATGTCTTCTCGAAACGTCAATTTTCGCGAGACGGTTACGCAATGCGCCACTGATGAATTTTCTAGAATATTTGAGAATGTCCCGCGACATTTCTCGAAATGTCGCTTTTGGACATCTCCACCGCGAGACAGTTACAGCATTGTGCTACAGTTAGAGGTTAATTCGTCTGATGATTTTTTCAGAACTTTCTATGACTTTCTCGAAAGGTCAGTTTTCGATTTCTCCACTGCGAAACAAATACAGCAATGTGCAACACCTAGGGATTCTTTCGTCTGGTGATTAATTTTCCAGAACGTTCTATGACTTTTTCGAAACGGTGATTTTTCCAACGAGAGATAGTTTTGGTTATGTGCCACACTAGGAGGTTTTCTGATCTTCTGTCAAATTTTGTAGGATGCTATTTTTCGAAACACCGATTCTTGAGTTCCATACCCCGAGGCTGCTTCAACAAACTGCCCTAAATGAGGATTCTCTCGTCTTCTATTGAATTCTCCAGAATATTCTGTTTCCGCTGAAAATCTGGTGAGGAAAACATCTTCCGGTTATTGAGATAGATATCTACTTTTGTACGTAGGGCCCTGTGTTTACAGAGTTCTCTTTTACCGTTACAGCTTATTGGATATGAATCTATTGGCACCGCTAGTTGGCACTTCTAAGGTAGTGCGGCACAAAATGTTCCCTAAAACCAGAGGAAATACGTGCTTACATCAAAAATTTATGAGTTGGAAAAAGTGTTAGTAAGCAATGGAGCGGCGATTTATCATACATTTGTTTAGGAGCAATAATTATTGGAGTGCCCTCTATAATTATTATTAACGCTTTTTTGTATCCTTTAATATTCTATTATTTACGTAACCGTGACGATCTTCATCTAAAACTGGGCTGTCAAAAATGCAATTACGTGTAATTTCAGAAATTTGAATGATGTGTTCAATTGACTAATTAAAGCTTTAAGCCAAACAGGCACTGGCACAGGCCAAACAGGCACTAGCACGGGCCAAACAGGCACTGGCACGGGCCAAACAGGCACTGGCACGGGCCAAACGGGCACTGACACGGGCCAAACAGGCACTGGCGTTTGAACTGAAATTGTAGAACACAACAATAATGAATAATAAAAATCTTTGATCAATATGTTGCATTATAATATATTTGCTAATTCACTGTCTTGATGCATATTTCTGTAAACTTCGAATTTCAACTTTTATTAGCTTTCTGTAAAATATCATTTTCCTTTGATTCATTTTTATCTAAATGCTTATGATTATTTACTAAATTGGTTAACGCGGATTTTGTACTCAAACGATGGGATAGCTTTTTTATTCAATAATAGTCTTTCAAACGAATAATTGACTAAGAAGTTCAAGTTAATAGCAGATATTAAAGCTTATAAAAGCGAAGCTTACTGTTGCACAAGGGACTAATGAAAAGTGTAGAATTTTTTGCACGGCGTAGGTGAAAGAAAGCTGGAATGGAACGGCAAACCGCAAAAAGATTAATCTGTTGTCCTTAAATATTGAGGTTAGGTATGAACTTTTGAGTGTCCATGTGATGTTACTAGACTTTTTCGGCTTTTGATAGCAGCCTCTGATATAAATACCCTTTTCCTATTTATGGGAAATATGCATAGTTATTTTCATGGACGTCAGCGTTGTGGAGTGTCTAGGCTACTGCTTCTCGGATGAATTCCTGGAACATAGGAACCTGGAAATCTCTGTATATCTGACAGCTCCTCATGAACCAGAAAACATCGACGACCTTATTCTGAATCACCTGGAGACGTTTACTGTGCGTAGCGGATGCATAAGCTCCTGTAACACATCTGTATGTCGTTATAGGTCGAACTATCATCTTGTAGATCAATAGCAGCTTAACTTGTTATTGCAATTTAGCAGGCAATAGAGGCTGATCAGCGCGACCATCATCTTGTTCGCTCGGTTTTCTACCTGGGTCTTCCACAGCAGCTTCTTCTCGAAGGTGGAACGCAGGTACTTCGCATGTTCTTTCCACGGGATGTCGCGATAGAAAAATGTTTCGATCGGATTGTTTTCCTATTTTGCTCAGAAAGAATGCAGAGCTCTTTTCGGCACTGACTCTTATTCTGCAGTGGGAGAACTAGTTTTCTAGATGATTGGCAGCTTTCTGAAGACGTCGAAGGATCAAACGTGGATCAACTGATCTTGTGAATATAGCAGTGTCGCCTGCGTAGAGAACGAGTTCTGTTGCTTCTGTCTTAGGAATGCCATCGTCAATTCCCCCAGAACAGCAGAGGTGATAACGTTGAATCTTGTGGAACCCCTGATATAGTGGTGCACACCGAGGACCTTGTATCGCGACGATACCTCTTACGAAAATGACCTTGCATAGRAACTACTCATGAAAGACTGCGATAGTTGACAGACTTATGCAGTGTGGCTTCATCTGGTTATAACTAATTGCGGGAGTTATAATCTTTACATACTTGAAGCTAGAATTGAAATAAATTGCGGATTACGTGTACTTAACAATCTGAATTTATACCCACTGTCCTGGTTCTTGAGTGTTCAAAGAACACAGGTTGTTACTTTCTTACTTTACAATGGGCACTGGTGAAGCAAATATGGAATGTAAAATTCTAAGTAGACATTTTTATCGGTTGACGTATCTGGTTAAACGGAAGTGATAAACTGAAAGGGGCGTTATTARTTTTAACAAATTATTAAAACATTGTGTTTGTAATATTCGATTTAAAACATAGTCATATCTATTTAGTGCATGTACGGACTGTCTGAATTGCACCTTCAGGTGCAATGCTGATCCTATAGAAAATCCCACTTGAGACTAACATAATTTTACGATTATTAGTCATAGCTGTTTTCTTACTGAAAACTCTCCGGCCTCAATGTTTGCATTGGTACTTAAATTCATTTAATATCTCAACGATCATTATTCCTTGTCTGCAGTGCTGTTAAAATCCATGAAAGACTCGTTGCGTTGCCCAAATGCTTCTATAATGTTCCATAATCGAAAACGCTAACGAAGTGGACGATCAAGGCGAACAAACGATTGGCCGTTCTCGAAATAATGCGCGCAGCGCGAATACAGAAAACTGATTGTTCGGTTAAAACTTTATGAACTGTTCGCGCAAGCGCTTCACAGCTTCCGTCGCGTCCACCTCTGTCAACGCGTTTTACACACACTTAAAGTTCTAGAGTATTTTTGGGACACCCAGTATGATGGTTCATTTCTATTGACCATATTTGATTGACGTGCGGCTTGAGAAAATTAGTATTTTAAAACTGTATGATTAAACAAGAAAACTGCCACGAACTGCCTAATGCTTTACACTATAATTCTAATATCATTTTTTATAGTACCTGTTTGGATATTTTTTATATGTTCAAAGTAATCCATCATATTTTAATACATCAGCTGAACAAATCAGAATCAACATTAAAGCAGTGGATGCAAGCTTGCATAGCAATTAATAATTAAACGATACCTACATGTTACTAGATATTAATAAAATATTAACTATCGCAGACGGTACATGTTCACTAGTGCTACTTAAGAATATGGTTTATTATAATAAAAGTAAATGAATAAAAATTAATCCAACTGAAAGAAGACATTTATAAAATGTAGATATACTAAAATGTCCACATTTGAACACCTGCCTGAGAATATGATGTATAATTTCTGTATAGGTACTGGACGGTGCTCATATACAAGGTTATTAAAGTAAATTTTTGTTAAAATAATGCTGCAACGATTTTGCTCAAATCGATTTGATTTTGGCGTTTTTTTTTATTTTGGAATTTTTCTAACTATCATTTAGCTGTATATATATAAACCTCGATTTATTAGCGTACCTATAAATTATTTTCAGTATAATTTGCCCAGCACTTTTGGAGGTAATGGAAAAATTGATGTTTAGGTGCAGTAACTCAGCCCTTAGTTAAAAATACTTTCTTCGCGTAAAATATACACAGTTATCGTGAGTATGCTTAATAAATCAAACTGAATTCTGTTTTGAAGAATTTCATACTTTGTTTTAGGTTATCAGTACGACCAACTAGTGTAATGTTTGAAGAGCAAACTCAGCATACAATGATGTGCATTGAAATGAAATGTTTAAATCAGTTACCTAATATAAAAGGGTTGGTAAGAACTACAAGTCAATAAATTCTTATGTGAAGTAAGAATTACTTTTTGTCCCAATTCAAGGTTACCATTTAAAATTCAGTAATGGTTTAGTTCTGGCATATGAATATGATATTTAATTATGAAATCAACCTTAGTAATATGAAATAAATTTCTTCCTGCGTATACGCTCCTCCAAATGAAGTAGCCAAGAAACATGGAAAGCGGTAAGGGTGTAATTCTCACAGAGGCAATGGTTCCGAGTTATCCGACGAAATTACTCCGACCGGTCCGGAAACTACTATTACCAACCGTTCTCCTCTTGCAGGACGTCAGTCTGTGCAACCCCTCCCCCCCTCCCTGGCCATCAAAAGTAACCATTTCAAAGGCAATAAGCGCACGGAGGTACCGACTTAGACAAATGTTTGTTGGGGGAAATAGGACCGCTCCTGAAAAATAGGCTCGGTGAATTATTAAAGGACGACTGCCGGGCCCTTAAAAGGGATGTTTACAAAAGGCGATTGATACTTTCCATTAGGGACTGCCATTTAAGATCTACAGAGTGTTTGCGAATGGAACCACCCATCCATTTACTAAATGTGGCTGAAATTTTTGGCTTCGTTCAATCCAAACGATTTTGTGCTCTATAGTTAGTTGCCTCACTTAGAAATTAAGACAAGGGACTTTCCCTGATAGAGTAAAATACCACTACATACAACCGATACGGGCTAGAACAGATATCTTCTAGTAATTAAGCTTACTTTTTCGCAGAAATTGATATTAGAAGAAATATAGCCTTCCGTGCCACTTTCCGTCTGGTAATAATACACTTAGTAAATGCGTCGATACGAACCAAGTTAGTTCAATAAAATCGTCAAGTACTGCTGCAGAGACCTGCAAATGCCAAATTTTATTTAAAAAGAAACATTTCAGCTCCAAACACTCAGAAGTCATTCAATATTAATTGAGGACGTCATTAGCTTGGAAAAAAACTGTTGATAAGATATGATAAAATTGGTAGACCTGCCATAACTTTTCATTATCTGGCTGGACGGAATTGCTTTTTTATAACATATATTTTCAAATGTAGATAAGAAAATTTAAGGACTTAAACACTAGCGCCGATAAATTTAATCATCTGATAGATTACAAGTGAGACTACAAAACTCATATGCACAGAAGTACGTATTACACTATAAATAGGAATAAAATAGAGCAAAGGGTCGTTTGCCATCTACTCTGGTTAATTCATTCAGATCCTACGGCTCAGAGCTTCGTCCTTGTTTGGACACCAAGTGGAATGACTATTGCAGATTGTTCTGGGGGCTTTTACATTTACTTGTATGTCAGGAACGAATTATGATGACAATTCTGTTCTGGATTTCCAAAAACATCTAGGGAAAAACACTCAGACATATCTTTCTACACCGTAATAACATTTATCCTCAAATAACTAAAGGCATTTGGCCAAGGCCTGTTTTGCGTTTGGTTGCTCCAAATATTTTTTTTATTATTGAACGGCAACAAAATATTTTACTAAGACAACATGTAAGGACGTCGTTATTTATAAGTACTAGAAACAGCTAATACAACAATTGATTAAGGCACTGCAACCAACGCTTGGGTAGTAAAATAATTTTATTCTATTTTTGTTTTATGTGCGATACTCTGACATACTGTTTCGCAGAATTGTAAAACTGCATACATATATTTAGGTTAACATGTAAAGACTTAATTAAATTAGAGGAAATGAAAGAACTAAGTTGATTTCACACCAAAGAAGAAATGTTTGCTTTTTATTTAGGTTTTTGAAAAAAATACTTTTAAAATTTGTTTGGGCAGAAAATCCGTCGAAATCAGTGTTAAAAATATACTTCTCCTAATTTCTTTAGGAGTTTATTTTCACATACATACATTTTCGTTTCCGTCTATTCTCCCCATTCTACAAAAAGCGGCAATAGCTACATGTGAGAAGTTGGCACCCTTAATATTACTTTTCTTTTTTATGCCATTTGTTTGTCTATCGTTTGTCCACGTGCGTCCAACAAATAACTTCATTTGTTCATTACACTGTTGTTTACGAATTAATTTTAGGAGAGTAATTTTTAAGTGGCATCCCCATACGAGAAAGAAATCGATGCTATTGTTATTGTTATTCTCGAAGGTTTGTCCACGTTTGTGCAGCTGTTACCTTCATTTGTCCAACCTCGATAACATTATTATCCTAAAAAAAGTTATTTAAATAAATTGCCTACTGCATTACCTTAACATTAAAATATATTATCTTTTTAATTCTTTATCGGAATTACAGGATTTAGACAAGAAGTGTCAACACAGAAATGTACTTAGCAGCAATGAAAAGCCTAAATTGACATTTCTACTTTCATCAGCCTTTAAGAAAACCTTAGCGTTTTAGCGTATTATAATTGTCCTCTTATATTAGAAAAAAATCCTTCAAAATATTCTGTAACAGATTCTTTGAGCTTTTCATCAGAAACGGGGTTTCTGTTTGATTATTTTTACTTCAACTTTTAAATGAAATTAAATAAAGTACATACAGATTACATGGATGCTTAAACTAATAAAATTCGGTTATTGATTATCTGCTGAACTTTGTTAACCTTGTAAACCTGAAAATCGTCGTTCAGCAACAAGTGCTTTATGCGGATAAAATTGTGAAGGTTTTTGCACCAGGGCAGCTTTTAAAATGTAAAACTCCATCAGCATCTCTGGAGGTTTCTTCTTCTTGAGAGAGAGAGAGAGAGAGAGAGAGAAAAGTGTATTTCCTATTTTGCTACTAGAAATCCCTCGTGATACTAATGAATGGCCCCAAGTTCGCCACAACCTTAATTCAGGAAAATGAAAGTGCCCCATTCCAACATGGGCAAAAATTTTTTGCGAAACTTCTTTACAGTATGGTTTTTGTGTAGATTTGTGTATATACCTTCTTCCTTCTAAAGTCATATTCAGGGAAACTATTTTGGATACACCAAATTTGCAGAATATATTCATTTAGTGTTTTTGTGGGTCGTCCCAATTTTGAGTCATCGCTTATTCATTTCCAAGCTTCTTGAAAATAAAATAGCTTTTTTTATAGAAGATTAGCCAAAAATTTCGAACTTTTTGTTTGATCACTGGATCCAACGCGCCACAATTTATAAAACCCTGTGTAGCAAGTGAAACCTTTAATTTATAAAACAGGTGTTTACGGAGCGCCTTCTCCTAATTCTCGGCAGCTCACCGCGCACACAGTCGGCTCGAGTAATTACTCTCTAATTCTTCCATTAATTATACAACAGCGGACAGAGTAGGCGATCCCTGCGAATGTAATTTATCCGGTTCTAGTTTTTTACCCAAAATTCGCCGTAGCCCTAATCCCGCTCAAATCCCAAATTGTGAATTTGTCACGTTCAGCCGCAATCTATCTTATCAGTCGAATAAGGGTGATATTCGCCCGCCCCCATGATCATTAGTGGCCGCTGCCCCACTCCTTGTGCTTAGTTTGCATTTACAAGTTCCCTTCGCCTCCCCGTCAGCGGCCCCTGTAACCCCTTGGGCCACCATAACCACCCCCGGTTACCCTAGCGCGAAGGTTCATATACATAGAGGTGTACAGTCGGCGTCTCAACTTTCGATGACGTTTTCTGATCCCGAAGAGGAGGTACACTCGGTTACAGCTCCTCTAAGTCATGGCCACCTTATTCCGGAGCAAAACACCGTAAATAGCAATAAAAATTCATTTCTGACTTAGACCAATTAATAAGAGTTTGAACTTGTGTTATTACTCTCGGAACTGAATGTTTTTGTAACAGCTAAGAATACCTAGCTATAACTTATGCGCACCAACAATTTTTCCACCTGTTACAGAGATACTATAGCATCAGTTTACGWATTATATTTGTCATGGACATAAWAGATTTATCCATCCTTCGTAGTTGAACTTTAGTGAACTTTATAGTTTTTCGTTTATTGATGATATTTGCTTTGAAGGATAATTATTAGAATCTATTTAACTGACATAAAAGTTCGTATTTGTCAATATCAAAGCATTCTTATTAAATTGCAACCCGTCTATGTCATCTTACTGTTGCTTAGCTTTAAAGACTGCATACTTTAAAGTTAATATCGGTAGAGAAACCCGCTAAGCACACTGAATAGTGTATGGATATGTGTTGAACTCCGGCATATTTGTCTATTTGTCCAACTTAGACCAGAATTTAAAAAATATGTTGTCAAGAGGTTTCTGTAATACAGTACATGCAATACAATACGCTTTATATAAATATTTGGACTTCCTTAAGGATTGAATTTGGCCATGATATGTAAAAAATATATTTTAATACACTAGTGCACCTCCAAAAGCGAATACTATACCAATAGAAGCATTACCTATATATTATAATGGTAAAGAAATGTGTCAATTCCAAACAATTAAAGAAGAATCTCGCCTAGCCTTTTATACAGGGTGAGCTTTTTTCGATGTTGGCGTGGGATCTAGGAAATTAGAGCAGATAGGAGCAAAATGGGGAAAAATTTGTGGTTCTGAGCTTAATTTATTGCACTTTATGGATCTGTTAAAAAAGTTTACGGCTTTCTCGGTATTTTGGAAAAAAAAATTTTGACGATATATTATTATCCTTCTAGTGTCGCTATTCTTAATTTTATATAAAATATGTCCAATATTTATTAAGCAGGCAGCTGGACTGACAGTTTGATCCCAGGTTATTGGAAAAGCAATAAAGGTTAATAAGCTACAAGGAACAAATATATATCGCAAATAATTTTTACTAAGACCATTACCTTACACTGAAATTTATTGCGGTTTATCAAGGCTGATTGAAGTGAATTTGTGTTTGCAAAGCTAATTATAATTAATCTTTCATATATTAATAAGTACATACATATGTAACAGTCACTCGTTTTGAAAATGTAATCTAAATTTGGAACTATGGTACAGTTTTAATAAGCTGAGTAAAACATTGATGTAAGAATAATGATTTCTGTTCACTTTCACAGTTTTATCTTAAAAAAACACGTACACACAAACTAATATTCAGAGTTTTTTCTTCGGAATGTAGATTTTGAATCAAAAACTAATGTTAAAGTGAATTTGTGTCTTAGTTCTATGAAAAACTATCGTGGCAACCCTGTGATTTATTTCTTTTATACATAATTTCGAAAACAGCTCAATTTTATTAATGCTGAACTATATAAAATGGCAAACGTTTTTAAATGGAATTGTAAAAATAAAACAGTGTCGCAGAACCTGTTTACCTGCTTTCCGGATTTTAACACTTAACGTAAAATTCCCAGATCACGAAAACCTAAATAATTCTAACTTGAGCGTTTTTTGCTCATTGGAATTGCAATCGAAGCTATGCCGTCATTCTTCAAAATACACAGCACGTAGATAGGTAGATTTATTCCACACCTTAAACCAGTTATATAGGCACTTAATTATTACGGTTACCTATCAATATTCTAATTTCCACTTGCTTATTTCTAAAGAACCCGCTCGATAATTAAGAAGCCAGTTGTCATCGCCTTTCATCGTTTAGAAAATTTTTAGATAAGGAGAGACTAAGAAACCAATTTTGTACCACAATGAAATAATTTTCTGTATTATCAGATATGGTTTCATCTGAGGAATAATACGAAATAACCACTTAAAGCCAACAAGCAGTTTTATTTTTTTTTTCATTCTTAAAGATTGTACGCATGTTTACCTCACTACCATGCTGTTTGAACAATACATTTTCACACTATGTTTCAATGTAAAGCGTAAACTTGACACACGTTTTATATCTCTGCGGTATTTTATTTTGTGTGTAATTTTAGAGCACACTCTCATCGTTTTTCGCATTAAATATGTTAAAATGTATATTGTGTTTCACGGGTGTATTATTTTTAGGAACCGCAAATAAACATTGTTCTTTAATGTGATTTTATGCGTCAAGTTAGATTCTATACCGGCATTCACCATTAAATGTACATGTAGAAATATTCTAGCTAATATAATTTAGAGTTTTAGCTTTAGAAGCAGTAACACATTACTGTTGCTTTTCCACTGCTATTTGCAGTTGCGCCGTTAGTTCTTTACGTCGTTTCCAGTAAATGAAATTAAAAAAAGACAGAGTCGTACCCCAGGGCAGTAGAAGTTTAATAAAACGTTTAATTACAGCATTTCTCCGCTGCGCAATATTAATTCTTTGCGAGCTTTTCATTTTTGTCGCTGAAGACTGCGCGTTAATATCCCTTTATTAACATACGACTGTTTCCGGAGCCCCGAAAATAAAAACATAATAAAGCGCCCGCTTTTCATCAACCCAGGATAATTACTTAGAGCGTTCTGCGCTCGTGAGACTTTATGGCATCCGGTTTATGAATTTTTACGTCCTCCTTTCGGGAGATCCTCAGTTTTACGCATGAATTTTCCATTGCTGCAAGGGTCTTGTAAAAGTTCGAGTAGATTCACGCTTTTGGTGGGAGCTACGATGCTTGTGCTTACTTTGCTATTAGCTGCAATAAAAGAATGTTTCAAACAGAAGTATGTACTTTGCAATAGAATACGAATTGCGACCCTACTGAAACCCTAAGAATCGTCTACAGAAATAAGGCACCCATACTTCGAGATATAACTTATCAAATTTCCAAATCATGTCTGTCTGTGATTTCCATTAATGCAGTTTCGAATTTTGATATGACATAGAGTGACCGATACTTGACATGTTGAATTTTTATTTACTTAGGCATGACCGTCGAGCCTAGAGACAAAATAACAATACTTTAACTTAGTGTTGCTTTTCGTTATTGCACCCATTACCACTATTGCATACTTTTAAAAAATTACATTTTTAATATTAGCTGGTCCCATTTTATGCACAAAAAACTACTACATGCTGACTGTACTACTTTTGGATTCAAAGAAGGAGCTCCACAAGAAATCACACAAAACGCCAAATCTCAGAAATCAAGGGAATATCAATTTTGTTGGTATTATGACTTACCACATCTGATATTTCTTACCAAAATAATAGGTATGCTTCTAATAAAATTCAAGTAATATAATTTAAATATTACTTTTACAAGTGGTGTTTTTCTTAAAATTGAAGACATCACCACAGTTTCTAGTAACTCGAAAATTTTAAATAGCTACACGGTTCAAGTTACGCTTTAATAAAAAGTCAGTTTCATTATCTACATAATCGCGTTTGCAAAATCAATATCTGAAACTCCGCTGGGGTTTCAATCTTAAAACTCTCTAGTGTCATATTTCCATATATAAGTATCTTTGACAAATAGGATGCTCGTGATGACTCCCTTTCCCTCTCGCTCATTAGAGGTTAATTCTATTTCAAACAAAAAAATGCAAGAGAAATAGAGACAACAATTTAGTAACGACAAGGGCAACAATAAAGCAGTATCAAGGCACACTACAATAGTAGGAATGATTGACACGGACAACTGATATAGCCAATAGGGCACACTAACGCATGCGTCACTGCACCGAGTTCAGAAAAAGTTAAAGTGGCGCGTGGAACACTGAAGCGAATTGGTTGACAGAATTATTTAGATAAAGAAAGCGGTTTTTAAAGTAAGTATAACAAGACCCCCCCCCCCTTTAGGCACTACTTCCTCAAAGATATATATTCCGCAGCCAGTCAAGTTGGAATGTAACTACATGCATTAATACCCCTCCTCCAAGGTTATTTGTTTTATTTATCTTAACAGACAAAATTTTAAAAAGTAGCCGAAACCCTTTCTACCTCATAATTTAGAAAAAGTTAAAGATTAAGCCCATACTTTGGGATTATTGCTTAAGGTATTTCCTTCAGTCAAAAAACTGTATAGTTGTATTCTTACATGTCTATACAATCTTGATAATAAAAGTTKGGTTTATAAGGAAAACTAAATTAATAACCTTCACAAAACTTTCTTATAAGGCAAAAATAATTTCATGTAACAAAATCGGTCGCCATCGCAGCATTATTATTTAAGACTCGTCGGACTTTAGAATTTCAATTAGTTTGTATGCCTACGAACGCAAAAATATGGGTAAAAGCTGTGTAAGAGATCTTTAATGTTCTAAGCTGAAAAATATACGACAGTAGACTGTAAACTGTGCCAAGACTGCGTAACTTATTATTCGGCTGTACCGAATGCGACAGTGAGCATTTTTCTTAAAATCTTGCGCAGTGGCGCCCTCCGCGGCGTGCGCGGATCGTTATGAACTTTTATAGGGGCCGCATGCGCGAATTTCACCATCTGCCCGCATTGTATGCTACCCTGTCTTCCGGGGGCCAAACGTAAGAAAGAAACGACGCTACGACGTCTAAGACGCTGAGGGAAAAAAAGCGAAAAATTTAAAAAATGTTTTTTTTGTTCAGCATACTGAAAACATGGTCTAAAACGGGTAAATGATAAATATATCTGCAGAGAGCTGCTATACAAGTAATTTTTTTGGCTAACTATAATTAAGAAGTTCGCTGAAAATTTTGCGGCACCATAACAAGGGAAACTGAAGTTATTTCCACATCTCTATATAATTAACGAACAAGTAGGTTGAAAAATGAGTTTCAGTTGCCTTTGTTTACTGAACTGAAGTTTATAAAGGCCACTATCAGGGTTGCTTTTTTTCTTTTCTATTTCACGATCGCAAAGCACGATCAATAATGAAATACACAAATTTCTTTTAATATGAGAGGTTTAAGGATTCGGTTCGGGTCTTTTTCTGCTATAACTCATGGCCATCCCTGCTCCCCTATAGTAGTAAATCGTTGCCTAATACGTTATACACTGGACATCCTTTGATAATGCTGTTTCGTTTACGTTCAAATGTAAGAAGTCAACTATCTTGGAACTTATCTTGCGCTTATTGTAGGACATTTGATGGTATGTAATCTGTGAGCCTTCTTGGATGGCAAACTCTGCGATCTTCAAGCGCTAGAGTGTCTAGATTTTTTAGTTTCTCTACCAACTTTTCAACTGGCGAAAAAAATAAATGTCAAAGCAAGCTGTTTATATATTATATTGGATATTACGAGCGTAATAAAATAGTTAAAAAGTTAACATAGGTAAACAGAAGCAAAGCTGGTGACAATATCGCTCTATCTTGTGTACCGTTGTATGGAGATTTTGTTCTGATTTTATTTTTTATTCTAGTAACTCTAGCTCACCAGCCTTATTTCCTCCATAGGCAATATTCTAATGTTTCTAAATTTTATTTTATAAAACCTTCTTTTGAAGTAGTCGAATTAACTCTAATGAAAATTTATTTTATAGTACTTCAGTAATTTATTTTGCCCACGAAATATCTAAATTATTTTGCTGTCAAACTGTAGATAATAAACTACTTTCACTTCTAAGGAATTACTGATATCACACACGAATAACATTACCACTCATCTTTTTTATTTTAGAAATATTCTGGATGCACAGAACTTATTTATTGCACACCAACAGCAGTTTAAGATCATATTTATAAGCTAAAACCTTTGCTTTAGTAGGTAGTACTAGATATTAACCTGTAAGTAACTGTTCTAACGTATAAACAATCACGGTACCTCAGCTTGTACAGTTAATTATGCTTTGATTTTTAGTATTTGTAGACATAATTTGTTCTTAGTAAGACGAATGAATACTTCCTTTATTAAAACTAAATAGAATTCTTTTGTAGGGTGCATGCCGTAGTGATAATCACGTAATTCGTACGAGTTCGCATGATTTGTGGTTTATCGCACTAACCTCCAGCTTTTTCCCCGCAGCTTCGTCGCTTTTGCCAATAAATCTGAAAGAAGCACATTACGTGTTTTTATAGCCGCCCCCTACCCCAATCCTGCTTTTTTATGCCGATATACACAATTTACCGCTTTGTAGAGCTTAAAATAGTGAACCGCTTGAGTCCCATCTGGTGGTCAGGAGCAGCACTAGCCGCTTTGTAACTAGGAAACGCATCAGGACGCTTTGAACACGATCCGTTCGTGAATTATAAAGTGCATTTGGTGTATGAGCAATTAAGCGGACTGCTCATAATCGCTTTTGACTATCAGAGAGTATCAGAGATTGACAAGGAAGGCACGATTGTTTCTGAAATGTGTAACACATCGAGTTTAAAGCGTTATTTGTGAGGATATCGTGTAAATCAATAACTGTATATTAGGTAGTAGATACAACAAGGTGATTGTAAAAGGTATTTCTATTAAGCGCAATACAGATCACAAATTTGATATGTGGCCTACATACCTAGAGTCCTATTAATATAATTAATTATATTACAAAATATAACAATATTCCCACACAAAATTGTAAATATTGCATGCACATAATCTTAAATATTTAGCAGAATATTCATAAAATAATTCAAAGCCAAATCAATCATTATCAACTAACATATTGCGTCCGCGTTTATTTGAAATTCTTTACCTCTCAAAGCTTTTCTTAGCTTTGGAAACAAGGTTGACGCTGCAAAATGATGAGAATAAGGTCGAGTAKTAACCATTWCAAGCCCCAGGAGATTATTACGTTCTCGCAAAATGCTATCGCTAATAAAATACTGACAACAAATTATTTATTTTACGTTTTGAGTACACCTGCGAGAGAATGTTTCATTAAAATTTGAAAATAAATGAACAAATCACCAAGGAAGCAAGACGTCATAGAATCAATTTAAACTGATCGAATTGAAGGGATCTACCTACTAAATATAAACGAACTACTTGATAAAACAAAACTACAAAATTGCCTTGCAAATATCACGATCACTATTTTTTTAAATTTTCATAGCTACTTTTAATTAAAAGCTCCCAGTAATATTTTGATGTAAATATAATATTTGTTTTGTCAAAATGTATTGTGTGTGGCGGTTAGAATTTTACTTGTGGTCTGATTTATGCAACATTTGCCGCAAGTACAAGTAATTTTATAATCACCTTCACAAACTAGATGTAGGTAGTCTATTTTTAGCCGAACACAAGATTTTATTATGTGCACTTTCAACAACTAAACTGTAATACTTTCTAAATAATATCCTGTTTAATTTTTGTGAAAGGCCTTGTACAAACGCAAATTTACTTTGTGGTGACTAAGAATTTACTTGATTTGGACGGCACTCTTATTAAAAATTGACAAAACATTCCTATCGCTATAACCGTTTCTCATGACTGATTTAAAATGACTGAAATGCGTTGAGCTGTAACAAATAATGTCCTTATAAGACTATTATTTTGTATGATATTGGTTTTCTGTAAATTTTGAATTCTAACCGACTATTGTTTTCTTTGTAATAAATTAGATATCCAAAWCAGGTAAGCTACCATTGCTTTCTAACTCCATCGTTAATTTTATATCACGTTTTTGACTATTCCAATAATTTAGAAAACTACCTAGCATACCTTTGGGTCAAATACCAAAAGTATCGTCTGCATTTCTATACAAACATTTAGATTTAAACCTCATCTACATACCCATACCAACTTTTAGTATGATATTTGTCACCTTAAACCAGCGCTAGTAAGAAATTAAATAGACATATTTGGACATTTTTTAATGAAAATGCTTATCTTGCCCAAATCAAGTAAATTCTCAGTCACCACAAAGTATATTTAAATTGTGTTTGTATGTTGTACAAGGCCAAATAGGAGAGTGGTTGATAGTGCTTATAGGTAACAATTTAGTTTTCTACTAAACATAAAGTACGTTTAGAAAATGAATGTATTTACAACATTACTTGCCCTTGCGACAACGTTGCTTAAGTCAGATTGAAGAAAAAAGGACCAGTTTAAAAGGGTACATATTAGGTGCTGCTATACAGGGTCGCTACAAAGTGTGGAACTAGCAGGATATTTCAGGTTCTGTTCTACCGATATTTCTGAAATTGTGCATGGGCCTATGCGTAAGTAAAATGCATTTTCTCGATTTTTTTCAACTCCGTGTCAGCTCTCGTTTCCGAGATATGGGCGCAAGTTGCATTTTTTAATTGATTGATTGATTTATTGCCTCTGAGTTGAGAAAAGTGCAAATACAATAATTGAGCCTGACAATAACGTATAGTGAAATTAATTTTGTTTATCGCTAAAATAATCAATTAATTGCGAATCAGGTACCCAAAAAGCAAAAAAGAAGAACATGATTCCGTGAAGAATGCTGTATTTTTTCAGATTTACATTAAAGAAGATGCTCCAAAATGTTACTTCCTGGCAGTAATGCAGCCTTGAGTAGAAGTTTTCTAATGTTCTTTGTAGCATATTTGGAGAAAAGTTCTGAATTTCTGCTCCGATTTGTCCTTTTAAATCTTCTGCATTATGTGGCCGATCAGCATAAATACGAATTTTCAGATAACCTCACAGGAAAAAATCAAGTGGTGTTAGATTAAGGGAACGTGTTGATCATTCTGTCGCTCTCGCTTATCACTTCATCTGTCTGGAAATATTGCATTCAAGCATACACGAACGTTGACTGAGCGGTGCACCATCTTGCTGAAACTATAGGTATCTGTTCAGAATGACGAGCAGCATTTTCAAGATTAGGGAACAGGAGAATAAGTTCTGGTATAATGTGTTCGCACAAGGGCTGGAAATAATTGGCCGCATTCAAATTTCCATCGATGAAAAAGGGCCTTAATAATGTGCTTACCGATAATACCGCACCAGACATTCACTTTCTGAGGGTGTTGTGTGTGGACTTGTTCCATCCACTGTGAATTTGTGTCGGATCAATATCTGCAATTATGTCTATTTACATTACCATTGAGGCAAAAAGTCGCTTCGTCAGAAAACATAATCCAATCATGTTCATAGCAGTTTCGCAAAATTCTATGCTACGATCGAAATCATCTTCACTCAGTTCTAAGTGAATTTTGTATGGATGAAACTTGTCTTTTTGCTAAATTTTCTGAACAGATCTTCTGCTAATATGGTGAGAGCACGCTGTTGTAACGGAACACTTGGGATTCTCTTGCACATGTAGAAGGACATTCAAGCTACTTTCCTCACTCGTAGCAACCTTTGGACGTCCTGGTTTTTGACGATTTTTTACACCGCTGGTTTCGTCCAAACGTTGTAATGTTTTAATAACTGTTGATCTGGCAATTGGTTCACGATCTTCATGAATTGCATTGTAGAGTGCAACTACTTACGAATAACTTAGCCTTCTATCTCCATAACCAATCATCATCAAAATCTCGATGCGATCACGTTCAGTTAACTGACATGGCATTGCGATTGCAAATAACAAAGTGAACGAAAATTATCTCCAGTCACGAGAAAAATGGAGACACCTGGAGTTTTTGTTCTCACATAGCGCTAACGAATATGGTTTTTATTCCGAATTTTTTTGCCAGCCCCAGGTTTATTATCACACTTTTCTCAACTCAGAAGCAATAAATTGTACGAGTGTGATACATTTTTGAAATCAGGAAAAAATATCCTTTTCAGTGATGTGTCTTTTCACTCCGTTCCCATTTAAAAATATGCAATTTGTGCCCATATCTCACAGACACGGAGTTGAAAAATTTCCAGAAAATGCATTTTAGTTACCCATAGACTCAAAGAAAAAATTGTCATGGTAGCTGGGTGATACTTGGCAATTTTTTTATTTTCTTTTATCAAGTAGTTCATTTATAGGTATCTAGCAGGTAGGTTCTTCCATTTTTGCTGTTCTGTTTTTTGACAAAGATTACTAGTGTAATCGACAATTATTGTCAGGCTTGGTTAGTGACAACATTTTTTTTTTTTCGAAAAAGTAGTAATCTCATATTGTAGACGCTGAGATCACTTACCCTAGAATTCTAAACCTAGTTATTACACGCATTTTGAATTTATTAATGCGACATGGCAGGAATGTTAAATATGTTTCGGAAGACGTTAATAAAAATATTGCAGATGTTGTTTTACTTGATTGTACCAGAAATGGACAATAACTGAGTTACTTTAAATAAAACATCGAAATCAATTCTTCTCAAATCAAAATGGCTTAATTTTGGTGTGACATTCAGCACAATATACTTCAAATGTGAACAGATTTAGAGAACAACGATTTTTTTGTAAAATTTAACCAATATCAGGTTTCCATTTTCAACGTACTTTATTCATTACAAATATCTTTCAATTAAGAAATCGATGTACTAACTGATCAATTTTGATAAACATGGCATGTTTAACCTAATTTTCTTAAAAAGAATCCATAATATTTTACATTTTGTTGTCATATAGGGTAACATTTAATAATATCTCGTTTAATGTATTGCGTGTTGAGGCATTTGTCCTCCCAAAATACGTAATTCTGGATTTGGAAATTTGAAAAATTGAAGGAATTGCAACTGTTAATTATTATTTATTGCAGGGCGAGGTATTAGCTTCAGCAGAAGCAAACGGTTAACTCTAATTAACCTAAACTTCTATGTAAAACTACTGGAATGCTGTAAAAAAAGTTAACGCAATAGTCCACAGCTCTAAACTGTATAGCTGGTTGTTTGATTGTTCTCTGCTTTATGTTTTGTGTCAGATACCTCTCACGATTGTTTCGAACTTTTGCTCATTTTCAGAGAGCACCAAAACCATACTGAACTCAGATGTGTAGAATTATATCCAAATCGCTTACTTTTACATTTTTTTTATTTATTTTTTATTTTTCATCCTTTCTGATGTGCTCTTCTATTTCCGTAATGCTCTCAAAGGTATAGTTTTTCACTTGGTTTTTCACATCTTTGGCAGTGCTAGAATCTAATGTTTTAATCTACACAGTGTCGTTGCATAGACCAGCCAAATGTGATGGACTTTGCAACATGTTCTGTATTGCTATTTTTAATAACTCTACCTGATTGTCCTATGTATACTCACAATGCATGCATTTTACTTCGAAAATAACTAAATTGTTCAATGTATTGATTTTAAGCTTATTGTTAACAAAAATCCCCCAAATTACACTTGTTTGCCTCCAGCGCTTTTATTCTCGATAACGAACCCAAAAGCTATAAGTATGCTAAACGAAAGCGATATAAATTAAAACGCATGCAGTGTGATGACAACCAGATAGAGCTTTTTAAACAGGATTAAAGAATACGTTGTGAGGAAAACTAAAATGAAGGTACATGTTCTTGACCATTGCTTAAAAAATAAAAAAGTTGAGATCAAAACAATATAGCAATTTTGCAATGCGACACAAAAGGTATCTATAGAGGTAAATTACAAAATCGCACCAGAAAATAAATTTGGAAAAAAGGCAAGCAGAAATACCGAGGAAAAATTCTGCACCTCCGAGTTCAGTATAGTTTTGATGCTCTTTGAAGATGATCTTTAGGGCGAAACGATGAAAAACATTAAGAAAGGCATCACACAATCAGCTTGTTTCCAAGTTATTTAATTGATTAAAATTTTTTCATAGTGCCGTCTCCTTTGAAAGTATGATTCTTACTAGTATACTATTTGCAGCAAATGTGCACATTTAAAATTTCAGCGTTCATGTAACCGTCTTGTTAGAAGACAGTGATGGCATCAATATGGTTGACAATTTTTTTTGAGTAATTTAAATAACGTGCCATTTCAGATACCCAAGGTTAGTAGCCGAAAAGCTTTACTGTTCTGCTACTAACCTTAGGAACTGAAATGGCGCGCACGAACCATTTTGATGCCAGATAATTAATAGTTTCAATAACCTGAAATTAGTTTGTCAGCTTTTTGAATTGTTTTACACAAATGTTTCTTACTTACTCAAGCGTTCGTGGCAGAAAATACAAAAGATAGTAAGTACCATATTGCAAAAAGATTGTCACAGTCTTAATACAAATTTGACATGCACTACCATACTTAGCATAAGAAGCTACGTTCAACGAAATCTATGGAACAAAATCAAACTTTTGCACCTTATATCAATATATGAATTTTTGCAAGAGAYCTTACCTAAAGAAGAGTTATCTCGGCACACCTACAGGCCACAAGCCACCATTAAGCAAAAACTCGAGGTTAATCCGATGCTTAGGAGACGAGATCTCACTATTCAGGCACGGACAGGCAAAAATCAGATATATAGATGCCATCACCTCTGATAGATTGCGCTTAAAACTGTTGACATTTGAAGCTTAGCATCAGGTTATACAGAAACCTACCAAAATTGATCAAAAAAGATAACAAAGTAATAATTATAATAACATGCATAATAATAATTATATATACAGGATTTACTTTTTAAAATATTGTAACAAACTTATTGTCTATTGCCTGCATAATAAATATGTTTAAAATCTCATTAACATTGTTATAGTAGTAAATGATCGTCTAAAATATGCTACTGTGATAAAAAACTAATTTAATGCAAATAATCTGTTTATTTAATAATAGTTATATTATCTTTATTCTAGAAAAACTGAAGCTATTAGCTGTGGATTTTGGAACACGAAATATTTTACGGCAAAGTTTGCCCTATAGTGCATACATTTTATGGTTTGCTCAATAAATTTTGATCAAGCGATAGGTTTCATGCGACATTGAAAATTGAATGTGCTCGTTTGTCTAAATGGATTTTGTCTTTTATTTCTTTACACGTAAGTCGTGAGGAAAGATGTAAATTAATTTTACTACAATTGCACTTGATCAACAAAAGAAGTGCTCATTATTTTGTTGTTGTTGTTGTTTAAAGGTTCTAAAACAAGCTTATTGTATTTTTAATATTTAACTCGAAATTCAATGATAGTTTACTGAAATATTATATTGCATATAGTATTCTACCTACGTAATTAATTTTATTGCAGATATATTTTTTGTTCTAAGATTATGGATGCAAAAGTGTCAATAATTATAGAAATCGGCTACGAAAAAAAATATGCAATAACAACTATTTCAACGCGCGCTCAAAAGAACGCGGTATATAGGCGTGAAACACACATCTATGGTATTTATTAATTTTTTTTCTCGAGAAATCTTTTTCTTTCATTGCTCCACCTTGTGAACTACCAATATTTATTATTTCAATATAAAAAGATAAGATTTATCGCGCAGTGTTTATCTATTTCACCGCCATAAGCGCTTCGATCGTTTCAGTTATCCCCTGCAGAGACTTGCACGGAACGGATAGGCTAAAATTGTGGAACAAAAGCTACTGCTAAACGCATAGTGTACGACTACAATTAAAAGTTTTGAGGTAAGTAATAATAGTTTAAAGTTAAAAAGCGAATACTGAAAACAGAGCATTCACCGTTCGTATAACTAAATGTTAATGTGCTTGTTATAAAATACATTACCTTTGTACATTACAAGACACATCTGATTCTATTATGCTAGTAATGCAAATTTGTAATGACATTACGCACCACAAAAATAGGACTGAAGAAAGCAATTCTATTATTAGTAGCGATTTAAGTTTAGCATAAACACATATTAGGCAATTTAGCAATAAGTAGGATAGGTCTTAGATTTCAGATTTATTTTCTTAAAACCATAACTCCTAGGAATGTTATTTAACATCATTTCGATCTCCTCTTTAATTTAACATCGTAGTTATAATAATTTAAGTTACTGCATTTTTAGACTAGGTCTAAATATAAACTTATAACCCCAAATATATCGAAAACGGTTAAAGAAGTACACTTTCTTGTAGCATATACGAAATAAAAAATAAAAGCTTAATTTCAAATTTCTCTTGTGTGTCTTGCGCCCTACTATTTAATCACAACAAAAGGCCAAAACATCAGCTTTACCAGTACGTACCTATACATAACTGTTAATGTAAAGTAAAAATTTATCTCGGAACAGAAGCGCTTGACAACAAAAAGGTGTTCTATCTGCATCTTATTTTAGTGGTTTTTTTTAAGTTCTTTTAAGATTATATCTGTAATAGGGCTAACCTGTATAGAGAGGCTTAGAAGGTCTTTCCTTAAAATCTGAAGGTTATAGTGAATAAAAAAGGTACATCGTTTGATATCAACTAGAACTAAATGATTGTCTCCCTCCTTTTTTATTATTATTATTCTTTATTAAAACCAGCGTATATTTTTTGTATTTTAAAATCATTTTGTTATTATACCAGTACATTCTCTGTCAGTTTTCATTCCACAGTAACTTAAGCTGGATTTTTAAGTGTGTATATGTAACTAGCTCTTGTAAAACTGTATGTAATTTAGCCTTAACCACACGTTTGGATAAACTGGAATACGTATTAATGTCTGAAATAAAAATGACTTTTTTACATTCGGAAAAAGGTAGTTAATTTGTGAAGTGAAGCTTGAATCAAACTATTCGAAATAGAAAATTCAAACTTAATAGCAAACTCACAAATTCTGCCAATAAATAAATTTATCAGATAATTAATCTGTAAAACTACGCAAGATTTTGTAATTATTCTTAAATCATCATGCTCGACGTCCATAACAGACGAGTTGGTAGCGAGAAGCAAACATGAGTTCTGAGGTGAAAAATTGATTTCTTAAGATAATAATTACTTCTAAAGGCACTTTTTTACTAAAAGAACATTAATTACAGGTGTGTAGTGTAGATTAATCTGACATGCTTTTCGCTACTATACTGCACAGCTATTAATATGTACTTATCTGCTATTCCAACAGTTCAGAAACAATTCACAGTTAGCATCACACATTTGGTTTTGTGGTAACCCGTATCGCTACTTATTTTTGTGGCAGCTCGTTATTGTGTAGCTCTCATTAAAAACACTTTTGAAGTAAATTGTAATCGGTAATTACAGCGCCCGATACCAGCATAAATAATGAGTACCGAATTGCACAGTAATAAACAAATTACGAACACTGTGCAACTATGGGACCATCGGGCGGTTTATGAAATTTCAATACAATGAATTCTCGGTAAACTTTATAAAATTATTTTCCAGTCCAGAGTTGGTTTTGTTTTAAATGTCAAATGAAAGAGTCAGGTGTGTTTTCACTATTGCTGTCAATTGCTGGTCGTTTCTTTTACATGTAATTCAGCATTAGAGTTTAGCTTGTGTTTAAATAAAAGATGTGCGGTACTTAAGGACAGTGCCAATAGTTTCAAGAGCCTGTGACTAAAGGATACAGATTAGGTACACTATTATAGATGTACAGGGTGTCCCATTTTCGTTGTAATTGTAGAGTATCTCGGTAACTATTGATGCAAGATGGTTTCGACATTACTATATTACTTTTTTGTTGTGAATTGAGCTGTAGCATCGCCATTTTTGTATCGTCTTTTGTTTTAAGGCCATAGCCAACTATTGAAAAATGTAACATTTCTTCATTTCTCAATATTTCGATTGGCTATGTAGACACAAAAAAAACTCTAAAGACATTTTTATAGATATTTTTATTCTGAATCCAGTGGCGTACTCAAAATTTTTTTAGGTGGTCACATTTTTGTGATATAACACAAACTTGCATTTTTTTAAATGGAAACCATAGTTGACTTTTCTACGGTTGAAAATAATTATTTTTTCTGATTAAGAATAGTATACATTGTTAGGTTTATCTTTACTAATTTTGGTATTGTTCCAATTTTTGTAATAATTTAATGAGATTTTACGTTTTTCGTCAAAATGGATGTAAATACTTGATGATAAACAATGCACAGGTACTTATCTCCAAATAAACAATCATTTTCCTTAGTTACATGGCCCCCTAGATTATCAATAAAAAATGCATGAGCGCTCTTAGGAGACTTATGTATGTATTCAAATATGTATATATTATTTTTAAAGGATTAAAATTTTTACTTAATGATATAAATTATGTCGTATGTTTTCTTATTCCATAGCCTCCTGGATGTAAACGTAAAATATGATTAAATTATTAAAACAATGAATAATTCCAAAATTAATAGGAATAAACCTAACAATGTATACATTTTTTTAATCAGAAAAAAATAGGCCTTTTTAACCATAGCAAAGCCAACTATGGTTTCCACTTTAAAAAATGCAAGTTTGTGTTATATCTCAAAAATGTGTCCTCCTAAAAAATTACGGGGTATATCACTGAATTCAAAATAATAATATCTATAAAAATGTCTTTACAGTTTTTTTTGTATCTACATACCCAAGCGAGAAATTGAGAACTGGAGAAATGTTACATTTTCCAAAAGTTGGCTATGGCTTTAAAACAAAAGACGATACAAAAATGGCGACGGTACAGCTGAACTCAGAACAAAAAAGTAATACAGTAATATCGAAACCGCAACCCTCTAGCATTAATAGTTACCGAAATACCCCACAATTACAACGAAAATGGGACACCCTGTACTTATACTAGTCGGGTATATTTGCGTACATCCGGGCACTCTAATACAAGAACCTGCATAAATGGCTTTGTTTTACCTTTTTTGCTGATTCTTTAACTTTTCGATAGAGGTAGAATTGCAGGCTACTCTGAGATGTGTGCCTCGAAACATCTTCATAATCTTTAAATTGTATTCGGAAAAAAACAAGTCCTATYGATTTCTCCTAAAAAAGGGTATTTACTTTACTTTATAATTTGATGCGCTTTATTTTAGACCACTTATTTGGAGTTCTTTTCTATAATTACGAAATACATWCCTGTAAGCCTATAAGCTTAGATAACATATTTAAGCATCTAATCTGTACTGCTAAACTGTTTAATGTATCTCCATAACAATGCAAAAAAAGGATGGAGTTCCGACCAAGTGGACACGAGGCCTTTGATAACGAGTGTCGCAGGTGGAAGCCTCCGCCGTGGTACAACTTTTCATATCAAAGGAACATTTCAAAGCTAGGCGAGCGAGAAATTGGTAAAAAAGGAGTATCCGAAAGCGGGGGGGGTACTTTGCACTCTGTGGAGCTCTCTAATTAGACCTCAAACTCAAAGCCCCGTCCGCTGCCGGAAAATAAGCTTAACAGTACGTCCAGCCATTTTGTTTTCAAATGCTGCTTTTGCTGCTTGAAACTGGAGAAAAGGGCAGACGATTGGCGGTAATTCCCGGCCCCTGGCCATGCGATCGCATTCACCCGATTGTAGGTGCAGTCAAAGTTTCATTTATATCCCTAAAGGTGTTTAATGCTTTATTTTATTTTAACCATTCGAATTACGAGTTCAATTTCATTTACCTCACTGGCTGGAAATCCAGATATATAACATGGTCCCTCGAGTTTAACATCCTTTAGTTCTGGATGTTATGCCTTATTTAAGTAAATGCAACATTTTATATATTTAGTGTAGAAATTATAAAAGCTTATTCATAGACAAATTTCAAAATTGAATTAGCAGACTATTAGTGCTAGCGCTAAACATTTTGTAGCACGCTAGGGTATGTTTGAATGCGCTGATGAGTACTTACAAAATTAAGATAAACCGTCGTTGTTTTCGCACATTTCGTGTGCGAATGTATATGTTACCTTATGAAAATATTTCAAAAATATACTTTTCCCATGGTCATCACAAATGAAAGTATTTCAGTAAGGCTTTGTTCCAAGTCAAAATATATCTAAATCAATTTGATAAAATTACTGCCTACTCCATATTTTCAACCAACATTTATAACAAAGTTTGTTATTATTAATAAATAAGCAACTATCCGAAATTTACAAAAATTCGGACATCTATTAACAATTTAGTATTTAGTTGCGGAGATTCTTGGAAAGGAATTGAAAATTTTTTAGGTATTGCTCATTACTTCAAGTTACAAAGATTTTTCAACCATTAACACAATTTATATTGCACACCTCGCTTATAATTTAAGAAAAAATAATTGATATATCGCATGGCGTTCGTGTGTTACTCTTTCATCCGTTTGCATTTGTCAGAACTAAAAATTCTAACGCAACCTATATGATTTCGTCAGATAGAATTCAATGAACTGGATGCAAGTAGGCCCTTAAAATTGAGTCAGGTAATTTTTTTATTTTTATTATTATTATTTTTATTATTATTATTTTTATTATTATTATTATTATTATTATTATTACAGCTCATTACTTTTATTACGCTTTATTAAGAAATTACATCATTATATACACAAATACCGACGCGCTAGGCGGGACTCGAACCCACAAACTCGGGTCCAGACACGGTACCCATTGGCCCACCGAGAACGGCAAAGTCAGATAACGTTGAACTATCAAACGTGTTCTAAACTGATACGCTGTTGCCACGTATAGTTTGCCACTAGCACGACACTATAGTTAGGTATATAGTTAGGCACTTTTTTATCTAGGGCAATGATATGAGGGCCAACACAATAATTTTGAGATGTTGAGTTATTCCTCCCCGTTCTAAAATTTATTTTAATTTTAGGATTAAAATTGCGTAAGTTTGAATTTTATTATGCTCGTTCTTGGAGCTAATGTTAAAACAAATCGAAATTATAGGACTGAAAAACGTTTAATTTGATTAAATAACAAAGGTGTGCGCTGTGTTGTCTACACGAGAAACAATCCGAGGACAGCTGTTTCGATCTATTAGATCTCTTCAGCTCGGCTATAGTCCCAGTGTAGACAACACAGCACAGAAGTTTTACTCCATAAGTAGGAGGTCAACGACATAATGTCGTTTTTTTTAATTTTTCTCGCTCATGTTAAGCTCCGCATTGGTTATAGGTTATGTTATTATAGGTATATACTGTAATTTAAACATAAATTGGAATTTTGACCAGCTAAATTTTTTTCGATCCTACTGTGATGGCGGAGCGCCATCTTGTTAAAACCAATAATTGCAGTTTAGCATTTCTGATCATCTTCATCAATAGGTTCAGGTAGACATTTACAATTATAAAGTATGAACCTTGTTTGTTGTCCAATAATGACAGCCCACACATTTAGATTTAATTTCTGGGGATACTGTATATACTGTTCCCTTATCAAGTGAAGACTTTTACTAGAGCAGTAGCGCCAGTTATATCTGTTTATAAATCCATTTAGGCAGAGGTGGGCTTCGTTAGAAAACAAGATGTTTGCAAAATCTGGATTATTATTAGTCACGTCCATCGTCATCGCTCAAAACATCTTTCTCTCTACTTTGTAGGATTGGTATTCGTTCTCTCTTTATATTTGAATTACTGACTAATAATCATTGACTAATATTATTGTCCAAAACAAGTTGAGTAAAGTCGACGTAGATGAGTTATCCATAACGTTAACTAAAACATCAAGAGCTTGATATTTATTTGTCGCTGATATCGGACCTTCGGATATTGGGATATCTTTTACAGATCCTGTTTCGTTTAATTTTTTTAATAACTTGGACACTGTGGTATGGCAATGCGGTCTCTCTCCCGCTGAACATTATTAAATAAAACACATATATCTTGGTAGCATCATTAGGATTTGAGCGTCAGCATACTTACAAATTAAAACGAAACTGCTCTTATTAAATTAACCTTTCAACTAAAAACTGGCATGAAAAGAAAAAGGAAAAAACTGGGGTTGCTTTACCTTTTTGTGAAATTATCGTAAAATGGATAAAAATCAATATTGACACATCTAGCACGTCTTCCCCTGGGTTTAATTCGTAATATTTAGGTATAGTATTTACAATTTAGGCTTTTAGTTTGTTTCTTACTGTTGCAAGGAATAAATTTATACATGCTGACAAGGCTGCGGCATTTGATATTCATTCTTGAATAATTTCAAATTTTAGGTATTTAATTATTCTTTTTGACCAAGATAGAAGTTTATTTTAATGTCATTGCCGCACCACCTTATCTTAAATACCATTCAACTGATTCTGATCTGACTAATTTTTAGTGACCTAGCATTTCCATACGGTTTCGCACATTTGTCCCCAGATCAAAATCGCCCTGCAATCACCTAGATAGCTGCACATTGCGCGAACCTGTGCTGGCGACCAAAATGCCCCATTGTTCTCATCGATTCAGTGCAGACTTAAATAAATTCGTTGCAATTKATTGTGGTGCACGCAGAATTGCATTTTGCCTCTGGTAGGACGGCGAGCAGACAKATTTTTTACGTCGGTCGGCTTATGCCCATAAATAATGGAGGTAAGAGAAAAAGAACGTGGATAACATGCAGGTAGGTGTTGCATTTTAACGGTTTGCAGTTTTTAAAGTGAATGCCCGAATAAAGCCAGACATTTTGGTTATGTTGTGGATCAGAATTTGCGCACATAGTTGACCTCTGACCGTTTATATCGTTTTTCTGCAGCACGCGGTCTAACAGAAGTGCAATAAAGGTTGTATTTCAATCACATTGTAGAGCAAATTTCACTTTCGGCTGTTTTTGTTCGAATAGTATACGTTCATTAACTTATATCTTCTATCTTTATTAGTATATTTTTAAATCTTTTATTTGACCGAAAAGATGATATTTTTTCGGTAGAGAGATTTGAATAATACTAATTTTCATTAATTAATAAAATAATTTGGTCTTGCTTTTCTTTACTGAATCTTAAATAACTGATAATCAGTAATCAGTGAAAAGCGTGATTTTGTACCGGGTGTTCTAAATTAAGTGCGCACCATTGCTAACTTTTTTATTATCATAGATACAAAGTCGGTTAAATTGGCAAAGTAATAGTACTTTTTCTACTGATTAAGATGGTGGAAGCAGAAAAACAATTGAACATAGCATTTCCGAGAAAATAAAAGAAATGTCTTTTATTTTGATGGAACACCCTATATATTTTTCAATAAAAAGTTTGCAAATTGTCCATAGAACAAAAATGTTCATTTACGATGTAGTCCTAAAATTGAAAATAACCGAATTATTACCATATTTGTCATTTAGACAAGTAGGCTATGTAATTTCTTAAACAAAACGAAATTTGTTTCTTTATAACGTATTTTATTTTAGCTTACATAATAAAGAAGCTTACTTTAGGTGTGCGAAAACATCGCCATTTTCTTCAATACATTTTCGGACATTTTTCAGTGCTCGTTGAGTAGCAACTCTAAAAATTGTTCTGCCGTCAATGGATCGTATAATGCGTCTAATATTGTTTTTCAGTTCTATCAGGTTCGCATATCTCCTCTTGTAGACTTCATCTTTGACATAACCCCAAAAGTAAAAATCTAATTGAGTTATGTCAGGAGATCTTGGGGGCCAAGGTACAGGACCATCTGTTCCTATCCACCTATCTTCAAAACATCTCTCTAACAGCGCTCTTACTTCCAGAAGGCGATGGGGAGGGGCTTCCTCTTGTTGGAAATATATTTGGGTCCGAGTCTCTAAGTTGATATCATCCAAATAATTTTCGAGTAATTCTGAAAGCATGTCGACGTATCTCCTTCCAGTCAATGTGCCTTCATAAAAAATTGGCCCAATTACTTGTCTGCCCATCAGCCCACACCAAACATTAACACTAAAATATCCTTGTGGGTTTCTGGGATGAGGAATAAATAAATTTTCATTAGACTAATAATGCATGTTTTTTCGATTAAACATACCCCGATTCGAAAAATTTGCTTCGTCAGTCCAAAGAACATTCTTTAAAATATTGGGATTATGCATCCACACTGACAAAAAATTAGTCTTCTTGTAGTGTCGCCAGGTAATAAAGTTTGCACTGGTCGGTACTTATAAGGTACAAATTTATATTTTCTTAAAATCCTCCAAATTGTACACAAACTGTAGCCACTATCCCTTACCAAATCTCTAGTTGAATTATTTTTATTTGCGTCAAAATATGCCAACACATTTATTTCTACTTGTTCATCTATTATAAATTGTTTTGTAGTTCTAGATTTTTCAAAAATCCGTTCATTGCTTCTAAACTTTCTGTAGAGCTTCAAAAAATACCTCCTATCTGGTTGATCACGATCAGGGTACATTTGACCATATTGCTCAAGTGCTCGGACACTATTTTTACGGCAAACAAGATACACTTCTAACATATCGCATTTTTCTAAAATAGTAAACGCCATTTGCTATTAACTAATTAACTAACTTCTTAACTAACTAGCTCCAAAAACACGTCTAATACGAAAAATTACACCAAATAATTGATTCTGACACAATAATAATTCTCTGACAGATCGTATAAAGCTTTTGTTTAAGAAATTACATAGCCTACTTGTCTAAATGACAAATATGGTAATAATTCGGTTATTTTCAATTTTAGGACTACATCGTAAAGGAACATTTTTGTTCTATGGACAATTTGCAAACTTTTTATTGAAAAATATATAGGGTGTTCCATTAAAATAAAAGACATTTCTTTTATTTTCTCGGAAATGCTATGTTCAATTGTTTTACTGCTTCCACCATCTTAATCAGTAGAAAAAGTACTATTATTTTACCAATTTAACCGACTTTGTATCTATGATAATAAAAAAGTTAGCAATGGTGCGCACTTAATTTAGAACACCCGGTACATACGAGTAACCAGCGTTACGATCGATGTAAGAAAACAAGCAAGCTCCTCGTTATTACTTAAATTTAGAAAATGACGATACCAGTACCAGAAATACTTTACCTGAGACGACATACTTATAGACATGGGAGTATCACTTTTTGATTCGATTGTGATATCCTACATAACTATCATGCAAAGATCTAACAATAAACCTATTACGCACTGAGAGAATTAGCGCCACAAAACACATTTTCTAATGCATAGATAACTGGGAGAAACACATAAGAAGCGTAATGTCGAATCGAATGTACCTATTCTTATGATTTCATATGTAGGTAAAAGTGAGTTTCATTATTTACATAACCATATTTTGAAAATTTAAATTCTACAATCCAAGAAGGCTTAAAAAGACAAATGACGACTTCTAGGAAGTCTTATTAGAGGTTGATTGCATTTCATGACGATTTTCTTATCATAGCTCTAAGCATTTTTAAGAGAAAGAGAAATAACAATGCAGTAATGACATAGGTAAAAAGAAGGCAGCATCAACATTGCAAGAGCCTCAATAATAGACATGAACAACCGAAAAGTCGAAATTGGGCATATCGGCTTATGCGTCACCGTACTGCGCGCTGTCTTCAAAAACACGCACTTGTCTTATTTGTTAACATTCCGACACTAAAAATTTTTCAAGTTAAGAGCGACTGTGACGGTATCTGGAATTCTTGAAATGTCGTTTTCCAGTGATCGTACCCGATTATAACCATTTTTTTTAGCTTAACGCGGTTTAGAACGGATTGTCCGATATCTGTTTAAAGGCGCGAGCATTTAAGTTATGAAAGTGTCATTTAAACAAAATATAATAAGATTTTCCTTGCTAATTGAAAAGTTCTTGTTGATAAAAAAATATTACCTGCAGACATTTTTCAACCATCCGATCCGCACTTTACCGGAACCTTGTAATTTAACGTGAATCGAATACGGATATTCGAATACTTGTATCGAATACTTGTACCGAATATATGTATCGGATACATGTACCGAATACATGTATCGAATACTTGTATTGAATACATGTATCGAATACTTGTATCGAATACATGTATCGTATACTTTTACTGAATGCATTTACCAAATACTTGTAATGAATACATGTATCGAATACATTATAAGGCATACTTGCATTGAATACTTGTATCTAATACATGTATGGAAGACTTCTAAAAAATTGACAGGGGAGAGACTAAAGCATGAACCATCAAAATGTATACGCGTCCTGAATAATTTTGTGTAAGATGATCTAAGAAAACTAAACCAGGAAGCTGTTTACCTACGCAAAGAGATATGCGGACTATATCACCAACCTGGTGTACGGATACTAAAAGCCGTATATAGGCGGTGTAGAAGGAAAGGACTAGCAGTGAATCCTACAAAAACATCAGTGGTAACGTACACCATATGAAGAAACACTTAACAACTGAAGGGGCTTAAACTCTCGGGACAGGATATACCACCGAAAAAAAAGCAAAATATGATATCCATAGCTATACACGCATTCTTAGTATATTGCCACAAATCTACAAATTAACCAAGAAAGTGTAAAAGACAGGCTAAGCAAACTACAAAGGGAGTTACGCGGGCAATGAGTACAACTTTGTGGATTGTTAAAAATTTATATATTAATGTTATATATGTATGATATTTTTAATGGGTTTACAGGTATATGAAGGAATTAAAAGGTATTGCCAGCCCTGACCGAGATTTGAACTCGGGACCTTTTGAACACTAGTCACAATACTTTCTAATTTCTTCAAATGCCTGTAAACCCATTAAAAATATCATACATGTTCATAAAAACTGAATTCAGATAGTAACTAACTTTCACTGTATATAATATTAATGTTATAGTTATATAAGATAGAGACTGTAAAACACAACCTTGATGTTAAAAGGAACAATGAACAAAACTTCCTATTGAGATCAAGGCCAGGTATTGAACGAATTGGTTATTGAAAAAAAATTATCCAAATTTTGATATTGTCGCACCCTGGGGTTTAGGGTGCGCGCTGTTTGCGTTGCTGAAGAATAGAACCTGTAACAGAACTTGGGACAAGGGCAGGAGTGATACGACTTAGGTCGTTTTAACATAAACATTTATTAACAACATAAAACTAAATCTGAAAAATAAACACAGGTACATAAAGTAAGTAATAAAACATTAATAACGACAAAAGTGTTTGAGAAAAGATTGTTGAAACTTACATTCTTGCTTGAGAGCAGCTCCTGTCTGGGGGTCTTCGAGTCTAAGTATTAGACTCGTTTATGATTGATTATTTGCACTGTTTATACTAGAATAAGCGCATACGTCACATAGATAGTACGACACGTAAACTGCTGAACTAGCGCATAATCCGGCGTTCACGGGAAGTGCATCGAACATAAAAATGCTGATGCTGACGTTAACAATGAAATGAATTTAGAATTATAGTTCAATTGAATAGAAATAAATTTGGAAAATATTCTCTGTTTGACAATATTGTCCGCATTCACATAAAGAGTATTCTGACACTCTAATTTCGTGCAGATGAGCTTTCATGAGACGGTGGTTAGTTCTCATCCTTATAAATGTGGTGATATGCTACTAGTAATTAAAGGGAACAGCTTAAACCATGGTATAAGTGGAAAGGTATTTTGTATTTCACCATACCATTTGCCAGTGTGACTACCTGATTCTTTCGATTCCATGTTGTGTTCATGAAGAAGTTGCGATTCTAATTTAGGTAAAATGTAAAATTTATATATTAGGATTTGTTGAGGATATGGCATCTTTCTTCTCAGATTGGCTAGTTTATCTATCAGGTTATTGCCAGGAATATTTGTATGGCCCAGAATCCAAGCAAACTGAAACTGATACCCTTTACCACTGTATTGATGCACCAGATGTCTAACGGGAAGAGTAACATGATCACTTTTGGTATTGGTAGTTGATATATATTGTGATATATTTTCAACTGCACTGGCCGAGTCAGATAAGACCAAGTTATGTTTCAGTTTATGTTCTATATATAATTTAACTGCTCTATGGATGGAAAGAATTTCTGCGCTACAAATATTATTTATCATCTGCTGTAACTAACAGAATCATTCTCTTTAGAAGCATCAGTAAATACCAAGTCTCCTCTATATGTTTCTGTGGCTACCGAAAACTGCAGCCGATTATCCATACCTTTTTTAAACTTCAGATTAACCCGCTGAAGTGATGTAGCTTATGCAAATAATTATGGAGGATCTATACATGGAAGGGTTTTCATTAAGGCTTGCCAGATATAAGATAACTCTCTATGTTGGCAATATCCAGATCTATTTCTGTACAGGATACAAAGTGCACAAAATATTTTAAGTAAAGGGTTCTTTAAATCCTATTATTTTAGTGACAAATCTGACAGCTAGCCATTGACGTCGATTTTCTAAGGCTGTTTCGGCACATTCTGCTCGCAATGCATTCGAGGTGTAGACTTCATGCATTCAGTAATTATTCTGGGGGCTTTAAACTGCACCACATCCAACTTATTCCTTAACCCTTAGTTATTTGATTTTATAAGAATGGATGCATAGTCAAGGTAGCTTTTCACTAAACCATTGTAGGGCATATGTAAAGTGACCTGGTCAATACCCCACCAGGTACCCTAAAAAGCTCTGAGTATATTGGTGGCTTTAAGTCCCTTACTAGCTACCTATTATTTACAAGAGCATTTCATCTAAGAAAGTTGAAGTAACCAGGTATGCCATCTTCAAATTTCTGTATTTTATTCATATTACCTCTCAAATTGTTCAGTTTGTATTTCGTATCGGTTTTGGGAATGGGGCATATTTGCAACGTTCGAGGGGTAGGTTCTTAAGTGGACGAGAAACAGATGCACTTCAGTTTCAGTGTGTTCCTTCAACTGTTCACAGGTTAGTACTGTTTTAATTTTTAATTTTTATTGTTTGTGTTCCTTTTTCAATCACATTATGTAATTAGTTTTAAACAAGCACCATTGCCATTAAATAATTCAGTTGTTTAACTGAAACAGTTCTGTTAATTAATTAATTAGGATAAATGCTGTATATGGAGTCTACCGTAACATTGTAAGCTATGCTGCTGTTGTAGTCAGTTTTTTTTAACTATTTATGTCATTTTTTGACTGTGTTCTCGCATTCTTTGATTAGCTGTATCCACGCAGCAATAGTTATACGTGATGCTTGAAAGTGTGATGTTAGAGCCTTGATGCATGAACTAATATTTTCTCCCGTGGTGGGCAAACATCTGGTAAAAGAAAAACCAAGACCTTTGCACCAAACCATTCAACTATATAGCTGAGTTGCCTCCCGCATGGGACCTCAGTACCTGCTGACCATAGTCGGCTATGCTAAAAAAAATCTCTTCAGTTTTGAATCTTGAGAGTGAAAGTGATATCGAACACAGATCTAGAATTGGCAGTTCATTCATTGTGTTAAATAACAATTTTCAGCAGCATTGCTACAATTTGTTAACCCTCCAAATTTGATCTTGTTTAGTAATAAATTAGTTGTTTTGAGATTGTTTCGCATTATTTATGATTACATCAAATCTCCCTATTTACGTGAGTAACCAGTGCATCGAAGGTACGTTTAACTAAAATAACACAACGTAGGTAAGTACTGTACGATCACATTTCAATCGAAATCTCTACGAACCTGGGTATGTTACATTACAAAGTTAACTTCAAGATATGTTACTTCATCTTTATAGCGATATACGTTATCATAAATTTTAATATCTGGAGGTTTAAAACCCCGTTTTCCTTTAGTAAATTAGTAAACCATATGGCATCACCCTTATTATAGGACACTTTGAAGTTATGAGCTAATAGTCAGTCAGAAACTATCTGCAGACCAGCATTAATGTTTCAACTCATAAGAAAAGGGACTATGTCACGAACAAAGAGAATCAAATCATCAGCATAATGCAAACATATTATTTATTTGACAAAATTTTATAGAGAGACGATACATAAACATTAAATTACAGTGGAGTCCATGAAGGAAACCCTGATTGTCTTTAATATAACTACGCATATCCAGCAACTTATGTACAGCATTATAAAGGTACCAAGGAATTTTTAATTTTCTCATGTAATCATGCAGTAAATGGATATTTACATGATCGTAAGCTGACTTAATATCAAGAAATACAACTATAGCTATCTGATCTAAGCTAAAGGCTAACCGAACAAAGGTGAACAAGAAGTTTGTATTTTCTATAGTACCCAATCTACGTCTGAAACTGGTCTGATAGAACGAAAAAACCCTTGTTACTGTCTACATACCATTCAATACGATTTTTAACATACCTTGAAAGTTTTTGCCAATACAAAATGACAAAGCTGTAGGTGTGTAATTTTGATAAACACTAGGATCTTTATTGAAATTTAAAAGAAAAAACAAGATAATTTGGGCTTTCCATTGAGAAAGGATACTGCTGTTATATAAGTCTAGATGAATATGTAAAACATTTAATGGTAGATTTCGTAGAAGCGAAAAGGTATCTTTCTTAAGACCTAGACAATTCTAAAGTTCGGTCACGAAAATTTAATATACTTTACTGACAGGTTAGCACTTTCTGTCACATTAAGGTTAAAACTATTGACTTTTGAAATTCAATTATATGAGGCACAAAACTCGCGGAATTTTGGTTTCTTTTTATTCTTAAGAAAACTTTTGTTTTTCCAATAATTGCTTTGCTTTTAATGTGGTTCTCAATATTAAAATTTCTCTATAACATGAAAATTGCTTCTTTTCTTTCTCTTACAGCTTCGGCACATTCTCTGCCCATCAGGGATTTTTGGGAGTATATTGTTTCCCCTGTTTCATTAGAGAGATAGCTCTATCCGCTGCATCGTTAATTATATTTAACATACCGTCATATTTTAGAGAAGTCATATTCTAATATGCCATCCAAAATGAGATTTCATTTCTATAAGCATCCCGGTCTGCTGTCGTGAATGTAATAACTGGACGCAAAGGTAGTAAGAGAACCAAATAGCAGGAAAATGATCACTATGACCAAATCTATTAAACATTTATTAACTATATTAGCTGACATCATTGTTAAATCTACAATACTAGGTTGGTCTGATTGGCTTTGATACCTAGTATAAGAGTACCATCACTAATAACCAGTAAATTTTGTTGTTCCATTAATTTTAAGAGATTTTTACCGCTAGAGTTATTACGAGAACTACCCCAAATTCTGTGGTGAGCGTTAAAGTCGTCCATAATGACAAACTATCCAGGTATAGTACCTAAAAAGTCTCCAAAGCAGTCTGCTGAACAAAACGCGTAGGAGTACAATAAACATTTTGCCATAATTGCCATGATTTTGACAATCGAAGGTTTGTAATTAGGATCTATGAATAAATCGCTATAGTTTAGTTTTAGTTTGGTCAAAGTCGCGATTTCGCCTTTGCCATCCTCTCTCTGCAGATGCATTTAAACCCATTAATAGGAAAAAATAAAGGATTAAGTCAGGTTTCATTTAACAGTATGATATCAGGGTTGAAATGTCCTATAATATTTATTAAATATATCTGTTTGTATTCCACTGCACTATAATAAGTGAATCATCCACATTATAATATTTTGATTAATAAATAGATGACGTAGAGGACACAAGAGCAAGAAAATTAGATTTCACTGGAACCCACAGGTTCCATTCTAAAGTACTTTTTAATATACTAGCTCTAATTTCATTTTGAATATTATTAGGTAGTAACAAAAAATGTTTGTAGTAAAAATTAACTCTTATAGAAGGTATTACCAATTCAACCAGACATGTGTACGACATTTACCCCTAACAGTTTCCATTATTTAAGGCAGAATGTCTACCTATTAGAAATCAACTAAACGATTGCCTTTAACAGCTTTACATTCAAGTAGAGTTTTTTGTGTACTGTATAATCCCTCCATATCTATTTAAATCTTTATAATAGCTTGAAGGAACCAGAAAAAAAAGACGGCCGCTAAAACAGAATAAAATATATCTTGTGTACTTCCAATTATTGGATTTCACAGGCTCGCGTTCTATTGCAAAACCTAATAGAATGCATGAAAAGATGAAATAGAAGGGAAATGCATGCTTATCGCAAAACTCGTCAAAGTACAAAGTGTAATAAGACACCGAGTAGCGAACTCCTTTTTTTACATACTTCCTACGCGCTGTAGGTACTCGTATTATGTAAACCACATCTTACTGTAGCGTAATATTATACCTTTAACAAAGGTAAACGACCCTGTGGTCATTTCCATCGGTTTCTAGTTTTGAACTGCCTATACCTGTTGTGCAGCAGACTCACATGAGGCATTAATATCATAACACTCGCTCTACAGCTGACAGTTGTGCCCGAAATGTGTTTGGATCTGAACTATATCATAAATCAATTAGTAATAGGCAGCAAACAAGTTTGTTTCATAACAGATATTTTCAGCAAGACATTGTGTTTTCAGCACATGCATTATGGATATTGTATTACACAATAGCAATTGTAATGTATGTATAACTCATGCGGTCGCAATAAATTGCCTTATGTTCCCCGTCTATTCGAGTACGGTTTAGGACTGCTTACACATCTACGTTTGAATCCATATGACTTAGTCAACCATAAATACTTGACTTAGTTAACTAAAAATTCATATTTGAAACCGGAGAATTATATAATCCACTAGCTCAGGATTTGATACGACTAAAACTTAACAACAAAATCAAAAAGGATTGTCGTTATGACTTAAGTCAACAGCATGTCGATCATCAAATAGTATGAACTGAGGCATGTGGAGAGAGAAGGTTTTTTGATTGATATACAAGTTAATAGTGATCATAAACTATATTAAGAAACAGAATGAAGGAACGGAAAATGTAAGCAAAGAGATTCAAATTTCCGGCAATTGGCAACTAAGTAAGCTGGAATCCAGACACAGCGCCGACAATTTTTTTGTTTCAGGCAAAATTTCTGTTATTTTGTAAGGACACCTAAATTTTTGTGTTATTTTTTATACCTACAGAATCCTCTAATTTATATCTAAGCGGTTCCTTGTGCTTTTGGTCGTAAACGTCTTTATTACATTTCTCAGTACAAAATATTTTTGCTTTGTGTATTCAACCCAAGATGAGCTTCATATGCTCATTCCTTAACTTTTGTTTAGTCCCATCATGTGAGGTGCTTACCACCCTCATCCCTTGTTTTATGTAATCCTACCTATTCTTTAACCACTCATAATGTTGCACTGAAGATGACCACTTTCGGTAATTGGAAGCGTTTTACTCTTTATCAACAAAGTTGTTGAAATTGACAGGCAATAATTTTATTACAGCCTTAAGTTATAAAATTTGTCGACTCCTACAATGTTCAATCTCATTATGTTACGAATACATTACTCCATTTCATTTTTTCCAGAGCTTCTCAGTTTGTTTTCTTTCTTTTCTGAATTTCTTTGAATTTAAATAATCTCTTCATCCTTATCTTGCTTTATGTCCAGATTTCTTTCAAGACCATTATGTTCTATAACAAGTACACTGTGTGCTTAGGAGAATAGTTTGATTTATGTTCTATACTATACGTATAATCTAGAAGTTCAAGTGAGCATATTAAAATTATTGGATTGTCATCTTCTTTTATGAAGCTATAACTTGACGCTATTACAATCAGTCTTTTGACTGACATACTTTGCAAATAAATTCGAAATCTTTGCAATGCGTACATGATGGATAACATCTCAAGCTCGTAACTGCGTAATGTTAATTCTTCTTTCGAGGTTTTGTTACTAATATAAAAGATTGGATGGAACTTACTATCATTTTGCTTCCGGACAAGTATTTACTGAACCAAATCGTTGGAATGAGGCATCAAAATGAACACATGTTTCAGTCTTCGCATTATGCAACGCTAGTGCAACGCTTTAACTATAATACCTTTTAAAGTTTCAGTAAATTTGAAAATAACACCTTTCTTGACAAGATTGTATGCACAACAGTTTTGCAAGACGATAAATCTTCTAAAGTATGAGGTTAAACCAATAAAACTGGGGACATCTGTAAAACATTTTTGAACAGCAAAGTCGTATAGCAATAAAGTTTTTTTGCACTCGGACTAATACCATCTTTGTTTGTATTATAACCTAAGAAATTTATTTTAGTTTTCAACGACCTACATTGATCAGACAGCAATTGAAGTATGCTATCATAAAAACAGCAGGACTATTTTAAAGCCAACTGGCATTTTTAAGTGCTTTAAGTGGTGTACTTAATGCATTCTTCTTTAACCTTTACATGATGAAATTCATCTTTTAAGTAAATCTTATCAATCAGTTTTTCTGATAAATCTTTAATATATGGTAACGAAAAGTATCTCTTGCTGTTTCAACATATTTTGTAGTTTTTGTAGGATAATCTACTTTAAGGTTGCAGAAGGCTCAAATTTCGGAGCTGAGGTGTGCTGGTGTGACATTGATCTGCAATCTTCACTACTATCGCCGTGCACATTGTAGCTTGGCAGCAGTTACAAAAAGGCGGTACAAAAATTTCAGAAAAAACGCCGCCCGCGTTGCATGAATCATTTACAGAAACACTGTATATTCTTAATAACTCTATTTACTTCAGTTTCTCCATGTACGACATTCGCCTCCAGTTATAGTAAAATGATGATTCACAAGTGCCATGCGCATTTTAATGTCAGCTCTTTACTTGTCGAGTTTTGGTGCATTCAGATGGTATTCACAATAATTTGACGTTAACCTAAATTTCTCAGGAATATTTCATTGACGTCTGGTCTAGTCGATCTTTATCGATATGGTAATATCTATAAGTATAAACTGCTCCCTTTTTTTCTCCAAGTGGAATGTGTCTATATCCAAGAAACCAAAAGAGTCACAAAGTAAAATTTCACTGACTTTATTAGAAAAAAATCTATCTAGCAGGGAGCCTTTGGTGTCAGAAAGATCATCAGTGCTACATCTCAATTTATAAATACCTTACTTATTTTGGTTTGAAGGCTTCCGTGGTTGTTGGTCGATGACATGTTGTTCTCCGGGCTGGTTCCCACGTTGGTTATTTGACCTTGACGTTTCGACACTCATGTCGAGGAARACACCGACATGAGTGTCGAAACGTCAAGGTCCAATAACCAACGTGGGAACCAGCCCGGAAAACAACATGTTACCTTACTTATTGTATCCACAGTTGGGCACGTGACAACCACCTCAAAGCTAGGACAAAGAAAGAGGTGTGAAAGTCACGTGGCCACCACTGCTTTTTAAAATTTAAATTAAACTTTAAAGATCATTATTTGTTTAAATCTATTTATCCTATTATAAGTGAGGTTTTTATAAATTCAGATGTAACACTGATGGTTGTCTTTCTAAGGCCGAAAGAGTCCTGCTAGATGCATTTATCTGATTAAATCAGTGGAGCTGGATTTTGTGTTTCCTTTACCTATTTTTGGATTACCAGTAAGTCATTCTCAAAAGCTTTGTGGTTCAATTTTTTTGGCACTTAAGGGGCATTTAAGTTAATTGTTTGACAGAATTTCTACCTACCTAAAAAAACAGTCACAGGATACTGTATTTTTCATACATATGTATAGTCAGCTGCTGCAAGTTTTATCTTAACTTTACATTCAAAGTTACTGCTGAGCAGGTTATTCGCCTCAAAACATAAATTTTTACATGTAATTTGCCCTCCTAGCAACAATATAAGCCCGAATCAATGCATTTGAAGAAATATTTAGCTTTTGATCTACCACCTCCAACTGTTTATAGGTGCTGTAATCAGGTTGAGAAGGTCCGTGCACTAAATTATTCTTCAGTTATATCCGATAAACAGTCAAGTGCGAGTGTGGACAATTTATGGACTACATTTTGAACATCTTTTGTGATGAAGCTATGAGTTTTTTTTTTGTTTGACCTTATTTTAACGCATTTGCGCTTTAAATAGCTTTTTTACTTCGGCAAGTTTTTTACCTTAATGATTTTTTGTTTGGAAATCAGGTGACGCTGAACACGGTCAAGATTTTGGGGATTTCATTTTTTTAGAAAATGAATTACCTATATACTACCGATAAATTGTATTTATGTTATTGAGATGCTGCAGTTTAAGACATCACTTTTAAAATCACGTTGTAGGTATATAAAGGAGCCACAAAGGCAGTCACGTAAGATAAAAATGGGAACACGCTGATGAACGTTCTTTAAAGTCAAACAAATCTCTTTCTCTGACTAATAACTAACACAAAAAATACTAGGATTCAATAAATATGAATCAAAATTGCATGCTTCTATAGGAACATTACAGAAAAGTGTGCGCATTAAAAGAGCAAAGAATGATTCAATTAGCAGTGTTAAAGCCTCTTCAGCGGCAAATACAGAAAGACCATCTGCACGGATAGCGCTAAGAGCGAATTATCTTTACGGATATGCCGTAAGATTTTTAAAAAAGATTTATTTTCTACGTACAGAGTAACGTGTTCAAAGTACAAGTTAGAATCGTTTACATGATGGTTTTCTCTTATATATATAACCTCGGCGGTGAATGCTGAGGCAGCAATCGCAGGTTCGTGGATTTCTTCGTTCCCGTGGGATTTGCTGAGTGAGGCCTATGTAACTCCTCCCTCCTTAAGAAAAGGTCTTCGGGCTGGAAAAAGACCGAAGGCGATGTTGTCGGGTTTTCTTCTTTTTCACCTTTGGGTGCCGAGTTTTTCGTGAACGTTTTTTTCATTTTGTAGATGTAGTAGCCAAAATGATTGCTGCGATTACTCCAATAGATGTCCAAATCTTCCCAGTTGGATGAAGTATTCTCCCAATCGGCTATCGACAGTGGTTTGACGGCTTCGATTTGTTGACGTAACTGGTGAAGTTCTTGGCAGAGGTATGCTTCTATCTTGAGTGGTTGATCAGTGTTGGAGTAGTTTACGTATATTTCTTCGAATTTCGGCAAAGCAGTGGCTTACTGGCTTTGGTGTTTTCATAATTTCCAAACTTGTATGACTCATGACGCAAACTACAGTTTACAGGAATCTGGGCTAATATGTTTCCACGGACGCTGTGATAGTTTTCATCGGGGCAATATGTTTGAACTTGTATTTCTTCTTTACTGATAGATTACTAAATATCTCGTCATTGATTTTCTCGAAATTAGTTGTGGTGGTTCTATGGGCGTTTGTCGCATTCGGTTTACCATTTTGTATAAGTGTTGCAATGCAATCTGTTGCGGACGTTTCGTTTCGAGATTTTCTTGGTTGCAGATGTAGTTTGTTTTCTACCTTAATGCACGGTTCTTCCATGTATTGGTAACTTGTTTCTTCCCAGAGCAAATAGGGTAGTTTCGGGAATTATTATGGAATTTTGGCTTGTCGGGAATGGTATGAGATGAACAGCTATTTGTAAGGTTTTTGGATATACTATTGGGATTTCTATCTTAGCAAATATAATATTGTTTTCCGAGAAATGACAATTCGTTGAATGATAGAAAACCACGAGTGACTACCCTAATTTTAATAGTTCATTTTGTTGATAGTTTTTGCGATAATTTCTAACAAAATTCGTTTAAGTTTTCCTGAGTTAAAATATCTGGATGGGTTACGTGCAGCTTAGCCAAAGTGATTGCATTCTCGCGATATTATCTAGAAAGGTAATAATAATATTTGCGTTCATGAAATTTGATTAATCATCGAAAGAGAAAGAGTATACCTGTAAAAATTCGTTGGTTATTTTTGTAGGTCGGTGCTATAATTGGTGATGAATTCGAAATCGTATGCTGATTTGAACTATACTATCAATGTTCGTGAATATCTGTCGATTAAAGATTTCGACAGATGAATTTGTGAGTTTACTTGTTTAACTATGTTTTGTTGATTAGATCTTAACGTTTTTAAGCATTTCGTATCGCTCACCATCATTAGCGTCCAATGTACCAAATAAGAACTTTTGTAATAACCACCCCAAATTAATCAACCCACGTTTTTGCCTAACAATTTTGGGAGTATCATAAAACATGATATTTGCAAACTTTTGATTTGATTTCTTGATTACCGTCGTTCAAATGAATGTAGTTGTTTCGTAAGCTATAAAAGTACGGTGGATTTTCTGCATTTAATGAGGAATTTAACTTGTAGTAAATTTTGTTTAAGTTATTAATTTCTGCTTTTAAGTACCGCGTTAATATCGTATAGAAAATGTGTTTCTTGGTACTATATTAGCCGTGCCTAATTTGAAAGGGAGTATACCTGGAGTTTTCAATTTGAAGAATTTGATTTCCTGAGCTCGTACCAGCAGTATCATTATTAGGTGGATCATCATGATCTTGACTTTTTCATTTTCGGTATTGGCCTGTAACAAAGGAGGTTTCTTCAATTCGTTCATATGAATGATTTCGAACTTATTCTTTTTGTTTTTTATTTTAAATCTGTTGTGATCTAAAATTTCTACAATCGTGTAGGGTCCTAAATATTTGTTAAGTTTCTTATTCCTTGTTAATGGATTTTCTTGTAACGATTTGATTAATTTTGAATCCTCGTTTGTGTCGCCTTTAGTGTTGATTTTCGTTACCAAACTGTTTTTTGTTTTTCTAATTTAACTCGGACTTGTTCATTACTTGCGTCAGCTTTTTGTTGTGATCCTCCACGTAATTTGAGAAAAATTCTTTAGGTGTAAAAATTTCAGGATTTCGTAATTAGTGTGTCCGAAGACTAATTCAAATGGGGTGAAATTTGTTGCGCTGTGAATAGAACTATTGTAGCCTAAAACTGCATAATTTATGAGCTCTAATTCATTAGGATGCGTTTCTTTTAGAATTCGCAAATGTTCGATTAAAGTCGAATGAAATCTTTCGACAATAGCATTCGATTGGTGATGACCTGGAGAGTAAAGTGAATGTTAATTTGGTGTATTTTAAGAGTTCCTTAACCGTTTCGTTTTTAAACTCGAGTCACTATCTACAATTATGTTGGGAGTTCCAACTAGTGAAATTTAACAAGTGCATCGCATACATTATCGCTGACTTGCCTGGAAAAGTATAGCTTGCGCAAATTTTGAAAATGAATCGACTAGCGTTAAATAGTTTTCGTGTCAAAATAAAATAT